>CM028345.1:58693332-59050602 GCA_016618105.1 Dendrobium huoshanense
ATCACACACATTGCACGAATATGTCGGTGCATAATGCAAAATGTACTCAAAAGCACGTTGCATCATGGGCCCAAACGAGCATGACACTCACAGGTGACGTCTGAGGATGCTGCACATGCTACAGAAACAATCAATGAGCTTTCAAGCGTACAAAATACATTGTATAAGCACACTGGCATACTCACAAATATCATTTAAAATGAAATTTAAGATACCCGCATGACCTTCGACAAGTAAGTTATGCTCCTAAACCCTTACCTGAGAATATTATGCGGGTCAAAAAGTGAACTCATGTTCAAGTCCGATCCTCCTTTTTGAGTTGACACTACTTGAACCATCGAACAAAAACGTGGTCGTAGTGTTGATCAGAGTATTTTTTTTATACGTTCATATTAGGCCTTTAAGGTCTTTTACAAGAAATATTCACTACTAGAAATATAAACTCTCAGGATCGTCGCTCGTTAAATCAATCAGAGTATTTAAATTTTATATGTTTATATTAGGCCTTCAAGGTCTTTTATAAAGAAAATTTATTCATCAAAATACATACTCTCGATTCTGATATGTATAAGACAACTCCAAAAATAAGCAGTTAGACCCGATCCTCTGTTTGCAAGAAAATAGAGTTGACAAGATTTAATCGATGAAATGATCACTCATAAATCCCTGATGATGACCGTGTTGACAGAAAATCTCAGCCGGAGGTAACCCTAAATATTTAAAATGCCTCCAAAATTTTGATGAAATATAAACATTTAAGGTGATAATAAAGTCACCCTGATAATAACCGTGTTGAATGCAAATCTCAAATTTTATTATCAGGACTTAAGTTTAAATAAAATATCAAAATTCAAAATATTCAATTGAAATAAATTACCTACTCTTAAAGAAAAAATTGATCTACCCTCCGTAATAGTTTGTCGATGTAGATAAATTTGAAAATCACTTTAGCTATCAAAGAGAAAATGTCTAGTCAAGAATATTACTATGATTCTTTCTCAAACAATCTATTGCCAATATGACCGGTGATTTGGCCTCCAAATGGTGCCACAGGTAAACAATTATGACTGGGACCCTCTAACCGGGTAATTTTGCCGCTAAATGATACCACTAAATTACAGTCATGATCATAGCCCATATATTCCCCAACGGCTTGAAACCCTTGAGTAAAAAATCAATATTACACAAAGCTCTTTGTTAGCTAAGGTGGATTCAAATATGTCCCCTTAGACAAATATTCATATGAAGTCTACAAGGTACCCTTGGACAAAGCAACTCATTGATGCCAACAAGGATCCTTCAGTCAGGTTGGGTTGACTATCTCCTCTGACTAAGTAGACTAGAGACCATAATGACCCGAGATGATGGAATTATGGGATCTTGATCGGATTCTTCATCATTCCCCCACCATTCACTTTATGTGCGTGGTGATAAAATTTTAATTTTTAATATTTAATCATGCTGCTATTATACGCAAGATACTATGTATTTGTTCAACGACTAGGCTTAATCGAAAGTTCTCTCTCATCATCAGAAGGGGTAATTAACTATAGGATTTGCACCTATAGGAAACTAGAACTCAAATCATAAAGTCCTTGCAAAATGAAGAAAAAATCTTTGGGTAGTGCCTTATTTAAAACCCAATTTGCCTAATGAAAATTTACATCGGAACTTAAAACTATCCTCGACAACCTGAAAGAAAAAGGGGCTGTTGAGAGGCTAAATATAAGGCTATGACACATTTTGCTTGCAAAATGATATGAATCAAAACCCTTACAGAAGAATCTGGATTTCTTATCATATAGCTCATGATCCTTAACTGCAATAATAAAGTAAATATCTAAATTGCAATCATACCTATCTTTTATGAAATAAATAATACACATTGAAATAGACTATCATTTCATCATAGCTGCAATTTTGTCGAAGAAAATTATCACTTATTACATCTTTAGTGAATAATTATTTACTGAAATTTTTATCGAAACTTTGGGATCTCCTTGTTTTTCCAAAATTTACAATAACTTGAAAGTTATTGATATATATGCTCTAGCTTCATAGGGTAGTATTATTGTAGGAAAATTACTACATGAAGGAAACGCCATCTTTGAAAAGTAATAGATTTTTACCATTTTAATTGAGAATATTCACCTCCTTTTTTTCTTTCTTTTAGCTATGGATGGGCATAAGTCATAATACCTTCAATGAATCAGAGACCCTCGAACTGAAATCTCGTGCAGCTTTCATTGCATTCACATAGTCCATCTGTAATAAAGCCAGGCAGATCATGTTCCAAGAATATGGCAATAAGGAAATTCTATGAGCATAAAATCTACCAGAAAATTACTTGTCCACTAAGGGGTTTATGATATGTTCGAAATGATGATGCCTGGATCATTCCACTGTCAAAACCTGATATACAAAATAGGATATTTTTATGAATTTGAAAGCAATATTTTACAATACACATAGGGAAAACGGACCAGTAAGATCAATGCTGGATGAGTATGTTCCACTGCCACCCTTAGCACAATTAGCTGATGGAGATGCCTTGAGAAACCATGGAAGCTTCTCTTTAAACTGTGCTGTAGATGGACGGCCTTCATACAAGTCTGACTGGTGAAAACACTAAAACCACAAAAATAAAAATCATTTTAGTTCTAAAAGGAAGTTTAAAGGCAGATCAGATGCCAACAAGCAATCTAAAAGGTACTCAAACTAGAAACAAAAACTCTGAACTAAAATTATAATGAATTATCCAATAAGGAAAATTGCAAAGTTTGTTGCAAGAATAGTGAGTTTAGGGTTTCCAAGCTAATCACCGTAGTGCAGTCTTTGCACGCCCCATCAATGCTACACGAGCCCTCATTAGGCTGACAGCATGGAAACTGCATAGAAATGCATAGAAGTTTCAAGTTTTCAGGATAAAGTTTACATGTTATCTGCCAAAAACAGATAAAAATGCAATTTAAAGATGTGCAGATTGGAAGCAACAAAACTAGATGATACACTAATGTAGCATAAAACATGTGAGTTTTCTTTAATTATGAAGCACAGAAACAACAGAGAATGCCAATATATCAAAGTAGAATGAAGCTCCAAAAACTCAAGGGCATGGCTCTAAAAAGAAGATGCCTTAAATTCCAGCTTGTAGCAATAAAAAGGGCCTAAGGGTTGTTTGATTGGAAATCTTAAGAGTGCAAGGTAAAAATAATGCAGGGGTTTGTTTTTTATTTTGTGTTTGATTAGAAGTAAATTGAATAAAAAGCATTGGTGGAGGGGATTTGGAATGACTCACAATGTCTATTCTTAATGAATTTAAAATAGAATTTGCCATGAAAACTCATAGCTCATGACCTCAGCTTCCCCACCCGTGGCTATTGCCTTCTACCACCCGCTGCTAATCACTACTATAGGCTACCTATTGCCCACCCGTGACCTAGCCGCCTCCACCCTCCGTATTTAAATGCATTTAAAATGTATAAAAAAGTATTTCAATACATTTAAATTGCTGCATCCAACCAACCAACTTATACATTTCTAAAATGCATGCATTCCAATTACTCTATATTTTTCAAATACATATATTTTAAACCAATCAACCAATCAACCCTAAATGAAAAAAATAAATCACAAGAAAAGGTTAGTCATCGACTCATCATCTCATGCAACTTCACTCTTCTCACAAATAAAATCAAATTTACAGGATATCCATCGGATGACAAATAGAAGAAGTGTGAGGAATAAAAAGAGGCAATTAAAACTATAAAATTAATTATTAGAATGAATTTGGCATCATAATTTAGAGACCCCAACTATGTATCTTCACTGGAGTAGATTATGCTACTAAGATATAGTGAACACAATAACCTATGATGCATCAAACGCAACAACCTACGATGCATCGACTCTTCATAATAATGAAGAGTGTCGAATCAAATATGTGCGCTAACCCGACATGCACCCAACACATATTCAACATGCCATTTACATGTCCAGTTAAAAAAAAAAATGAACATGCATATCTCACACGTGTCATGAACAATAAATTTTAACTTTAAAAGTCACATATTCTATTTTATTTAAAAAATATTACTTAAATAACTTAATAGACGCTTAATACTAATTTTATTTTTTTCTTATACATCTTTATTTCTTGTGATTGTTTTATAATATTTATTTTTACTTTTTACAAAACAATCAATTTTCTTAACTTGAAGCTAACAATCTATAATATAATATAACTATTTCTTTTTCAATTAAGATTAAGGTATTTAATAAATTTAAATATGTGTCTTATTTTATGAGCAATTGAAATAAGTTTATTATTATATGAATCTATGATGCCCAGACACGGACACGGCGACACGAGACGAGCACGTCAATTATTGAAAATATAGGACACGGACACATTCGGACATGGTATTATAATTTTTATATTTTTAAAACAATATATATATATATATATATATATATATATATATATATATATATATATATATATATGAATAATTATACAATTAAAAATAATTTAGAAATAAGAAATCATTTAATTAGAATTTGTGCTTAAAATGATTAATATTAGGTTGTCGAGAGTCGGGAGTCGATGACGTGTATCAAGCATCGAAAGAGGAGCTGATAATATTGTAAAGAGTCGAGCATTGATATCAAGAGGGCATCTGTCATCGATGTAGAGAGGGCATTGGTCATCGATGTTAAGATGACGTCAGGCAAAGATGAGCTGTCAAGTTGTGGGTGTAAAAATTGCTAGTGTTGAACATCAATGTCAATACAATATCAGACTTTGATGTTGAGATGACATCGGACATTATTCAGAAACCAAAGTTGCACCTATTAAAGAGAAAAGAAAATGAGAATATTCGATGAATGAGGTATTGAGCGCAGAAGATTGATTTGGTGTTGGAGATAGGAAATAAAAAATTTAATTTTTATACTTTAAATAAATAAAAATTAATTATATTTAAAAAAATTAATAAAATATTTAAGAAAAGTGTGTCAGACACACGTGTCTAATTTGTATTTAATATTTTTTTAATCGGACACATTTTTGACGTGTCGTGTCAAATATGTGTCGGACACTGCACGCCACTTTGAGGAGAAATGTTGGTGCATCATAGATATGAATTAATTTATATTTATTTTATGTAAGTACTGATGCAAGCAAAAAATTAGGACAACCCCTAGTTTTTTACAAGCAAAAACAAATGCTTCCTAGGAAAGAAAATTTTACATAAAATACTCAAAAAGACATCTTTGATATCATAAAAAGACACTTACAACTTTTGACGCTTACAAACACAAAATAAAGACACCTAAAGGAGCTTGCATTCGTCGAGAAGAAAGATATAGGTGGGGTGGTCACTTGCAGCGAGAAGGAAGAAATTAGAAGCCGAGACGAAATATAGCTCGCAAGCTATAGAGAGGAGAAGAGATGGGGAACATAGCTCGCAAGCTATTCCCAAAGAAAAAAAAAACCTGGGTTTTTTTTACTCCAAAAATTGGCACACAACAACCTCTAAAAAACTCTAAAACAGCCACAAACATCTCCTATATATAGTATAAAAGAAGCAACCAAACAACCACCATAACACACTCTTTAAACCAATTAAAAATACAGAAATAATCCCATAAAAACACCTCAAAAGACAACACAAGAACCGGGGTAAAGCAGCCACAGTAAACCGAACCAGGAGGAAACTCAAGGGGCAGCACAGGAGACCGGTACCAGTAGTCAGGGTAGCCGAACCAGGAGGGAGAACCGAAGAGACCAAGGGAAGGGGAAGAGGCAAGATCCAACTCCACATAATGAGCTAAAAGGAAGAGTACCTTTTCAAATTAATGAGCTAAACATCAACTCAAGCATTTATGAGCTAGAACCAAGTAGTTTCCAAAGAACACAGCTCAAACCCAAGCAACCAAGGCCCAACCCGAGAGCAATAGCAACCCAAAGACCAAAAGAACTCAAGTCACTAGCATACCCAAATCTTGCCTACATCAAGTACTACATAATTTTTTTATTTTCAATATATAATAATATAAAGTTGTGCCCAATACATTTTGTGCCTTATATTTTTAATAATAGGTGTCTCATATCAATTGTATCAAGTTCGTGTTGTTGTGTGCATATTGGTGCATCATAGACTATAACTAATCTACAAATTAGTTCATAATAAATTACTAATTAAATTGCAAAAGTTTTTGTTAGAGACACTGTGGGAAGCCATTTGACAACAAAATTATGAAAATTAGAATTAAATGGTTTAGACATGAAGAATGGAGAATAAAAGATGCCTAATAAAAATAGGTAGAATTACTGTGAAAGTAAAAATAAGGAAAGAAGCATACCAAGGGTAGCATGATTGAAAACCTTTTGTGGACTAGGATTGACATCAAAAGAAAAACTAAACTAAAATAAATAGAGAAGATATTGATGCAGTACAAATCATCAGTTTCTCTTATAAAAGAATTGATTTAATACATCAAGAAAAAAGTCAAATCCAGCTACAGAGTTAAATCATACATATTACAAGGCCCTTTTAGGCAAATTTTCATTTTTAGTCAAATTATATATATATATATATATATATATATATATATATATATATAATTTTTTATTGTAATCTTATTCTTATTTAGATGATATGGATAAAGACTACTGCCACTAACAAATGCCAAGCTTAAGCTTTGTTCATAGATTTCGGATTCTAAATTAGCTATCTGACAGCAGATTTTAATTTCCCTTTCACAATCAGTGGCTCCTTTAAACATAGTTGCAGAAAATGCAGACAAACAGGCCCGAGACACATCTGGGATTACTTTTTTTTTTTTTTAGAAATGGCCAATATATCAAGCTATTTGCAAATCAATAAAGTATTCATATTGAAATGAACAAATCCAAAATATAGCACACTACCTGATCATTTGGAGGACAGTAGCTTCCGTTTACAAACTTACGGCAGCAACCAAATGCTTCTGGAGACAACCATACAAGGAAGTCATCAAGCCATGAGGCTGCTGGCTTGGCAATAAAACTGGATTCTGGAATTAATGATGCCTTTGTAATCTGTACAGGATTTAAGTTAATGATGCCTTTCTAATCTATAGTAACCTTTTATAATGATGAAGTAAACAGCTAAAACTAGCATAGCAAAGCAGAGAGCAGAACTCTCGTAGCTGGATGTACCCAGTAATTTTACCAAACAAACATGATAACTCGTGAAATTCTAAGAAACCGAAGTACTATAGTAAAATCTTTCCAGGAAAAAGTAGCATCAATCCTATTATATTCATCCGTTTTACCTCATTCAGAAGAGAGTTTGAATCACATTGGCTGATGGAGCATATCTTGTTTGTTTGATTTGATTCCAAGCTGAAAAGGCCAAAAGTGTAAAAAGAGCATAAGCAAGATTACTCATCAGTGAGACTTCTTTTAAGATACAACATTGGTCCAAAGATAAAAAGATAAAACCAAAGAGAATATGTTGGCGGCCGGAATAACAGCTAGAACAAAAGGTGGTTGTTTAGTAATAAAACAAGGACTCATTGAGAAATAAATAAATCAATATGAAGGTTTCTATTACTAATATTAAGAAAGCATACTTAACCAATGTGGTAATAACTCCGTACTAGGATCCCACTTGATAGGCAAACATGTATTTAGAAAACATTCAACATATTTTAACTAAATTGGGTTAATGAAACGGACTTGATGAAAAAAGTCATTTTCATTAAAGTAGGGAACGATTTCATTCTTCTAAGGCTCGCGCTAATACTTATCATGGTAATCCTAACCACATGAATCAAAGGTAAAGAGACAAAATGAGTTTGGATATCAACATCATTGCAATTAGATTTATACATAGATGACACTTAGAATTTACTCGCAAGACCGCAAGGTTATTAGTAAAACTTAGATAAGAGAAAGAGAGAAAAAATAGTTTGAACAAAGAAATGAGCTCTAAGAGAGATGTTTTGAGAGTTTTCTTGCTAAAATGAATGGAATAATACGATCTATCGGTCACCCAAAATAACTTAATGACCACATATTTACAGGGTTTTAAGTGCTACAGGGAAAGTTATTTAAAGACTAATAAATTCGATTATATAAATTATATAGCTTGAAATATAGCTAAGACATATATAAAAAGTATATGCGGATAACTGTTGATTGGAGCTTCATTTTGAAGGTTGCAATGCTTGATTGATATTATCCAATCGCCAACTCACTGGAAGGAGTCGCTGACTTGCAATTTTTTAGTTTCAAGGATGAAATCACTAGTGTTACTTGAAGTCACCGTTCAGTTGGACTGGTTGAATAGCCAATTTGCAACATAGAGGACTTGTGCTACGACCGATCTGCTGAGTCAAGTTGCCACATTGCTAACTTATCTAAAAGATATTTTCAAGTATTTCTCAGAAATGAGTTATTATCAGAGGTTCGGACCGCATCGAGTTTTTTTTTATTTGATCAAATTTAATTGAATCAGGCTTTGGACATATTTAGGTGTACATTAGTTCCCAAATTCTCTTGTATCTTTTGAAAAACAACTTGCAAAAAATAAAGAGAATGAATAAAAAATATATTCTTTTATCAAATATGCAATTAAATTGATAAAATAATCATTGCGATTAGACAATGGCTGATTTTCACATAGAGAAATCAGAAAATTCTATAAATAATCCCATTCTTTCTTTTTTGAAACCTTCAACACTAATCTCGCCATACCCTTCTTCCTTCTAGGCCATGGAACATAATCTAAAATTTTATGCTAGAGACCTTGCCATGATGCTGGTGCAAAAGAACATGGATTATGGATAGGGAGGCTAGGAGAGATCTTGGGGAGACTTCTTCCCCGCCCCAAAAAAGATTATAGAAAAATGAGAGTGAAAAGAAAATTGTAGTTAAAGCTCCTACAATAAGTGAACTTATTAAATAATCTCCACCAACAACTGAGGGTAGTAGCAACTACTCTTTGCTAGATTCTACTTGGATGGAGGCCACAAAAGAAGATTTAGGAGATGCTCCTGTTGCATCTGTCAACTGAAGGCGACCAGTTAATCAATTCACCATCTCACTCTGCTATTTAGATTGGGGAAAAAATAGTTTTTCCTGAATGCACATGCACCTAAGTTTAGAAATATAACTTAATCTTGTAGATTTTGACCCATATAATTAAAAAAAGGGCATTCATTCATGTTTTATGCTATATTTACATAAAAATTTGACCCTTCAAATTATTTAAAATTTTGTCACTTTTTTATATGATTGCATCATTATTATGTAATTATACTATATTTAAATAAAAGTAGTACTTTTATTACATCATTTGGTTTAACCCTGGTTTGATCCTAATTGGGACATCGAACTATGAACCTCTTCTTCCGGTTCATTGTCCGGTCTGAGTTTCACAATCTTGTAAGGACTGGAGTTAATGAGATTTAAACCTCATCGGAACATCAAACTGTTTATGGGGTAGACATAAGTCCTATATTTCAAGTTTGATCCCCCTTCTTGCAAGGACTGGAGTTAACGAGATTTAAACTTAATGAGAGATTCGAAAACTAAGTTTTAAATGGTGTATCATAAATCCCATCTTCATGAATGAGCATACAATTATAAAACCAACAAAAATATCCGGTTTTAAGCTGGCATTAAGTCGTCAATGTCTTTTAAATAAAAAATTCATTACAAAATACAAACTATCGAGTTCAAATGATGGCCGCATTGAAAATAAATCTATCGGAGGAGACTACATATGTCAAAATGCCCCAAAATCTCATAGCAAATTACTTTGGCCTTAAATCTTAAAAGTATACAAAATCTGAAAGCTTTAAAAATATAAAAATATTTTTAGTAAAATCACTCTCTTATAACTTAAAGCAAAAAATTTACCTTTTCTCTGCAATAATTATCAAGGCTGATAAATTTGAGAAAAACCTTAGCCCACAAAAAAGTAATATCTCATCGAGCAAATCAATACAATACATTCTCGAATGATCTCTCGCAAACAAAAGCGTGACACAAGTCTTCTAAATTATTATTCTGTCACCCAATGACATCACAAGTAAACAACTATGACCAAGGCTCTCTAATATAGTGATTTTGCTGTGAAATGACACCATTAAATTATGATTATTTTCGGAGCTCACAAGTTTCCCAATAGCTAGAAGCTCTTGAGTAATGAGTCATAGGATTCACTTGATAAAACTTAAAAAGTCATCTATAAGCTAAAGTCTGCTTAACCTGTCTTCTTAGATAAGCATCTAACTTAGGTCTACAAGATGCTCTTGAAAGAAGGAACCTATGTCTACTAACAGCGAACCTTCGGTCAAGTTGGGTCAACTACTTCCTTTGACTAAATAGACCAAGGTTCATAACAAGTTGGAAATACAGAACAATAAGATATTGATTGGGTTCGTCATCATTCCCCACACCATCCATTTTACGTGTGAGGTGGTAAATTCCAAATCCTATATGAAATTTGCTACTAATATACACTAATCCTTTAAAAAATTGTATTAATGCTAGGGCATCGTCTGAAAGTGACATGCTATATGGCCTGAATACAGTGACAAGTGTGCAAGGGTCGCTGCACCGACGCCCAGGTGCAATGTTAAATAGGCAAGGGTTCCCACATCAAGAACGAATATGGGAATGAAGCTAGTTCATAAAACTAAAATTAGGATAGAAACTTGGAATATAAGTTCCCTTACAAGAAAATTAATGAAATTAATATATATATATATATATATATATATATATATATATATATATATATATATATATATATATATATATATATGATTAATAGGAAGATAAATATTATGTGCATTCAGGAAACTAAACGGGTTGGAGAGAAGGCTAAGGAGATTGATAGTTCAGGATATAAACTATGGTATTCAGGTAGGAGTCATACTAGATATGGTGTAGGAGTGATTATAGATAAGAGTCTGAAGGATAATGTTATAAAAATTAACAGAATTGAAAATAAAATTATAGCTTTAAAGATTGTTATTGATGTTAAGATTGTTAATATTATAAGTGTTTATGCTCTTGGCATATCCCCCATTTGGGAAAAAATTGGGGAGTTATAGCCTTCCTGCCACATCAAAAAAGATGTTCACAGTCGGAGTCGTATGACATGGCCGTTGTACTCTTCAATCCCACAATGCTAAGAAAGGCGTGCATGAGCTACGATGCACCGACACTCCGCTTAAAGAGGGTATGCAGTGTCGGACATGGACATGCGTCGGACACGACATGGACACGTGTCTGACACGACATGGACACGTGTTCGACACGACATTGGAGCGTCGCAATTTAAAAAATTAAAATTAAAATCGCATCCGTTCTATTTAGCCTTTTCCGCGTGTCCGACACTCAGTACCGCTCAGTACATGCTCGGTACCGCTTGGTACATGCTCGGTACCGCTTGGTACATGCATGGTACCACTCGGTATCTTCCCATACAAACAACTTACGAACTTTAAAAACAAGTAGAACTTCAAAATTACTCTAACAATAAAATTTTATTCTGAGGGCGCTGCCCCAGGAAACCCCCGCAAGGGCGCTGCTCCTTGACCCCTCGACCTGACCGGGCATGTACTGAGCAGTACAATGCATACATGTAACTATAATTAACACCGATTAATTATAATTAATAATTAATAATTATAATTAATTATAACTAACAAAAGTTAAATATAATTAATCATAATTAAATATAATTAATTATAATTAATATTAATTAATTTTTATTGTTAAAAATAATTAGTTATAATCAATAATGATTAATCAAAATTAATTATAATTAATTTGATTTATTTTAGAAAGGATCACAATAATCGTCAAAATTAGATAGAGTAGCATGTTTATTAAAAAAAATTAGAAATGAGCAAATATGTCAAACAATATAGCGCATTTAGAATACTCAACAAAAAGAATATTCTAAATGCACCATTTGAATTAGCACATTCAATTAAGTGTGAGAAAGAAAGCGGTTGTCCAGAGAAGAGACATGGGGAGACATACGAAAAAGACAGAATAGAGAGAGAGAGAGAGAAATGGTTGGATGGACGAAAGAGAAAGTATTGGATGGACGAAAGAGAAAATGCATGAAAGAGAGGGTAAGATTAGTAAGTTTTTATTGAATAACGATTGATTGAATTTTTGTGAAAAAATCTAATTATTAGATAAAAAATTATCTATTTTATTAAATCAAAATAAATAAATAATAATTTAAAATAAATAAATATTAATTAAATTAAAATAATTATCAATTTTTTTATTAAGATAAGTTTTAAAATTATTAATTTTATTTTTAAGATAAACATGATAAACATTTGATTAATTTATCATATATTATATTTATCTTAAAATAAATTTAATAAAAATATAAAATATATCTTAATTAAATATAATCAAAATATCTTGACTCAAACTTCTTTTAATTAATTAGCTATGCATGTTAAAAATTAAGATGAGTGTGTAATTAAATTAAAATAATTAATTAGAAAAAAATTACAAAAATAATTAATTGATTACAAATTTTTAAATATTAATTACAAAAAAATAATAATAATAATGAGCAATTTTTATTAAATTAAAATAGATATAATATTTAATATTAGATGGATATTAATATTATCTAATTTAATTTAAATTTATATATTTTACTAAGGTAAATTGCAAAAAAATAATATTATGTAGGCTTCGAAAATTCGGCCCCAGCCTCCCTCTCTTGCTTTCTTGGGGGAGTCTTATTGGAATTAAGTTATGAGGTAAATTTTGGAAGGCAGATGGGTTTGTAAATAAGACACTACTCAGAGATTTCGCCCTCATTTTGCGAGGACTTTATGATATGAGTTCTGGTTTCCTACATGCGCAAGCCCCTATTGTTAATTACCCTCCCGGTCACGAGAGAGAACTTTCGATTAAGTCTAACCGTCAATCAGATACGTAGAGAATGCATGTTATCTGGCATATAGTAGCATGGGGCTTGGATTTGAGAATTTAGAAAGTTTTACATTTAAAATTAAAAATTTCACCATCTTGCACTTAAAATGAATGGTGAGGGAATGGATGATGGACCCGATCAATATCACATGGTTCTGTCATGTCGGGCCATCGTGGTCCCTGATATACTTAGTCAGAGGAGGTAGTTGACTCAACCTAATAGAAGGATTCTTGTCGGCAACCATGGGTTGCTTCGTCGAAGGGTAACTTGTAGACCTGGGATGTTTGTTTGAATGGACAAATTTGAATACACCTTACCTAATAGAGGGCTTTGTTCCCTATCAATCATATCCTATTGATTCATATTTCAAGGATTTGATGCCACCAAAGAACGTATTGACTATGGACATAACCGTAATTTGGTGATGCCCTTTGGCGGCAAAATCACTCGGTTTAGAGGACCCGATGTCATAACCGTTTATCATGTGGTGCCATTTGGCGACAAAACTGCCGGTTAGAGGACACCTACCATGTCCTCTGTCAGGAGATTATTTGAGAATGAACAATAGTGATATTTTAGTATAGGCATTAGGTCTATGTGAGCTGAAATATATTTCAAATTGTTCACCCAGATAAACTGCTGCAGAGGGTGAATGAATGTTTGCTTTAAGTGATTGATGGCTGAATTTTGAATTTTAAATATTTGGATTTTGATGATTTTTGAATTTTTCATGGGCATTTGGGCGGAGCTTTGAATGCTGGAATTAACCCCTCCGGTTGAGATTTATATTTTACACGGCCATCATCGGGGAGTTTGGGATCATTTCCATTTGTGGATTGAACCTTGTCGACTCCGTCGAGTTGTCTACAGAGAATCGAGTTCCTCATAAGCTTTATGCCTTTGTTGGTGAGTTTCTTTTGTCATAGACCTTGAAGGCCTTATATGAACGTAGTAAAATGAATATCTCAGTCGATACCACGACAATATATTTGTTTGGTTGTTCAAACCGTGTCGACTACTATCTATTAATGTAAAAGTATCGGGCTCGAACTTTGGTTTATTTATTGTCCCACACAGCATCCCTGGATGTCACGTGTACTTATAACACGCTCGTCGGGGCCTATGTAGGTGTTTTGGGGCATTTTATAATTATTTATCGAACATTGTTGACTCCTATTTACCCGCTTAGGAGGATCGAGTTCAAATTTATTAACCAACGCAGCATCCCTAGACGTCACGTGTGTTCCTACGAAACGCTCGTCGAGGCTTATGCAGGTATGTAATTGCTTATGCCATTTTGTGTACCTATGAACGTATATATTACAGTACATGTGCGGGGGCATTTTGAAAGTTTTGACACTACTCAATTATGCAGATAACTGTCTGTTGAATGTACGCGACGCATTATGTAGAAACCCGTAAACGCCTTCTGTCCGCTTGTATGAATGTTGCGGATCCGGTGGAGTGGCGTTGTACTGTGACCATTTACCCGTTGCATACAGGTAGATTGTCATGCATCACTTATCACTTCCTGCAAACGGATTATAGTGCACTAACGAATCTCCTGCTTCTACTCATTAGGCAATGTGTTGTATGCATAACACCTCTTCAAATCATGTTTGTAGGGAACTTGTGCCTTGCCAGATGTTTGATTGATGTCAACCGTCACTGCCTTTGTGTGAACTACTGTGCATACAATAAGTTCTTGATTTTTACTTGTAGATGAACTGTCGGTTGATATTTACATTCATAACATGTTGCACTACATACCTCTGCTCATATCACTTGTTGATATTTGCTTGCAATTGAACAACATATGCCTTTCGACTTTCATCACTTGAGGATTTGCACCTGCTTGCTTGCTTATGGATGTTACTCATCATTGCATTTATGTTCTTGCAATCATTACAATTACTTCAAATCACCCACTTGCATGGGATCTCATTACCACTTATGAGTGATTTGTATTTACAAGAATTTGACATATTGAATTGTAAGCGGACCATTTTTACCATAACTTCATTTCTTCCATTCAAATGACATGGTATTCTTTATATGTGATTGTTGGTTGTCATCATTATTTGCAAATATCTGCATTAGTTGCAACTAGGTCTTTCATTACCTCCATGGGTTCTCATTTGTTTCAATAATAGACTTTTTTTAGTTCACCACAAGTCTCATATTCATCCCTTAGTGTTCATTTGCATGCTTTAGACCTTCACTTAGCATTATTGTTCATTGACATATGCATATGTATATTCATCTTGTTTGTTACTTATGAATGAGACATAGGAACCTTCCTTGTCCGCTATGCATTTTCATTTACACACGTTATCTACTTGAATGAAAGAGATTTGTTCTTTTGAACCTCTATATTTTGATTATTCAATTGTTAAAACAAAAATCTGGTTCCATGTGCTCCATTCGAACTCAAGTCTTTTAGAGTTTACTTGAGTTCTTTGAGTCATCATCAATTGTATGATTGTAAATAATTGGGATTAGAGTTCAATTTCTTGTTTCCTGTTCGAGTTCAAGTCTTTTGCATTTGTCCAAGTTTTGGTCAAGTTACTTGAGTTTAATTCAAGTCTTCTATAGTCACATTCAATTCAAGTCATTATTATCTCATTTGGTTCAAATTTGAATCTAAAATTTACAAGTTCAATTAATGTTCAAATTGAATTAGAGTTCCTTTCATTTGTTCAAATTGGAGTCCAAGCCCAAGTCTCATGTAGTCATATCAAGTTCAACCTTTGGTCCACAATTTATTCATTTAAGTTCAAAATAGGTCCCTTGTATTTGTTGAAAAATCCGACAGCCAGCCGGCGTCTCCCATGTTTAGGGAAAACTACAGGAAATTGGGCCTCCCACCACGCTAGAGAAAAGCGTGTACGGTATGTGTCATATGACACCGCGACCGTAAAATATTCAATCCCACCACGCCAGAGAAAAACATGTATGGGTCTTTGGTACCTGTTTTAAAATAGCACAATTTGCTTTCCCCGCAAGTACAAAGCCGCATGCGGGTACTTAAAATTGTTCCCACCATGCTATAAGAGCGTGTATAGGACCTACCCGCCTCGCTGTAGGTGTCGCACCGGGATCCCTTCCCACCACGCTACAAGAGCGTGTATAGGCGGTTTTCCAGCTCGACACAAACGTCTAATGAGGGGTTTTAAGTTAAGGAGATTATATCTTGGTGGTCGGCGAGGTGAAAGTGTTGGCTCGTGGATCGAGGCAAGGGAAGCATTCTCTTTTTTTAACTAATTATAATTAATTTAATTAATTCTAATTAAAAATAATTTATTATAATTAATCTATAATTAATTATAACTAATTATTGTTAATAATAATTAATTATAAAAATCAAAATAATTAATGATAATTAAATTTAATTATAACTAATTTCTATTTAAGAATAATTAGTTATAATTAAAAAATAATTGATTATGATTAATAAATAATAAATCATAATCAATTAGGATTAATAATAATTAATTATAGTTAAAAATAATTAATTATAATTAATTATAATTAATTTAATTAGAACTAATTTTATGACTAATAATAAGTAATTATAATTAAAAATAATTGATTATAATTAAATTATAATTAATTATAATAATTAGCTTCAATTACAATTAAATTTAATTAATTATAATTAATATATATAACATAATTTAACAGGATTTGATAAGATTTATGTAGGATCTAAAAAAGATTAGTGTTAAATCCTCTGTTTTCTTCTTTCTACCACAAATCTCGGGCTTACCTAGCTCTGTAGTTCAACGAATTTATTGAATTTGGCCGAAGAATCTCGCGATAGGGAGCAAGTTACCTTTACAGCGATCAAGCTCCCACTGTTGCTTCCACTCAAAATGTCGTGTCTCCCAATCCAACAGGAAGGGAACGTCGTCGAGGGAAGCGGAAGGAAGAGGAGGCTGGGGTTGGGCAAGTATAGAGAAATTTCTCTCTCTCTCTCTCTCTCTCTCTCTCTCTCTCTCTCTCTCTCTCTCTTTCTCTCTCTCTCTCTCTCTCTTCGTGTACCGAATGAATCGTGAGGCTTGTGCTTGCAAATAGGGCAGAGGGGGAGAGATGGGGTTAGTTCGGGTCGGTTAGGTAGAGGCTCGATGACTTTGAGGGGGTTGGAGTTTGGTTCGGCCGGTTGTGGAGGTTAAAACTAATAGGTCTTCAAGTTCGGAAGAGCAAGGGAGTCGAGTGGGGTTCGGAAGCAGCGACGGGAGTTCGGTGCTTGCGTGAAGTGGGAAGAAGGGAGAGCCGAGAGTTTGCTTGGAAGGAGGAGGGAACGAGAGCCTCTCTCTCTCGTTTTATTAACACAAAAAAGGCGCGATCGGGGCGAGCTACGTGCGGTCAGCTCTGAACAATGCCATTTGTAGAGGTATGGGTTGCCGATTTGAGCAGAGATTTGGTATAGGTAATGATTTAAGCTTTGTTTTACATATATTTTTTTGTCAGCTTTCTCTTTGCTGTAGAGTATAGGTAAACATATAAATAACTTTTTATTAAATTTATGTAGTAAATTTTTATTAAATATTAAATAATAATTAGTAATTTTTTGCAAAAATTCTAATTATTAGACAAAATAATCTGTTTTATTAAATCAAAATAGATATAAAATAGAAAATTTTGTATCTACTAATTAGATTTTTTTGTAAAAAGAATCCCATCTTTATTTAATAAAAAGCTACAAATATTCCCCTCTAACACAATTTCTCTCTACCCAATCAAACCATTTCTCTCTTCCCCCATTCCGCCTTTTTTGCTCTCTAGCATCTATTACATTTCATTCGGCATACCTGTTGGTGGACTACTGTTCATGGCGAATCTCTTGTATGTTTGCCGCAATTTACTTGAATATGTTTGCAGGGAACCTTGCACTTGCCCCATGTCTACCAACATTAATAACATATGGCTTAGGGTATTGTGTGTCTATGCTAACTGACGGCTGAATTATATTCGTCACTAACTTCTCCATATTTATTAACTGGCAAGTCGCTAAATTCATTGCATACTGGTTTCATATTCATAGGAGGCTACTGTAAGCATCTGCAAGTAGGTGTAGTCCTTTGATTATTTGTGAACAAGATTGAGGCAAGTATTTCATGCAGATTACTATCATTTACAAGTGAGTGTTTCATATCATTGCACTTTGATTTTTAATATTCGTAGGTGAATCATCGGTGGATGTTTCCATTTATCCTATGTTGCACTTAGTATATTTGCTTGTGGCTTTGTCATTTGCAAATAAATTGGTGTATCCATCTGTGCACTGATGTTGACTACCACGTGAATTGCATTCATCGTATGCTTTCTCCATGCACATTGTTCGATGACCTTCTACGCTTGCAAATATTCATTGGAATTACTACATGTATTTGCATGAGAACTAACGTCAATCATAGGAATATTGTTGCATTCACAATTTAACTACTATCACTGTTGGCAAATCTTAGCATTTATCGTATACAACACCATATATGTTTGCAGGATGCTTTCACCCTTTACAGGTGATTGTTGCTTGTTGTAGCAGGATGATATTAATATCATCATCAAAAATCTATTTACCCTAACCTTTCGATGAACTGTGATGTTTGCACCACAAACCTCCCATTCTATTTGCAGGCGAGGTGTTGTATGCATGACATATCTCCTACAAAGATTTGCAGGAGTTCGTGCATGCCTGCTTGTTCTTGGTTATTGCCTATAGGCTGACCAGCCGAACATTGCAAGTTACTTTAAATTTCATTCTTCATGGGCAAGTTATTGTATGCATCGAGAGCTCATTTACCACTTGTGTTGTACTTATTGCATGTCAAATCCCTCTGCTTGTAAGGGCAACTGCAAGTACTTGTATGAACAATATGAGTGGCACTTGTCTTCATTTACACTTTGATTAATTGAATATTCGAGTGATTCAAAGTCCACAGTTCATAATTTGCATGCATGGTAAAACTGTCATCATTGACACATGCTTACAATTGTTCATGTGCTCCAGGTTACTCGTCACTCATGTGCAATAAAGGTTTATTCAACATAGGTTTCATATTCACTTAGTTGATCAAAGTTATTGCTCAATTTTGGTATTTGCATTTCAATTATAATCTTGAAGTACAATTCATTGTCATTATTAATTGAGTTTTGTTCCCTGTGGTCCTCTCAAGTTCAACCCCTTTGCATTCAAGTCCTCTGTTGTCTGTTTGAGTTTGAATCAAGTTCAAGTTTGGTCCTTTACAATTCATTTAAGTTCAAGCTTATTTTGATTATGTATAGTTCAGGTCCTTTGAAAAATGCAGTAGCCTCCCGGCATTTCCCCCGTTAAGGGGAAATTCAAGACTAGGCCTCCTGACACGCAAGAGAAAAGCATGTACGGTAGGTGTCAGGCAACACCATGACCTTATTTCTTCAATCCCACCATGCTACGAAAAGGTGTATGGGAATTTGGGAATGCGCAATTGCTTTTCTCTGCCGGCACTGAGGCACGTACGGGTACTTAAAAGCGTCCCCGCCACGATACGAGAGCATGTACAGGGCCTACCCGCCTCGCTGTAGGCGTCACACCAGGTTCCATTCCCACCACGATAGAGAAAAGCTTGTATAAGTGATTTTCTAGTGCGTCACGAACATCAAATGCGGGATTTTGAGTTTTAGAAATTATACCTTCATGACGGGGGATGTAACGGCGGTATATATATTTCCCTTTCTCTTATTTTTGTTTCTAAACCCTCATTCTCTAATTTTTGTTTCTATTTCCCTTTTTTTCACACCGATATATATATATATATATATATATATATATATATATATATATATATATATATATATATATATATATATATATATATATATATATATATATATATATATATAGCAAAAATAAATAAGACAATGATTACATTAAATAACGACAATAACCAATATTAGTAATCAAACGTACCCAACGATTTTTTTGGTCGCGGGAAAGTAAGGGTATAGGGGCTTTTTAGATTTTGATTTGGGGTTGTTGGAGGGGAAATTATGCAGTGGGTTTGGGCTGTTTGATTGGGATTTAGGCTGTTGTGGGTTTGTGAGAATGAGGGTTTAGCTTAAGTGGGCTTATTTGGGTGTAATGAGCTGCTGATTGGGTTTTTGAGTGTAATAGGGTTGGTAGAGGAGAGAGAGTGGGCTGTTTGGGGTTGATTTTTAAGGAAGAAGAAGCGGTTAGGGGTCTGGTGGGTTGAAGCCCTCTAAATCGGCACAGTAGAGCAAGTGGAGGCCTCGACTTGAGGAAGAGGGTTGAATCGGGAAGGAGAGAAGCTGGTAGGGCTCGCGACAGAAGGTGTATGGGCTTGCGGTTTGCTGGAGTCAGACTAGATCCGCACAGTGGAGAGTGGTCGAATATGAGGAAAAGGTCGGCATGGATATGCAGCGTCGGCACAGTGGCCTGTGAATGGACCCGTGTGATCGAGGGTTGCTCACAAACGGAGGCAACAGGCTCGATCAGCTTGCGGCTGCTGGTGTGGGGTTCAGCCGGAGAAGTAGTGGGGCCGAACTGAGGGAGGTCGCGAGTCGGATGTCAGAGGTCGAGCGGCTTGAGGTTGTCGGGTTGAGGAGTTTACACGAATGGAAGCAGGTAGAGAAGAAAAATGGGAAGCAGAAGCGCCAAGCATGGGAGTTTGATTGAGGCCGGATGGTTGTTGGGGCTTCCAATTGGGTGTGGGGTTCATATATTGGAAGAGGCGACATCGTGCGTGGAAGAAGGAGAAGACGAGACCGGCTCACGCATGGGCAATAAAAGGCGAAGATGCGAAAGCGATTCGTTGTCGATTTAACAACGCGATCGTGCACACAGAAGGATGGTCCATACACGACAGTTCGGCGCCGTTTTGCAGGATAAGGAATGGGCTTCAGATTCCAGCAGGTATGTAATGATTTTATTTATTTATTTTAAATCTGTTGTTGAGGTCAACAGGATACAAGCAGAAACACCTCAAAATTTGAATTCTTGTGCCATTCAGTTCAAGTGAAGTTTTAAAGGTGTTCTGAGAAAGAACAATATTGTTCTTATAGATTTATTTATTAAAAGCAATATACAAATTATAACGTGGATGAACGCTCATAACATAAACATTATCCAGTTTCTCAATAAATACTCAACCACATAATGCCATAGAACACGATTACATTCAAACTAAGTGCATCGGAAAAACACATCAAGCATAATCACAAACTAAAGATGCTAATTTCCATGTTAAAATGTTATCAATCTGACACAACATATATATATAGATATATAACAGTCAGTACCTATAGTTGAAGTCTTTTACAACAAAATACAGTGGTGGACCTACTCTCAGATAATGTGCAAGATCATCAAAGTAACCCTGCAGTAGTTTTAAACAAAATGTCACAACAAATACTTTGACAGTTTCAAAACAAACATGTTCAATCCAATAAATCACAAAAGTGTGACCATGAACCTGAAGATAAGAGTCTCTAGGAAGGACAATCTTTTGATCTAAACCAGGTTGAAGCCTTGTGCAGAGTGCCTATTAAGCACTTACATAAATATTTCAATTTTTAAGCATAAGTAATGAATATAAGAATGCAAGTGAAAAAAGATGGCAAGAAAATGCTTGAATTACTAATTTAAAAGGATTTCACTGTACTTTTGCACACACGAAGTTTCACTGGTGCAAACTTTCTAGTGTGTTCTCCTAAATGTGCCAAAATGGCAAAGCCATAAGATGGTGTATATGTTTAGGCCAGAGCAATTGTTTTGCAAAAGCCCAATAAACTCACTCTAATACCTTGATAAGCACTTATTCTAGACAGTTGATCCATGAATGTAAATTGTATTATCATATTGACACTTTTCCTTAATGTAACCGTACAAACTTAATTTTAAGCAACACAAATATATTGCATATATACAATACATCTTATTGCTAATGAGAGCACAAGTACAAAAATACTTGTCACAGTTCAAGATATCTTGTTATTGCTAAGTATGATGGTCCACATGATCCCTCATTACTTAATGTTCTTAAGTCAGAACTCTTTGCTATTATAACTTAACATCTAACTTCAATCAGAAAATACTTGTATATCTTTAGATTAACAAAACCACCATAACATTTAATCTAGGTTTGGGGAACAGATCGACAGTTTTGGTGCATGATAATGGCTACATATCTCACAAAATTTCTGTAGCTTCTCCTTTTATGGATGGACACACTTTCTATTTTGAAATGTCATATAAATCTTATGGCTTCCTCTTTGGCATATTTACATTTGAATTTATATTACCCTCCAAACCCAAAAATTAATTGTAAAATTACTAACGAACCAGTTTCTGTGCTATAACAGTGAAGAATGGTGAGCAACCGTGTACCTAATTGCCTGATTGCTAAATGCAATGTTTGTCATATCAAAGTTTGAACAAAAGGAAAGATAAGAATCACGTAATATGACATTGAAAACACAAACATGATACATTAAAGGCCAAATGGGAATAGTATAACGGCCAGAACCAACATCCCATTTGAGAGAGGAAAAACCAAACAAGATTGACCATAAATATTGCAATGGTTAACTTACAATACTCATAAAAGTAGCTGCAGTGAATGCAGCAATAACCATAATTTTAACTCCAGGAATGGCAAGCATGGGTGCATGGAAATCCTGCCAAATAAAAATACTAATGATGTGACACTGCTTAGTCTTTCATAAATCAGTTATAAAGTCTAGATGTGTTTAATTAAAAAAAATCAATAAATTCATAAAAAGTACTGAAGGTATAAAAAATAAAGTGATACTACGCACAAGGCTAATCCATTCAAATATCCAAGGTTGAGAACGCTCCAACAGATCAAAGATCGAAGAAACCGCAGATAAGAAAGCCTTTGCCAAACTCTCTAAAATTTAGTATTTTATTGTGTCAGTCAGACATGTTGGCTTATATAGTAGATCTAATCTGAGTTTATTTGCCTCCAGTCCTCACTGTCACAGATAGGGACATTTAAGAAAATATGGAGGAAAGGGATATGTTCCAATTTATTTAAATAGATTAATCACACTCAATACCACAATTTTCTGAAGCCAAATGGGATGTTTGTTGGTGCTTAAGCCAGCTTAAATCCCTAAGCACGACCAAACAACCAAATTTAACATCTCATAAGGCATGCTAACCCAACTTTTTGCAGCTTAAGGCATAAACAGATGAGAAAATAAACTAGTTCTTTGTGGGATTAGGCACTTAGCTCATCATATCAGTCGTTTGAAATCTTTTTGTGCTCACGTGTTTTGCTTGCTTTGTACCAGTTTGATGTAATTAGAAAATTTATTAAACTAATGTTGGACTATTATTGTAGAAACTTTGTAAGGTTATATGCCGATAATCATGTGTTTGACATTTTCAAGCAATTGTATATTGACCTCAATATGCGATCCACAAGCAGACTTGATCGAATGTGATGATGATCACCGAAGATAGGCACAATTTCATGAAAAGATCAACTTACGATGTTTCATCGTAGGAATGCTTATCAACCGCCCATTTCACAAAATGCACCATCTCGATGCATTTGAAATGGCGAAATGATCTGAAAAGTATAATTGGGATATTTACTATAATTCCTATATTATTATTGCATAATCAAGGCTATAGAATCTATGTTATAAGTAGTATAGCTATGAATATTTGCATTTTGGGCTACAACTATAGGCACCATATTAGGTCATATTTAATTGTTGTAATTGCTCAAATTTAGAATCTTTGAGCCGGTTCAGTTAGGAAAATATTTATCTCAAGATAAACTAACATTACCCTACTTTGTTTTTTATGGTTTTAAATTGTATAGGTTTTTTTAGATTTAACTTGATCAGAAGTTGCAAATATTATGATATCTTAATTTCTAGCAAACTTTCATTGAGTAATTTAAGTATATTGTAGATATGCTCTTTCTACACTTATTGACATGATAATATTGAATTTTTACCGAGTGTTCCAATCATTATAGGCATATTTTCCCATATTTAAAAAAATAATAATTGATTATTGCTTTTGATCTAGACAAAACGATTGACATACATACTTGATGTGGTTCATTTATCATGACATGCATATTCAACATGGTCCAATTATTTCCACATGCATATTTATAACAATTTATCTGTTCAAACAGTTTCATAATGTGAAAATAAATATATGGAACTATCTTATGATCACCTTTATATATATTCCATTTCCCCAACATGAGACATTGATATAATAAAATGAATCCTGAATAAAACGTTAAATATTGTGAAATGGGAGTGCAAGAAAAGATTACTACTAATGAGTTAGATTGGCGGAGATATGATATCTTGCGTACGAGGGTAGGTTGACGAACTTTACTTTAAGCATGGGATTGGTGGCGTAAAACCAATATATGACATGATGGAAGGTATAAGGGGACTTATGATTGAAGTGATAACTCATATATATGATGCCACATGTTCTTCTATATGATAAGATACCGTACTTAATTCACAAGATAGATATGGGGGATAACATCATGTGATATGATTCGCCAGCATTTTGATTTGGTAATATATATGTATAATATGTTATTTGATATGATATGATATATTATGACATAATATGATATAAGATTGTATAGAGAAAATAATATATATGACATGATTATATATATATATATATGTGTGTGTGTGTGTGTGTGTGTGTGAAGACATTATAGCATACCAGATAATATGAGTTGACCACTATGACATATGACATAATTGCACTCATATTCATGATAATCATTCCCATTAATATTGCATGACCATTATAAATCATCTTATGAATCGGTATTATTCATGATCATTATTCCTACTAACATGATTGGATACCCTATTACACCAAAAAGCACATCATATGATATGATACGAATGACGATATACAACTAATCATAATAAAATGATTTTGTTATTAAGACATATAATATCAAGCATCATTACCTATGATATATTAATGTTCACAAGCATATGATCTGAAAGTGTGGGCTCCGAAAATTCGGCCCCGGCCTCCGCTCGCTTTTCTTATTCGGCGAGGGAGTTTTAACGAACTAAGTTCCGAGGTAAATTTTGGAAGGCAGATGGGTTTGTAGATAAGACACTACCCAGAGATTTCGCCCTCATTTTGTGAGGACTTTATGATCTGAGTTCTGGTTTCCTATAGGCGCAAGCCCCTATAGTTAATTACCCCTCCCGATCACGAGAGAGAACTTTCGATTAAGGCTAGTCGTTAATCAGATACGTAAAGATACGTGGTATCTGGCATATAGTAGCAGCAATAGATATGGGAATTAGATTTTGAGTTTAGATTTGGGTATTTGGAAAGATTTGAAAAGATTTGATGTTTAAAATATAAAATTTCACCATCGTGCACTTAAAGCGGATGGTGGGGGAATGGATGATAGACCCGATCAAGATCCCATGGTTCCGTCGTCCCGGGCCATCGTGGTCCCTGGTCTACTTAGTCAGAGGAGGTAGTCGACCCAACCTGACAGAAGGATCCTTGTCGGCAGCCATGGGTTGCTTCGTCCAAGGGGACCTTGTAGACCGGGGTTGAATATTTGTCTAAGAGGACAAATTTAAATCCACCTTAGCTTACAGAGGGCTTTTTGTGCCCTATCGATCGTATCCTATTGATTCATATCTCAAAGATTTGATGCCAACAAGGAACGTATTGGCTCTGGCCATAACCGGTATTTTGTGGTGCCATTTGGCGGCAAAACCACTCGGTTCAGAGGGCCCCGGGTCATAACCGTTTATCCTGCGGTGCCATTTGGCGGCAAACCGCCGGTCAGAGGACACGTACCACATCCTTATTGACAGGAGATTGTTTGAGGATGAATCCTAGTGATATTTTCGACTAGGCATTCGACCCTTTGTGAGCTGAAGTTATATTTAAATTTGTCCACCCTGACAAACTGTTGCGGAGGGTGGATGAAGTTTGCTTTAAGTGTTTGACAATTAGATTTCAAATTTTAAATATTTTTGGATTTTGGGATTTTCTGGATTTTGTGGAGTTTTGGGTTTTGAATGGATATTTGGGTGGAATTTTGAATATTTGGGATGACATTTGAAAAATATTTGTGAACCCCTCCAGTTGAGATAAGAAATCAACACGGCCATCATCGGGGTGTTTGGGGGTCATTTCTTTTTATGGATTGAACCTTGTCAACTCTGTCGGGCTGTCGACAGAGGATCGGGTTTTGTAGGCTTTGAGCCTTTAAAAGTGAATTCTCTTTGTTATAGGCCTTAAAGGCCTAATATGAATGTATTAAAACAAATATACCGGTCGTAGCAACCGTATATTTGTTTGATGGTCCGAACCCTGTCGACTTCTATTGATCCGTATAGAAGGATCGGATTCGGACTTGAATTCACTTGTTGACCCGCGCAGCATCCCTAGGCGTCACGTGTGTACCAATAACACGCTCGCCGGGGCCCATGCGGGTCGAGATCGTATTTTCCCCTTTAGTGTACCTATGTGTATACAAACTACGGTGCAGGCGCAGGGGATTTTAAAATATGTTAGTTGTGCATGTAATTGCAATTTGAATGCACACAATATTTTATTTGAGAGATTATGTACGCCTTCTGTCCGCTAGTACGAGTGTTGCAGATCCGGTGGCGAGGCATTGCAACTTGTAGACGCCTTCTGTCTGCTTGTATTTGTGATGCAGATTCGGTGGCGGGGCGTAGCAGCTTCTGGATAGAATTGTTCGCTGCTTCTTACAGGTAGACTGTCGTGCACTACTTGTTGATTTTCGTAGGCGGATCATAGTGCACTAACTAATCTCCTGCCTTTGTTTGTATGGAGAGTTGCTTTTGTTGTAGACATGATCCCTTCATTCATGATCATCTCTCTTTACATATAATTCTTCTTGAACCGATCGTAGGTTTTTGCATTTGCTACTGTTCCTCTACATTTTCTCGTAGGTAGCATTTAGTGTCGATGATGGGTCTTTGACAGCGTCGTTGAATCCTTCTACTTGTAGGGGATTGATTGTACCTTTTTTGAAGGCTAATCATTATTGACCATAAAGATTCCCTTGTATTTCTTCATCCCTAACTCTGGATGAATCCACCGAGTGTGGGTTGTATATATCATTATTTCTCGCAAACTTGTGTGTTGATTTATTAGTCGACCGAGATTAACAACAAAGAAACTATCTTCTTTTACGATCCCTTTTGCTTCGCTTGTGTACATGTTGTACCCTTTGCATGTTGTAGGTAAACTACTATGTATATGACGAATCTCTGCAATTGCTTATGGATGCTCATTCAATTGTTCATAAATACTTGTATTTGCAGTGGATTCATGATTCTTGCTTGCATATGAACTGTAGGGTCATATCGCATTCACTATGCATCATCCTCTAGTGTACTCATTTGTATATATACTAGCACTGGTTGTTGGATGGATTGTGCTCCTCACATATCACCAATACGGGCATTACTTATTACGACCGTATATGCTCCTTCGTAAGCATAATATGAGGTGGATGTTTCAAGCCAAATGTCATCATTCTAGAGTTTCATGTCGTGACTTATAATCATGTCACCTTTCTTCCATTTCACCAACGCTTGTTAGCAAGTTGTATTGGCAACATTATTGTCCACTACAAATTATTGTTTATTTGCATTTGATCTTTTTCCCTTGATGTTTCTTTTTGGAGATGGTGACTTGTTGGTGATAAGGATGTAATAGCTTCCTTATCCACCACTTTATATTTCAATGTCTACTTGAATGTATTTGAGAACTTAAAGTTATCATGTGATGTTTGCATCTTGATAATGTATCTACTAATTGAAAGTCTAGTTCATCATCAAATACTCAAGCTTAAGTTCAATGTGGACTCAAATCAAATCTTTACTTGAGTCTAAATCTTTCAAATCATGCTCAAGTTACTTAAAATTCAATTTAGATCAAAATTGAGTCTTGGTTTGAATCCAAGTTCATTTCAAATTCCAATTCTGATTTGAGTAGATCCCTCGTTTATTTGTTGACTTAAGTTCAAGTGCATGTCCACAAGTTCTCTATTTGAGTTCAAGTTCTATGTTCTTTGTGATCCCTCAAGTTTGAATTCACTTGAGTCTACTTGGGTGTTTTGTTCCAGCTCAAAATTCAAGTTCACTTTTTGTTTAAGTCCTCAATATTTTCAAATAGAAATTCGGCAGCACTCCGGCGTCGTCCCCGCGTAGGGGGCTGCATCAGAGTGTGTAAGGCCTTCCCGCCTGCCAAGAAAGGCAGTCACGGTAGGTGTCGAGTGACACCGCGGCCGCAGTTTTAACCCCCGCTCGCTAAGAAAAGCGGTCACGGGGTCCTTGAGCGCAGATTTAAAATATAGCATTTTTCCCCGCCTAAAAGCAGTGACGGGTACTTAATTAAACAAATTTTCTTACAAATAACAAATTTCCCCGCCTGCTAAGAAAAGCAGTCACGGGTACTTATATTTTCATGCATACGAATTTCCCCGCTCGCTCAGTGCGTCACGGGTACTTAAGTTTTTCCTCGCCCGCTAAGAAAAGCGGTCACGAGTACTTATTTCATGCACAAAAAGTAAATACTAATTTTTACCTTGGGTGTGCAGCAATCGAGGCGGCGACGGCGGATGACGGCGACGTAGGAACCTGCGATGCATAATTAAAAGAAAATTTACTTGTGCAATTTAATTAATCATATTTTTATTTAAAAAAAAAAAGCTAGAGAGAGAAAGAAAAGGAATAGAGCTCTCTTTCTAGAGAGAGAAAGAGAGGGAAAGAGAGGGAAAGAAGGGATTTTTGGTGGAAGAGGTTTAGGGTGTGTAGGAAATTAGGGGAGTGGAGTTAGAGAGAGAAAATCTCTCTTTCTCTAATTTTTAGAGAGAGAAAGAGAGAAGGAAACTCTCTTTCTAGAGAGAGAAAGAGAGGGGAAAGATGGAACTTGAGGAGAATTTGCGTAGAGAGGGTTTAGGAGGTACAAGGAAGTGAGAGGAGCAATTTAGAGAGAGAAACTCCCTCTTCTCTCAATTTTGGAGAGAGAAAGAGAGAGTGTGCAATTGTTTTCTCCCTCTAGAGAAGGAATTTGGAGGTATGGTGGAGAGGGAAGATGTTTGGGGTGGAGATGGAGCTATTCATGAAGAGATTTCTAGAGAGAGAAAATTTTCTCTCTCTAGGTTAGAGAGAGAAAATGAAGGACGAAAATTTTTCTTTGTTGGAAGGGTGTAGGAAGTGTAGGGAAGTGTTTTTTGTGAAGGAATATATGTGGTTTGGTGAGTGGAAGTGAAGAAAAAAAAAATGATTAGGGTTAGGGTTTGGTGTAGGTTTTGAGAAAAAATGTTGGAGGAGGAAGAAGAAGAAGAAGGAGAGGAAGGAGAAGGGAGTAGAGGAAGAAAATGAAAGAAAATGGTGGGAAACTTGGAGGGAAGATGAGGGAAAATGAAAAATGGAGAAGAAAAAGAAGAGGGAAGGAAGAAGAAGAAGAAGAAGAGTGAATAATGGAGGAAGGAGAAGAAGAAGAAGAAGAGAGAGGAGAGATTTTACCTTGCTTGGAGAAGGAGGGAGGAGGCCGGCCTTGGAATCGCGTGAGGGAGAGGGAGCTTGCGGCTTGGAGGCGTGGATTTGGCGTGAAAATGAGGAGGGATCGGTTAGGGAGAATGTGAGGGAGTTATGAGGGTTTAAGTGGGTTATTTGGGGTATTTTTTGATTTTTTTTATTTAAAAAAAATATTTTCTTATTTAAAAATCTCTCTTTCTCTCCCTTTTTATAATTTTTTTTTAATTATATTGCACAATAAAATAATTTTTTTTAATCATGCATCGAGTGGGTCGTTGCGTCGCCGCTCGTACAAGTCGTCGTCTCGATTCGCGCGCCCAAAGTTTAAATTTTCGCCGACCGTCGACCCCCATCAATATGGGTGTCGATCTTAGCTGTTTCCGTTGCTCCGGACGCATTAGCGTTGTCCGTTTCGCGAACGGAGGTCGTCTCGGCGATTTTGAGTTTTTGGTCGACACGCGTCGGGTGAGATTTTGCGCGATTTCGAGCTCTTTCGCTTTTGAAACCCTCCTTGCGCGGTCGACTCGACTCGACACTAGTATTAGGGTCAACAGAAAGTACCATATTAGAACACCTAACACATCATTCATATGATATGAATTCCCTTCATGCGTAATCATTGAATGGACTCTAATAAAGCATGATGCACTACAAGATATATGATATTACAATGATACTTTTAATCATGCTTCCATGGTATATAAAAAATCATAATTGTAAATGATTGCATTGTATATGATATATGTACATGAATAGTATAAAGATTTACTCATTTAGTCCCTATTCAGTATTCCTGATTCAATAATTTATAGCATACATATTATTTTATCTCCTTACATTGAACACACAATTGTAAATTTCGTGTAACGTACTGAATTGTTTGCTCACTTTAAGTGTTTACACATTTCAGGGAAGGGTAATGCCCCAATAGAGTGAGATCAGAATTGCAATTAGAGGTTTATTTTATGTTATATGTGAATTCTTTTGCAATCATGGAGAAATTATATTTTGATGAGATTCTTAGAGGACCATGATTATTGCATAAATTTTTTTGAAATAAATAAATCTAAGATGTACATATGTTTAGGTATTGAATGAAGTTTCTATTTTATTTCTGTATATTGATAATTTGGTGGCTATATTGTTTAAATCGATAAGATTATCGTTGAAAGGAATGCATTGAGAAAAGAAATATATATAAGATTTCACAAAATAGAAATATAAGCGATCAGTTTCACCTCCATATAACGCACAAGAAATTCTGGTTTTCTTTGGAGAATAGCTGCAAGTTATTTTAAGAAAAAAATCATAAATTTTAAAAACATTTCAATAAATCAACAAGATAATAAAATAGGCACAATTCGAAAACTAGGCAATGAACTAGTAAGGAAATATTGCTATGCAAGAAGCTTGTATCAAACCTCTTTCAGATCCAACAGATGGCGCAAGTTTAACACATGGAAAACAGTCGATCCTATTATCATTAGTTCTCCAAATGTCAAATATGATAAGCGCAACAAAAGCGGTAACTTGCAAAATGAAGTTCAGAAAAACAGCCAATGCTGCAAGAAAAAGGGATTTATAGGTTCACTGAAGTTTATAACAGCCTAGGATTAGCAAAACTTCGAGAGAGAGTTTCACCAGCAAACATAGAGAAGATACGAACAGCAGGCATTGGAATAAAACTTCCAACAGCAAAAGCTAAAACTTCAGACAAACTAGCAAGGGTTATGGAAGGCCCAACTTCCACAAGTGCATTGCTTATTTTCCCTTCTAAGGATATATCAGTTGTTTGGCGCTTGACAGCATGCACAAGAATACACATATTATCCACTCCAACCTGCAGTGGATATGCAATAAAATACAGACACTTAAGAGATTGGCATGAAGAAGAGAGTAACAAACTTGAAAGATAGCAAATCTGCAAAATGAATGAAGATTCATCGCCTAAAAGAAATTTTAGTTTTACTTCTGTACAACTCCAGCAAATAGTTTAATTATGGGCGCTCATAAGAAAAATATACTATGCTCAACAAGTTGGCCTTGAATACCATTTTGTTTTCATGGAGATACAAGGTTGAAAAGAAAGAAACTCAACCATAATTCTTAACATTATTCACGCAGATGAGTTTTTCCCAAGGTCCGCTCAACAGATAAGTTGAGAATGCATGTGGTGTTTCAAAATTAAACGAAATATGCAGAAGGGAGAAAAATCTGCTGCTTTTTCAAATGATGCTAACATTTGGTTTCAGTGAAGAAGTTGAAAAACACGTGTACTACTAATTTCTTGAGATGAATAGACTCAAAATATTTTGAAGTCATTCATTCCTTACTTATCAATAACGAGTGAAGAAGCTTTGCATAGACAAAGCAAGAAATTTTCGTATCATCGGGCATCATAGTGTATAAGCGTGTGTGTGGAGGAAGATCTATCTTTTGGGGTGGTCCGGAAAACCACTAAGATGGCAGTGAACCGAATCATAAAATCAGTTTTGCTGCATAAAATATTGTCATAACTTTAAATAGGTAGATTAATATGAGGGAAAAGCATTTTTCCTTGGATCAAAGTGAACATAAACAACAATTTATTGATGTGATACATTCAAGAATTACACATGAAATTCATTAAGAATCACAAAGTTTACCAATGTAAGATTAAACTTTCGTAGGTTAAGATTCAAGAAATTTCCGTTAACGAAATGTTATGATAAGCGGTTACAAACTAGTGTTTAGACACAATTAATGAAGGATCTCAAAAGTTACACAATAAAGCAAATGCGAAAAATAATAGAATCCCACGGCTAATGTCTAGAAAGTTCACAACGAGTACCTTGCTCACTCACACTCAAGTCGGGCTTAGCGGGAGAAGGCCTTTAACAAACTTAACGATGCCACAAAGACGGTGGCCACACCAATGGCCTTTAGCCACGGAGAGGTTGATGGTGACGAGGATGATGTGAATGCTTGACTGTCGATGCTCCAATCGTAGCTTGAAAATCGTCGGTCGATGATGCTCACAAGAATCGAGACGACTCGCTCCAAGTATTCTTCAACTGTGGCGTCGTCTTCAAATCCTACATCAAAGCACGAAGATCGAAGGATATTAATGCTTCCGTCGGCGTTGAACACTAATCCCCACTCAAACTCGGGATCCGCCATGCATGCTTGACATAGGAGAATCTTTCTCGAGAGGAGAGGAAGATCGTGGTGTGGAGAGAGAGAACACTTGTAGTGGATAAGGTGGGAGAAGAGGAGATGAGGCCGGCAGGAATCTCAAGGAAAGAAGGGGGGGAAGTCGGCGGGTGCAAGAGGGGGAAGGCTAGGGTTAGGGAAAAATAGGTGGGATGATTGTAGCAAGGAGTTTACTAAAATCTGAAATTAATCTCAGATTTTAGTAAGTTTGGAGGGAATTATTTGAAACGAATTTCAAATTTTAAATGTAATTAATGGGAATTAATGAGCAATTAAGGGAGCTCATTAAGAGGGGTGGCCGACGGCATGTTTAGAGGGAAGGAGGAGGTTTAAAATCCTAAAACTGAAATTTAATTTCAGTTTTAAGTAATTTAGGAGGGAAAATCTTTGAAATCAAATTTTGATTTCAAAACGGTCAATGCATTAAACAAGCAATTAATGGGGATCTCAATGGAGGGCTTGCTTAGAGGAGGAAGAGGGATTTAGGGGAAGAGGTTTCTAATTTGGGATGATGATGTGGAACTATGTCTCATGACTCCAATTGAGATTAATTCGAAATTGAAATTCATTATAAAAACTTACCTAAATTGGAATTCCAAATTAGGAAAGAATTTGAATTTTCAAATTTCAGAATTAAAATTGCTTGGGGAAGGAGTCGGACGGGTGAAGGGGAATTACTGGCGAGGTGGCCGGCCGGTACCGTGGAGGTGGCTGACGGCAGGCTCCTAAGGGGCGGCGGCAAATGGGGTTTGGGGTGGGATTTTCTTGTGGTGGTGGAGAAAAAAAATAAAGGGAGATAAGAACGAGAAGATAAACTAAATTAACCACGAGTCGCGGACTCTTCCAACGACTGGTGGGCCTTGCAATTCGCTCCCCTTGAGCTCTCTCCCTTCTCAAGCCCTCATGCAAGAAGAAGTAGAAACCAAAAGAAATTTTTCATTCAAACATTCATTAACCTCAATACAACTAGAAATGACCTATATATAGGTCCCAACACAAAAGAAAAATACAAAGACTATATTGCACTCGGGGCTACAATCATGACTCAACTCATACTAAGGATACAATAGGAAACTCCAAGAAATAAAAGAAAAATACATAAATAACTAGAAATATAAACTCTGAATCGTGACCGTCGATCTGCGCTATCTCCGGAGAAACACATGCTTGATCAATGTCCGCATCATTCTCCCCAGGTGGGAGAAAGCTCGACCCAGTCGAGTAGAAATCTCTGTAGCTCTCGTACATCTCTAGGAGATCTGGATCCAAACTCTACAACTCCTCTCGATCTATCCACGAGTCCTCTGTCGCCGGCTTCCCTTTCCAGTGCACCAAGTACCTTTGGTGACCACCTTCCTTCGTGGAAATGATTTCATCGTCAAGTATAGCTTCGACCTTCTCCACAGTGGGTAAATGGGGCAATTTGGAGAGTGGAGGTAGGCTGGGGATCTCACTGGGTGGGTTCTCACAAGGCTTATCATGAAGTGGATTATCAGGGTTAAACTCAGGTCCCTCGAAAGCTACTAAATCTTCAACATTAAACGTATGATTCATATTAAAGCCTTCAGGAAGGTCTAACACATAGGCATTACTGTTTACTTTCGAGATTATCTTAAAGGGGCCCGCACTTCTAGCATGGGGGAACCGCTCCGGACGAATCTGTACCATAACAAAATCTCCAACTTCAAATTATTTAAATCTCTTCTTACGATCAGCATCAATCTTATAATGAGTATTACTTTGTTGAATTATTTTATTTATTTCTTTATGTAATTCTTGAAGATGGGATGCGAATGCAGATGCAGACTCTGAAACTCTAACCTTAGGACTCATGGGAATCAAATCAATGGGCTGTCTAGGTAGGTAACCGTATACGACTTCGGTTGGACTTAGACCCGTAGATCGGTTTACAGAGTTGTTGTAGGCAAATTCAGCTATAGGTAGTTTAGAGTCTCAGTCCCGTATATTTTCTCCTACCAAAGTTCTTACAAGGTTTCCTAAACTCCTTTTCACTACTTCGGTTTGACCATCCATTTGGGGGTTAAAAGCAGTGGAGAATTGTAATTTGGTCCACATCTTGTGCCATAACGTTTTCCAAAAGTAACTAGTAAATTTCCAGAATCGCCGTTGTAACAACTCATCCACTTGCTTCTTGAGCTCCTCGTGTTCAGTAGGGTTCATTCGGTAGTGGGGTAGGTTTGGCAAGGAGGCTCCCGGTACTAAATCAATAGCGTGTTGAATGTCCCTTAGAGATGGCAGTTGGTGGGGCAGGTCTTCAGGGAAGACATCAGAAAAAGTTTCCAAAAGTGGTCTTACTTCCTCAGGGATAGGTTCTTCTTGATCTATACTTACTTCTCGGGCTACTAACGCGTATAGAGGGGCTCCTGACTCTAGTTCCATACCTAAGTCTTTAGCAGTTAATAAATTCAAGCCCGTGTTGGGTTTCATAAAGCTGGGTTTAACTTCTTCTTTGGTAGAAGTAGGTTGAGTGGGTAGGAGTTTAATTTTCTTGCCCTCGTGTTCAAACACACAAGTGTTTGATCGGCCATAAATGTGTACATCGTTGTCGAATAACCAAGGGCAGCCAAGGATGATTTGACCCACATTCATTGTCAAAACATCGCACCAGATTTTCTCTTTGTATCCAACGAACTCAATAGGAACGAGACTCCTATCTCTCACCTCCAAGGTGGTTGAGTTGATCCAGGCGACTTTGTAGGGGTTTGGGTGTGGTGTGGTCCGTAACTGAAGTTTCGAAATCATCGCAGAAGATACGGCGTTGATACAACTTCCACTGTCTATGATGACTTTGCAATTCCTGTCTCCAATCTTAGTGAAAGTGTAAAAGATCGAGGTCCTTCGCCAGTCGTCGCTAGGCTTAGGCTGCGAGAAGGCACACCTAACGACTTGCAGATCTAAGTGATTCATCTTTTGAAGACAGTGGATCACAACAGTATCCTCTTTGTTGAAAAACTCTTCATCATCATCCATGTGGTGAACTAATTCAGCTTCAGGCTCATCTTCTTCTTCCGTTACTTCTTCAATTATTGTGACATTAAACGGGCTGGAGCATTGAGAGGCAATATGTTCGTACCCATGGCATCTAAAACACTTAGTGCCGGCAATGGTTTTGGGTGTCTCCCGATCAGGTGTTTTCCCTTTATAGTCTGATCGAGGTTGGGCTTGGCTAGGGGAAGGCCGACTACCTGAGGGTCCAGTGGGTTTGTTGTAAAGTTGGCTAGAAGAAGACTTGAATGGGTTGGGTCTAGAGTCTTGAGTTCTAGTGGCGTGGCTCCTAGACTCTTCCAAGTCTAGTACAAGACTACAGGTACCTTCATACGCATTCACTCCTCTAGCAAAGAGTTCATTTCTAAGATCTTCCCTCAATCCAGCTCTGAACATTGACAGGAGTTGTGTAGGAGTGGTGGTCTCTTCCCCGTTACAACGAATCAAAAAATCATCAAAGGTTGATATGTATTCCTTAACAGTTTTACTTCTTTGAGTTAACCTATTCCAACGATCTAACAGTCTAGGATAGTATGAGGGGGGAAGATATTTCCGTTTCAACTCTTGTTTCATTGTTCCCCAGTCAGCGATAGAATATTCTCCTCGAGTCTCCCTCATGTGTTCTATGTTCGTTCAGTACTGGTTGGCTCTACCAGTCAACTTCATCTCGGTAAATCTAACTTTCTTCTCTTCCGAAATGTTATACCATTTGAAATAATTGTCCATCCCCTTAAACCAATCAAGAAAAACTTGGGGTTCTAACGTTCCGTCAAAAGTCGGGGCATCTATCTTAATGCTCTTAAAAAGTTGGGTATCGTTGTCCCTCCAAGGTGCTTCACGTCCTACCGGTTCTTGGTGGGGTCGGTGATTGGGTCGGTAGTAGTCTCTAGGAGGTCCGTATTCAGTTCGGGCATCTTCGCCATAAGGTGATTGGGGTCTAGATGGGGTATAGATGGCCGGGTGTCCTGCCCTTTCGATGTTGTCTATTCTTTCCCCCGTATGACATTTAAGCTCCGCTACACTCGTTTGGGTGTCCCTAATTTGTTATGACATTGAGCCCAACTGGCTCACAATCATGTCTAAGGTTGCTTGCATATGTGTGGGATTCATGGTTGGGTGCTAAGGAACACTAGGAAGGCTTCCTAAGTCAAGGGCAACAACTAATCCCACTGAAATGCTTGCTGAAATTGTAGCTACAGCAGCTGGAAAGTTCAGGGCAGCAAGCACAGAAGAGGGGGAAGTTACCTAGGTGTTTCGGCAAGGTTCCCGGGTCTAGACAGCACCTAAACAGCGACTCTAGGTTCACTAACGGATGTCTAACAGCTGCAGGAAACAGTGGACAGCAACTTGACACTACCTAGAACTCATTCTAAAGGCTATACTAAGTGCAGAAAATTAGTGGGCAGCAAATGTTTAAGTGGCCTATACTATTAAGGATGTCAAATTGAAGGTGGAGGCACTTAAACACATGAATATACTAAGGTATGCTGAAATAAATGAAGTAGAATTTTCTGGACAGCAGAAGAAAAACAGGAAATAAAGCTATCTAGATGATGGTATGCATGCAAACTTCTAAGGATACTTAAATTGGATTCCTAGGATGCAATCTAGCAAAGGTAAAGCATGCTAACCTGGCTCTGATACCAAGATGATGTGATACATTCAAGAATTGCACATGAAATTCATTAAGAATCACAAAGTTTATCAATGTAAGATTAAACTTTCGTAGGTTAAGATTCAAGAAATTTTCGTTAACGAAATGTTATGATAAGCGGTTACAAACTAGTGTTTAGACACAATTAATGAAGGATCTCAAAAGATACACAATAAAAAAAATGCGGAAAATAATAGAATCCCACGGCTAATGTCTAGAAAGTTCACAACGAGTACCTTGCTCACTCACACTCAAGTCGGGCATAGCAGGAGAAGGCCTTTAACAAACTTAACGATGCCACGAAGACGGTGGCCACACCAATGGCCTTTAGCCACGGAGAGGTTGATGGTGACGAGGATGATGTGAATGCTTGACTGTCGATGCTCCAATCGTAGCTTGAAAATCGTCGGTCGATGATGCTCACAAGAATCGAGACGACTCGCTCCAAGTATTCTTCAACTGTGGCGTCGTCTTCAAATCCTACGTCAAAGCACGAAGATCGAAGGATATTAATGCTTCCGTCGGCGTTGAACACTAATCCCCACTCAAACTCGGGATCCGCCATGCATGCTTGACATAGGAGAATCTTTCTCGAGAGGAGAGGAAGATCGTGGTGTGGAGAGAGAGAACACTTGTAGTGGATAAGGTGGGAGAAGAGGAGATGAGGCCGGCGGGAATCTCAAGGAAAGAAGGGGGGGAAGTCGGCGGGTGCAAGAGGGGGAAGGCTAGGGTTAGGGAAAAATAGGTGGGATGATTGTAGCAAGGAGTTTACTAAAATCTGAAATTAATCTCAGATTTTAGTAAGTTTGGAGGGAATTATTTGAAACAAATTTCAAATTTCAAATGTAATTAATGGGAATTAATGAGCAATTAAGGGAGCTCATTAAGAGGTGTGGCCGGCGGCATGTTTTTAAGTAATTTAGGAGGGAAAATCTTTGAAATCAAATTTTGATTTCAAAACGGTCAATGCATTAAACAAGCAATTAATGGGGATCTCAATGGGGGGGGGGGGCTTGCTTAGAAGAGGAAGAGGGATTTAGGGGAAGAGGTTTCTAATTTGGGATGATGATGTGGAACTATGTCTCATGACTCCAATTGAGATTAATTCGAAATTGAAATTCATTATAAAAACTTACCTAAATTGGAATTCCAAATTAGGAAAGAATTTGAGAATTTGAATTTTCAAATTTCAGAATTAAAATTGCTTGGGGAAGGAGTCGGACGGGTGAAGGGGAATTACCGGCGAGGTGGCCGGCCGGTACCGTGGAGGTGGATGACGGCAGGCTCCTAAGGGGCGGCGGCAAATGGGGTTTGGGGTGGGAATTTCTTGTGGTGGTGGAGAAAAAAAAAATAAAGGGAGATAAGAACGAGAAGATGACTAAATTAACCACGAGTCGCAGATTCTTCCAACAACTGGTGGGCCTTGCGATTCGCTCCCCTTGAGTTCTCTCCCTTCTCAAGCCCTCATGCAAGAAGAAGTAGAAACCAAAAGAAATTTTTCATTCAAACATTCTTTAACCTCAATACAACTAGAAATGACCTATATATAGGTCCCAGCACAAAAGAAAAATACAAAGACTATATTGCCCTCGGGGCTACAATCATGACTCAACTCATACTAAGGGTACAATAGGAAACTCCAAGAAATAAAAGAAAAATGCATAAAAGAAAATACATAAATAACTAGAAATATAAACTCTGAATCGTGGCCGTCGATCTGTGCTGTCTCCGGCAATACACATGCTTGAATCTTTGATCGATGTCCGCATCATTTATGCAGTAATGTAATGGCAAAATCCTAAAGATATTTAGTTGAATTACAAAGAGTAGTAATTGTGGAGATCAAGGCAGCCCTATTTGGTTGAATTAAAACAAAAGGTATAACCCAATGCATGGAGGTCTTACCAATGCGGGCCTATAGAGGGTTGATGTACTTAAGCTTACATCTAGATTTGTAAAGAGGTTGTTTTCATGACTAGAACTCATTCTTCTAGATCATAATGGAGCAATCTAATACCCATTATAGACTAGAATAATTTCAAATCTCATTTGCAAATCAACAACAACAACAACATCAGGCCTTTGTCCCACTATGTGGGGTCGGCTACATGAATTCTTTTTCGCCATTGTGTTATGTTAAAAATCAAATTCTCATTTGCAAAGCACAGAAGAAAAAAATGGAGAAACAATTAGCCTTGCAGTTGTCGCATCAAAGGTCACAGTTTTTAATCTGGAAACAGGTTTTCTACAATGCAGGATAAAGGTTGCATGGAAATTCTTTATAAAACAAAAAAAATACAATTATTTTCATATAACAGAACTACAGATATTCAAGAAATCTAGATTATGAATATAAAAGTACATTTTAAAGCATAATTTATCAATAAAGTTCAAACTTACGGCTAACACAAGAAATGGAATGACTTCCATTATTATTAAAGTAGACTTCACTCCAATAGCACTATAGAATCCAATTGATCCAAGAACTGAGAGTATAACAACAAAAACTCCTGACAGACCAAGCAATACCTGAAACAATGTTAATTCAATAAAATCCCTAATAAGGATTGAAATTTGAAATTGAAATACTACATTAAAAGACTACGCTAATGCACACTATGTAAAAGATGCACTATTATTTGTTATCATAATGGACAATATAACCAGTCCAAAGTTAACTGACAAATTAAATATACAAAAAAGGTAAAATGTGTAAAGAGTCATATTAGAAGTATTGGTCTTTATTAACATAAGGTAGCAAACTGCTGAAAAGTTACATAACTGTTTTCCATATTAATGAATTAGTCTGTTAATTTTCAGTTTTAGCTGTATTTGTAATGGCAGGCTGGATTGGTTCAGAAACTGTATTTTCCTAATTGAAGAAGCAAACGAGCCAAGTAGATTGACTTAATCATGTACACAATAATTAGATTGTGCACAAGGATGATTAATAATTTAACAGAACATTAAAATTGGAGATTTGACTTCAAAAAATACGTGAGGTAGGTGATCACATTTTTATTTAAAGGAATTATATTTTTTATTTTGATTCATTACACTTGCATGCATGACATATTTTATGTATACTTGCTAATCTTAGTTACGCTGCTTTATTAAAATGAAGAATCAAATGACCTTAATTAGAATATAATATACATTAAATGTGGTAACATCATATTAAAATTCAAAATGCCAATTTAAGTAGGAAAAATAAAATATGATATTGAAAGGAATGTACTAAAAGGAAAACGTAAAACAAGAATTCAAACTCATATGATACTGGCTAGAGAAATGATATACCCATGCACTAAAAAAAGAAAAATTTAGAAATATAAATAAAATGAAAATGTTTGCATCTTAACTGGTACGATATTAGATAGTGCCCTGAAATAAATAACATTTTAAAAATTATAATCTAACAATTACAATATCAAAGAATACTTTCATATAAAATGACTTTTATCTTATTATTACTCATATTTAAATTCCATTAACAAGAAAGTTTAATGATTAATCAAGATAATTCATATGCATATTATTTTTATGAATTGTTATATTAAAAAACTGTAATTAACCATTGAGTTGATGATGGAAACTCAACTAATTAAATTAAATATTTCAAGTAAAGCTCTTATTGAATAAATGTCTGACAGAAAAGGGTTATGTGCACAAACGACAAGAATCGAACAAAAATATGTATTGAATTAATTAGTGGCTCTTTCTAAAATTTTTAAATATTATTTTATTAATAATTTTAATTGTTGTTGGAAGAAATTAAAGTACCGTATGATTGTTGTTCCGAACTTGGTAGTCCAAGTACGTTGGCCAATTCATAATAATCTAATCCAAAATAAAATGAGATAGTACAAAGGAAAGGTCATGGATAATTAGTGGCTCTTTCTAAAAATTTTAAATATTATTTCATTAATAATTTTAATTGTTGTTGGAAGAAATTAAAGTACCATATGATTGTTGTTCTGAACTTGGTATACCAAGTACTTTGGCCAATTCATGATAATCTAATCCAAAATAAAATGCGATAGTACAAAGGAAAGATCATGGAAAAAAGTTCACAATAGTAAAAGGTAATGTCGACCTACGCATGTGTTTCTTGATCGACTCAAGAAAGCACGATGTGAAAAATGTCCAACTAGGGTGATATTGCATGAAATAGATTCGAAATGCATCAACCATGATTGAAATCACCCAAGCGTTGCTCATTGGGAAAATGGACTACGCTAACTTGTTAAATCACCATAGGAGGACGACAGTGATCAATCTGATTGAACATGGATTATGGACTATAATAACATAAAAAAAAAAAAAGTTGCCCGAACATCGTCCACTAGTAAACTAGATTGTGTCAATGCATCTGAAATGTCAAATTTACTAAAAAAAAGGACCTCTAGAATGCACTTCGATCAAACACGATGAAGATAGCATACTACGTACACAATGTCATGTGAAGATTGCCCAAACATAACTCGTTCGTGATACGAACCATCTCAACATGTGCAAAATGTCAAAATTACCCAAAAAAAACATTGCCAAGGCTGCCACACAAAGGCTAAATGCAAAATTTGCCTGCATGTGAAATTGTGAAGCAATGTGACATATCCTCTAAAAGGTGATCTTGCCAACAAAAGACAAAAGTAAATAATTATAATCGAGGAGATCTTTCAGGTTGATTTCACAGTAAAATAATATCATTAAATAACAATCTTGATTAACCTGCAAATTTCCCAATGTCTAAAAGAACCATCAAGTATAAATTATCGGGTACACCTGATAAGGCACAAAACCCATTGTTAGTTAAGAACGACTTAAGTTTTCCCTTTAGGAAAATATACACCACAATTCTATGAGGTTTCCATGAATGAAATAATCCATAACCACTAAAAAGGATTCTTTAATCATGTTTGGCCAATAATCTCCATTAATTAAGTAGATCAGGGACTATGACAACCCGAGATAATATAACTATAGGATATTAATTAGGTTTGTCATCATTCCCTTGACCATCCACTTTAAATTTAAAATGGTAAATTTCCAATCCTATATTAAATTTGTTGCTATTATATGCTAAGCACTGAGCTTCTAACGACTAATGTTAGTTGAAAATTCTCTCTCATCACCTAAAGAAAAAAATAACAATAGGGGCTTACACATATGAGAAATTTGAAACTAAATTATAAAGTCAACTCAAAATGAGAGTAAAATTTTTGGGTGTTTTCTTATCTTCAATCTAATCTACATTCTAAAAATTTTCCCTATAAACATCAAAACTCTCACTAGGGCCGGAGCGAGAATTTTCGGAGCCAATAGAATGGATACCAAAATGTTACGTGAAGGATATCATATATAGACATATGAGCAGCCAGTAACTTAAGGAAAAAATAATACTAAAAAATGTATTAACACAGGCCTGAACTGAGGGGAAGAAATACCTTAGATGTAACTAAAAAAGAAGGCCACTGTGGAGAATCACCCACCGCAAATGATATGTAAGCAAACATTACAAGATAACTGACCTGATCCAAGAAGGTCAAACCATAAGTTAAAATAAACAAAATTAATGCAGCAGGCACAAGAAATGCTTCGGTTGTTGAAAAATAGATACTAACCAATATGGTTACCACATCAGCAGAACTTTCCCTTTCTAGTTCATCTTGGATAGAGCTTTCTGATGAAAAAGAAAGCGTAAGGTTTTGTGTTTCTACCAAAGGCACCAGCTCTTCCTGCCAAGGAGGATTAAGAAATATTTTGAGGAGAGTACATTTGTAAAGTGGGATAAATAGAACCCATACAAAAATTCACCATTAATTTGTGTGCTAATAATGCTGTACAAGAACAAAAAGGAAATTTGTGTACAAATCACTCAAACACAAACAGACTTAACTAAACCTTTTTACAAATTACTTGCAAACTACCTTAGTTAAATAAATCAAAGATTCTTAGTATAATCCGCTAACTTCAACATTGACCAATTATCCCTTTCATTTTCATCACCATCTCTCATTTTACATAACACCTAGGGCAGTAGAACCGTTACATATGGTACAGGGCTGTCCATGACAGAGCACTGAATCAGAGGCTTGTTTGCAAACTCATACACCCACTCATTAGCTTTCAAAAAATTTGGTTAGCCAATTCATGAATCACCCTACTGATGAGCATATGGATGTTGTTTGGATGATACGATACCTAAAAATAACTAAAAAAAAAGTATTATTCTTCCAGAAAATCACAAACAGGAACATATAAATTTTCATTAATGTTCATTGGGCATGGTGAATGACTGACTGCAGATCTACCACAGGCCATTATACATTCATATGTGATTTTTCAAGGAATTTGATTAAAATGATTAACCAATGAGAGCCTATATCAAAAGAAGAACCCAAGAGTATGCGACAAACAGGTTACAATAAATATTGTAAAAAACTTATTCAACAATACAGAACTAAGAATGCGGAAGTTTACTGTTACTTCATAAAGAAAGAGCTGATCTTGGGATTATTTCTTTCTTTACACCCTGAAAGATCTACAAAATTTTGACATCCTAATAAAGGATTCTCAAGAAGTAATTTCGACAACAAAATCGCCAAACTGGGAATGCTAAACATTTACCACCCATCTGTTATGCCGCCGGCCCAGGAGCGGCCGGCTGGACCGGTCCAGCCTGGACCGGTCCTCTTTTACTCCAGGCGGCCCAATCTGGGCGGAAATCAAAGCAGGAAAAGAGGGAAGGCAGCCCTTGTGGGCCAAAGCAATTAATGTAATGAGCTTTAGGAGAGAAAATTTGAATTAATGAGCTGTTTAGGGATTTCTAATTAGTCATTTTTGCTTTAGTTAGGAGTTAAGGTGTGAGTTAGGGTTTCATCCGAAGATTGGCTGAAATTTTGATATCTCTTCTTGGTTTTGGACTCTAGGCTTTGCTAGAGAGTTTTGGAGAGTTGTTCTTCCTCTTGAATTGAAGAACATTGTATCGTTTGCTGTTTTTATTCATTCACTAGTGGAATACAAGTGATTTGCTTGGTTTTCTCTCAGATTTCCATTAGTTTTTCTCTGTTTGGGTGCTGTTTTCTGCTGTCAACAGCAGTAAATCCGTTGTTTGCTCATCCGTTTTGGTTAAGTTTGCTTGCGAACTCAAGTATTACCTTAGGGTTACTTGCGGACTCAAGTATTTCCTATCAAATTGGTATCTGAGCATCGATTTGGCACCTTCGGCGGCTGAAATTTGGAAATTTCAGCGGGTTTTTGACAACTGGAAGAAGATCTTTGTGATCCGTGGGAAGAGAGATGGCCGGGAAGAATGTAGAGGTCTTGAAGGCGAGATCGGTCAACTAAAATCAAATTTTGAGGGAAAGTTCTTTGACTTTCAAACTCAAATCATCTCCAACAATGAAAGGATAGAGGGGAAATTCACGGTGATGGAAGAAATGTTGAAGAAACTGTTGGAGTTGAAGACAAATCTTACAACATCGGAAGCAAGAGAGACCACTAGAGGCCAAGGTGTAGGAGGGAATCTAAACCCGTTTAGGGGGAGGAGAAATCCGGAAGTGGAGGTCATTGAGTGGGAGGATGAGAGCCACTCTCTAGAGAGGAGATGAGTTTGGGAAATGACCAGAGAGGTGCTGATTTCGTCGGGAGAATGGAAGAATTTCATCGCCGAGGCGCTGATTTTGAAGGGAGAAGAAGGAAATACGATGAAGGGTTCAGGTATAATCACCGAAGGGAAGATCGTGACAGTTGGGGAGCACCTCCTTTTCGAGGAATGGGAGGTTATGGAGGATTCAGGGGACACGGGGGAGACCCATGGGTGAGGAAACTGAAGATGCCCGTCTTTGAGGGTGAAGACGGCCATGACTGGATTTACAAGGTGGAGCATTACTTTGTTGTCAACGGTTTGACAAACGAAGAGAAGCTGGCAGCGGCGGGATTGTGTTTGGAAGGAAAAGCCTTGTCATTATATCAGTGGCGTGACAAGAGGGAGCCCATCCGGAGCTGGAGAGAGTTCAAAGATTGCTTATTAAAGCATTTTTGAGCCGATGGGGGAGGAGACTTCTATGAGCAATTCTTTGCCTTGACTTAGGAGGGGACTGTGGCAGATTACCGGGATAGGTTTGAGTACTTGGCTAGCAGATTATAGCACATTTCATAGTTAGCCCTAGAAGAGAACTTCATGAAGGGGCTTAAACCTGAGATACGAACAGCAGTCAGGGTGCTGGAGCCGAGGAGCCTAGGGAAGGCTATGGAGCTGGCACAGTTGGTGGAAGATCAGAAGAAATCAGAAAGAGGAGCTCGAGGGAACTATTCAGGGGGATCATACAAGATGACTACCACATTCTTACCATCAAAAGGGGCAGCGCCAGGGAGTCTGAAGGAAGCCCCAAAGGAGAAAACTGGATGGGGAAATGGGGGACAATTCAAAAAGCTGACAGAGAAGGAAATGCAGGACAAGAGGGCAAATGAGTTGTGCTTCAGATGTGATAAGAAGTACATGCCAAGGAATAGGTGCAAGGACCGAACTCTTCAGGTTCTCCTTGTCTGTGAAGACGAGAAAGACGAAGAGGGAGGTGGGAGCAGATCTGAAGAGGAAAAGCTGCACCTGGATGTGGTAGAAGTCTCTCTAAACTCTATAATGGGATTCACTCCGAGTCACACTATGAAAGTGAAAGGAGAGATAGCTGACTGTGAGGTGGTGGTCCTGATAGATAGTAGGGCAACCCACAATTTCATTTCCACCCAAATTGTTGATCTGCTTAGGATGGAGTTAGTGGATACTGGAGACTATGGGGTGATGATGGGCACGGGGAAGGTGGAAATGGGTAGAGCAGTTTGTAGAGGGGTGGTGCTGAAGATTCAGGGGATCCAGGTGAGGGATGACTTCCTTCCCTTGGAATTGGGGAGCACTGACGTCATCCTGAGGATGAAGTGGCTAAAGACATTGGGGGAGACCAAGATCAATTGGGGTACACTGACGATGGAGCTGGTGATGGGGGGAAGGAGGGTGATCCAGGCTGATGCGAGGCTGACCAAGACTGAGGTTTCTCTCAAATCCCTAATCAGAACCATTCAGGAGGAGGGAGGAGGCTACTTGGTGGAGTTGCACCGCTTGGAAGGGGGTCAAATTAGAGGAAGAAGGCAAGGTCCCATCTTCAGTGCAATCGATCATACACCAGATCAGCGAGGTTTTTCAACCTCCCTAGGGTTTACCTCCTCAAAGAGAGTTGGAGCACACCATTACTTTGAAGGAAGGGGAGACATCGATTAGCGTCCGCCCTTACTGTTACCCACAGATTCAGAAAGATGAGATTGAAAAGTTGATCCGGAAAATGCTAGAGGCAGGGATCATCCAACCAAGAGTTAGCCCTTTTTCTAGCCTAGTTCTCTTGGTCAAGAAGAAGGATGGCAGTTGTAGATTTTGCGTGGACTACAGGGCTCTAAATAGGAATATTGTACCAAACAAGTTCCCAATTTCGATGATCGATGAGCTACTGGACGAGCTATATGGGGCATTGATGTTTTCCAAGCTGGACTTAAAACCGGATACCACCAGATCAAAATGAGGGAGGCAGATGTTCCAAAGACAGCCTTCAGGACACATGAAGTGCATTATGAATTTATGGTAATGCCCTTTGGATTGACTAATGCTCCTACCACTTTTCAATCTTTGATGATTAGGATATTCAAGCAGCACCTCATGAAGTTTGTACAGATCTTTTTTTATGACATTTTGGTGTACAATAAGACTGTGGAGGAGCACTTGGAACATTTGCGAGTAGTCTAAGAAGTTCTTCAGGAGCATCAACTGAAAGTCAACCTGAAGAAACGCAATTTTGCTCAGTCAAGTGTGGAGTACTTGGCACATGTGGTATCCCAAGGAGTGGAGACAGACCAGACCAAAATTGAGGCAATGCAGAGATGGCCACTGCCTAGGAACATCAGAGAGTTGAGGGGTTTCCTAGGATTGACTGGTTATTACCAGAAGTTTATGAAGGGGTACGGTACCATTGCATGGCCTTTAACTGAGCAGCTAAAGAAAAACAATTTTTGCTGGGGAGACGCAGCGACCAAGGCCTTCGAGAGGTTAAAGGAGGTCATGACTATTATTCCTATTCTAGCTCTTCCAGACTTTAGTCAGGTTTTTGTAGTAGAGACTGATGCATCAGAATATGGGTTGGGGGTCGTGTTGATGCAAAACCACAGGCCTATAGCATACTTCAGTCAAGTGCTGTCGACCAGGGCAAGACTGAAGTAAGTGTATGAGAGGGAGCTGATGGCCATTGTCTTGGCTATTCAGAAGTGGCGCCCTTGTCTGCTGGGTCGACATTTAATCGTTCAGACATAACAGAGGAGCTTAAAGTACCTGTTGGAGCAAAGGATGGTAACTAAAAAGCATCAGCGATGGCTATCAAAATTATTGAGCTACGATTTCGAGATTCAGTACATGCCAGGCTTGGAAAATAAAACAGCTGACGCTTTATCCATGTGCGTTGGGGAGCTCCAAGAATTAGCTGTTTGTACCTTTCATGGTCGACTGGGGAGCCATCAAGGAAGAAAGCATGCTCGATGAATAATTGAGAAAGATCAGGGAAAATCTAAGGAAAGACAAGAGTAGTCATCCTGGTTACTGCATTGAAGAGGAGAGACTATTGTATCAAGGGAGGTTTGTAATGCTTTGAACCTCCATCCATATTCCCCACTTGTTTCAGGAGTTCCATGGCAGTGTAGTTGGAGGCCATTCAAGAGTTCAAAAGACATACAGGAGGTTAGCAGCTGAGCTCTACTGGAAGGGGATGCATAAAGATGTTGAGGAGATGGTGGCGAGGTGTGAAGTGTGCCAAAGAAACAAATACGCAATGGCTCCAGGAGGACTACTACAACCATTGACACTTCCAAATAAAGTCTGGGAGGAAGTGTCCATGGATTTCATCGACGGCTAACCCAAATCAGAAGGATTCACGGTCATCCTGGTGATGGTGGATAGACTCAGCAAATATGCACACTTCATCCTCTTACGACATCCTTACACTGCTGTGTCAGTAGCAGCCGCATTTATCAGGGAGGTTGTTAGACTGCATGGGATTCCTGAATCGATTTTGTGTGATCAAGACAAAGTATTCCTCAGCCAGTTTTGGAGGGAACTGTTCAGGATGCAAGGCACGGTCCTAAAGAGAAGCACCGCCTACCATCCACAGACCGACGAGCAAACTGAGGTGGTAAACAGAAGTTTAGAGACCTATTTGAGGTGTTTTGTTTCGGAAACACCGCGGATGTGAGCAAAGTGGCTGCCTTGGGCTGAGTATTGGTACAACACATCGTACCATTCTGCCTCTCAGATGACCCCATTTAGAGTGCTTTATGGAAGGGACCCCCCACACCTAGTGCACTATGGAAGAGGAAGTACACCGATTCTTCAGTTGAGAAGTACCTGGAGGAAAGGGATGACGTGCTGGAAGAGTTAAAGAAGCATTTGCTGAGAGCACAACAGATTATGAAGAAGCAGGTGGACTCACACAGGAATGATATGCAGTTTGAAGCGGGGGAGAAGGTATTCCTAAAACTACGACCCTACAGACAGAGGACAGTGGCGAGGAGGACTGAGAAATTGACACCAAGGTACTTCGACCCCTATGAAGTGTTGGACAACATTGGAGCAGTGGCGTATCGATTGAAGTTGCCCCCATCAGCTACAATACATCCAGTTTTTCATGTATCATAGTTGAGGAGAGCTATTGAGGAGCATGCAGCTAGTACGGATTTACTAGTGACACTGACTGAGGAATTGAAAGTAATATTAGAGCCTCTGAAGCTTACAGGAGTAAGATCAGATAAAGAATGCAACAAAGAGGTGCTGATTAGGTGGAGAGGCCTTTCCGATTTCGATGCTACTTAGGAGCCAATGGAAAGAATGAAAGAGCAATTCCCTTAATTTCACCTTGAGGACAAGGTTAGTTTTTGGGAGGGGAGTATTGTTATGCCACCGGCCCAGGAGGGGCCGGCTGGACCGGTCCTCTTTTACTCCAGGCGGCCCAATCTGGGCGAAAATTAGAGCAGGAAAAGGGGGGTGGCAGCCCTTGTGGGCCCAAGCAATTAATGTAATGAGCTTTAGGAGGGAAAATTTGAATTAAGGGGCTGTTTGGGGTTTTCTAATTAGTCCTTTTTGCTTTAATTAGGAGTAAGGTGTGAGTTAGGGTTTCATCTGGAGATTGGCTGAAATTTTGAGATCTCTTCTTGGTTTTGGACTTTAGGCTTTGCTAGAGAGTTTTGCAGAGTTGTTCTTCCTCTTGAATTGAAGAACATTGTATCATTTGCTATTTTTATTCATTCACTAGTGGAATACAAGTGATTTGCTTGGTTTTCTCTTAGATTTCCATCAGTTTTCTTCTGTTTGGGTGCTGTTTTCTGCTGTCAACAGCAGTAAATCTGCTGTTTGCTCATCCGTTTTGGTTAGGTTTGCTTGCGAACTCAAGTATTACCTTAGGGTTACTTGCGGACTCAAGTATTTCCTATCACCATCTTGAGGGGGAATGTTGGAAGGAAGGTTCAAATTTGGGGTATAAATCATGGGGTATCAACCTAATTGGAAACTTGTAAATGACAGGATTCAGATCCCAAAATTGATCCCTAAATTGTTGCTTCAATAATGTAAGAATTTTCCAGATTAAGGCTTCGTTTGGGACGGCTTTTTCATTGCTTCTTAAAACGGAGTTTTAACACAAAAATTAAAATATTTATACTAAAACTCCGTTTTAAGAAGCAACGAAAAAGCCGTCCCAAACGAAGCCTAAATCACATGAAAAGGATTATTTGTTCTTGCTATTTGTCCATCAATGGAATCATAATTGAGATGCTTCTATTTTTTATTTCCATATATGTTATATAAAATAATGGGCATCAAATGTTATCTTATGTGCAGCTTAGGTTCCGGGATAAATTTTTGGAAGACAGATTAGATTTTAGATAAGACATTACACAAATATGACGACCTCATTTTATGAGGAGATGATCTGAGATCTGGTTTCCCATAGGCACAAGCCCCTACTATGGTTAATTACTCCTGGTAACGAGAGAGCACTTTTGATAAAGGCTAGTCATTGAATAGGCATAAATATCCAGCATATACTAACAGCAACTTTGAGGTTTGGATTTTGAATTTTTAGAATTTTTATAATTTTGAAATTTATCACCGTATGCTTAACGCGAATGATGGGGTAATGATGACGGGCTCGATCAAGATCCCATGATTCCATCATCCCGCGATGTCATGGTCCCTAGTCTACTTAATCATAAGAGGTATTGATTCAACCTAAAGGGTGGAACCTTGTTGGCAGTCATGGGTTGTTTCGTCTAAGGATACCTTGTAAACCCAGGTTGGATGTTTGTCTAAGGGTATGAATTCCAGTAAACCATAGCTAACAGAGAGCTTATATATTATCGAGCGCACCCTATAATATATTACTCAATGGGAAATTAACTATTACGGAACATATAAGCTTTAGCCATGATTATAATATAGTGGTGTTATTTTGCAGTAAACCCACTCGGTTAGATGGCACATGCCACATCCCTACTAGTGAGAAATCAATTGAGAATGAATTTTAGTAATACATTCAACATGATATCAACTCTTTGTGAGTTGAAATTACTCTTAGATTCTTATCATCCTAAACAAACAGTTACAAAGTGTGGATGGATTTTAGTTTTAAGCTTTTGATGATGGATTGCATTTTAAGAAATTAAACTTTTAGTGGAAATTGAATTTAGGTTTTTTTTTGAATGAATGAATTTAGATTTTTTAGGGCATTTTGAAACTTAAATAGCTCTCTTCGATTAAATTTCCTGTAAATATGGCTATCTTCGAGGTGTTTGAGCACTTTTAGCAAATCTGCGAAGCATTATCAAATCTCTAATTTAGGAATTTGACATAAAGATCATAGCACATGTGGAACTTTGCAGTGTAACTGCATAATGATTTTGACACATCAACTAATGTTCATTTTTTTTATATTCATTGATGTACAAGTATGATACACCTGCATAATGCATTTTGTACATTATTCTTGCATAATGCATTTTATATTGTTATTGTATAATACAAATTGCATATTGTCCTTGCATTATAAACTTTGCACATTGTATTGCAAAGTTTAATATTTTGGGTTTGGAAGTTACTTTGTGAGATGTATGAAGGATTTGAAAATATTCTAATTTGATGATTTGCACAAAAAGACTCTTTTTTAGAAAAATATGCAACATTCATTATAAAATTAAATGACTTTCAATCCCTCCCGAGCTTTAGAATTAATCTTCAATTTATCATCACTTTCTATTAGTACTAGAGCTCAAAACAAAATTTCATATTTAGTTCTAATTTTTTAGCATGTTGGATGTTATTTTGTGCAACTCATAACTATGTTTTATATAAATAATCCAATCTAAATCTCCAAAATGGGAAGCGAGCAATCATCTGGAAAGAAAATATTTTCATTTGTTTAAAATTAAATTAGATGTGTATAATTTTTTCATTCTTTCTTTTTTATTTAAGTATGTGAGTGTCATTTGTCTTTTAAAATTTCGGCAGCCTCCTAACATCTCCCCCGTGTCAGGGGCATCAGTAAGCATTTGTCTTTTAGACCTTCCATTCGAATCAAAGATACGATGAACGCAGTATCTTCGTATGTTCTCATTCTTCCCGGCCTGATCAAAAGATCAAGGGACACGAGGTCTTCTTATGTTCTCATATTTCCCGGCCTGATCAAAGATCAAGGGACGTGGGTTTTTTATGCTTGTTTTTTGAGCAAGTAAGAAAGAAATTTATACCTTTAGTGTAAGACAAAAGACGACGATGACAGGGATTTGGCAAGTTAAAAACTTTTTTCCCTGATATATATATATATATATATATGGGTAGAAAGAAAATAGGTCGTTGGATGGCTGGGGCATTGAGAGTAGGGAGGACGGTCTTGAGTCTGGGGCGATTGAGTTCGGCATAGTGAGATCGAGAGAGGGGCGTGTGAATAGAGAAGGGAGATGGAGTCTTCATATAGGTGAGAATAACGGTTTGTTGCAGGTTTTTCAGTCAACACTTGCAAGAGGATGATGGGATGGTGGTCAAGACAACTGGCTGGGGACGACAATGGTGGAGGCTACACGGGTGCACAAGATGGTAGCTGGGTCGGTTGGGGTGTAGGAGGTCGAGTAGGTTGGACGCGGGCACGGGTTGGGGGCAAGAAGGCTGAGTTGTAGGGTCTCACAGGGGCTGCAATGGCTAGGCTAGAGCACAAGGAGACGGCGAGAGCAGGCCAGTGGGTCGACCTGGGCACGAGTTTTACATGCGATAGAACAGCAACGAGAGGAGAGGAGAGGGTAGTACGACTCTTGCGTGCGGTACCAAGAAAACAGGGGAGAGCTCGGGTTGGGATCATGAGGGGATCATGAGATCGTGTGTCCAAGGAGTTGTTCGGCTAGGCCCTCTAACGTGCTTGAGTGTTATGAGCGATTACGAGGAGTTTGGTTAGTGGAATGGTGTATCAATGAGTTGGTGGTCAACAATAATCACATAGAAGTATGCCAAAACCTGACAATGAAATTGACAGAGGCTACACGGGCGCACGAGATGGTGGCTGGGTCGGTCAAGGTGTGTGAGATCAAGTAGGTTGGACATGCGCACGGGCTGGGGGTGGAAGGCTAAGGTGTCGGGTCTCACAGGGGCTACAAGGGCTAGGCTCGAGCACAAGGAGATGGCGAGAGCAGGCCGACGGGTCAACCTGGGCGCAATTCTTGCATACGATAAAACAGAAACAAGAGGAGAGGAGAGGGTAGTGCGGCTCTTGTGTGCGGTACCGAGAAAATGAGGGAGAGCTAGGGTCGGGATCATGAGATCGTGTGTCCAGGGAGTTGTTTGGCTAGGCCATTTAACGTACTTGAGTGTTGTGAGCGATTATGAGGAGTTATGTTAGTGGGTTGGTGTGTTAGTGGGTTGGTGGTCAACAATAATCAAATAGAAGCATGCCAAAATCTGACAATGAAATTGACATATGGGTTGTTTGATTTGAAGTAAATTGGGTGTAAATTATTCCTTTTATATGGGTTTTGAAAATATTGGGTTGTGGATGGAAAAATGAATATAGCATTATAAAGTATTTCAAATGCAATGTAAAGTATCTAGCTCAATTTTTAGAAGTAAACTCGTTCAATTTTGAGTGAGAACCTTCTTCACTGCAATCAAGTTATATTATTACCACTCTCCCCCCACCCCACGATCCCCACCAATATATCTACTGACAACAGGCCATCACTACGGCCACTATTGGATACCGACCACCACCATCTTTGGGCTTTCCACTGAATTCATTTTACTTGAAGCAAAAAAAAAAAAAAGTAATCTCATGCATTCCTTTTATACTCATCAAAACAACTTCAATTATTCCAAAAATGCTACATTCATTTCACACTACATTCCTTTTACTCTTCATTTCTTTTTCAACAAACCAAAAAGCCCTATAATAAACATTATAATAGACAATGAAAGACCAAATATAAAGAAAAGCAGTCACAACATTAAAGAGAGTGAGAATGACAAGTAAACCTTGACTAACCGAATGAAAGCCCTCTCCCAAGCCACAGCCTTTCCGTTTTGATTGCCAGTATCACCAGCCTCATTGTTGACAGGATATGTAATAATGAAAGCCGATGCCTGGTCAGCAAACAGTCTCTTATAAGAAACAAGCATTCTATTCATCTTTGTAAAAGTAGAAGAGCATTTACATCAGAGTAGTTGCTTCCAGAAAATCCTCCTAGCACTGTGCCTGGATCGAGTGGTGCTTGGAAAGCACTTCTGCATGTTTCTTCTGAAGAAAAATGCTGAGAATTTCAACCAAAAAGAAGCATATCTCAGAGAAAAATATATTTAAAGATGTGAACGATGGAAAACAAGTTGGGCGCACCCCAAAATTTTGAAATAAGTTAGCACCTAAAAACATTCTGCAGCAGAGAGTAGATTTATCACATGGCAAAAGAGTTATGCAGTAATTTAATTCGGTAAAACTTTACTATCTACACAATTCCTATATGATTATAGTGCCAAAAAAGAACAATCATGAGAATGGGCAAAGAGGGAAAGTGGCCGTAAAAGAAGCTGATGAATCCAGCATCAAAAAGTAAATAGACATGCACTTCTCATTTAATAATAAGCATGATAACCACATAAAACAGGTAAACTCACCTCAAAACAATATTCAGCATGTTGTACGCCACCATAATCATCATATCTCTTTTGATTCATTTTGAAATACTGATAAGAAGAAATCATTATTTTGTCATGTGAGGGATGATGCTAGAGTTCATGGAGGAAAAAAAGAAAGACAAACATACACATGCAAACTTGAAGAATTGTCCAAGTTCAATGAAGAAGACATAGATGAACAAAAACACATGCATAAAGCAAGTGAGATTCTTTATGACGATCAAACAATTTTTTATGGGATCCAAACTGCGTCTTACACAAGGATGATAAGTCTACCACACTAATTGCCATACTAATGTCTATGTTGATGATAATCATTATAATAGGGGTTCATAATTTGAAGACAAGTATCTTGAAAGAAAGGCTAGCTAAAGAGTTTAAATCAAAGACATTCATCCTCTTAGTATTTTCTCGAGATGAAAATTACTATAAACAAATATGGTATCACCATTTATCAAAGAAAATATCTTCTTGATTCTTTAAAAAAAAACTAGTTTGATTTGAGCAAATCTGTTGACACCCAAACACTAATCAACCATAAAATTGAGTGAACTTAGAACTAGTTCTCCAATCAAGAAGGGATGACCATAGATTGGTTAGGAAATTTATTTATTCATCTCATACCAGACTTGACATCACCTTTGCAATCGACATAGCAATTCAGTTCAAGCATGCACCTTATGAATAACACAATTATTTTCACGAGATAAATGGAAACCCAAGATGGGGGAATTTTTCAAGAAAAGGAAAACTCCATGGTTGATAGGAGATATGCATTAAGGTAATGCACCTATAAGTGGCCATAACATACTGATGTCGATTAGTTAGACTACATAGTTTATAAGAGATTTTCATTAAGGTAATGCACCTATAATTGGGGTAATCTTGTGAAATGGAGAGCTAAACATAAAATGATATGGCAAGTAGCAATCCAAAAGCAATACCCAGAAGCTTGGAAACTAGGATTAGTGGATTAACCTAGCTTAAGTTACTCCTGTAAGAAATCAAAGCCAGTCAAGGTTCCTATAATAATATATTAGGATAATAATGTTGCTATTACTATAGTAAATAATCTAATCCATTATGATTGAACTAAACATGTAGAGGTAAATCAAAACTACATAAAAAAAAATTTCAAAGTCAAGATTTGTATGTTACCTCACTAACCAGATTGTTGACATCTGGACCAAAGGATTGACTAGACCAATATTTAAAAAAAAAATGATTAATAAGCTTGGCTTATATGATATTTACAAACCAGCATACGAGGGAGTTTAATTTTGCAGCTATCGTTTCCTATGAAAAAGGGAAATAATAAATTATTTTTTAAAATTACTATACTTTCCGTTTCCATAAATGAATTACAACATGCAATTAGCATTAGGGGCTGGCTGTTATTAATCCCTAGATGGTATCCTTGCTGGCATGACTCATATATTGGCATGCGCTAGTAGCGAATTCTTCCAGGATTGCATTTCTAGCAGGGTACTAGCCTTCACACATTGTAAATATGCCTTGGAATAACGACAGCTAACATTGGGTTGTAGGATGGTTGATTCATAAGAATTCTAAGTAATAATTAATAGTTTTCTATGTAAAACTTGATGCAATTTTTTTATTTCCATTCTCGTAAGGATTTGTTAATTTCATCCATATATATATAAAGCAAAAGCATCAACACGCAAGAATCATCTGAAATTTTGTTTTTGCTTCCATATGTCAATGCTCACACCATCGGAGATTGATTATGTCCCTACATTTCTTCCATGTGTTACTTTTGGGTGGAGGTGAGTGTTAATGTTGATTGGAGAAGCTGGTGACGTTCCATTTCAATTAAACCTCACTTTTTCAACGGGTTTCATAAATTCCACTCCTATATAAATTCTTTCATTCTTAGGTGGATTTGGACTCAATTTTGGCTATCGTTTTGGCTCCAGCGTGATGTTTGTGGAGATACCGTAATTCTTAGTTTACTAATAATGTGATTTAATTGACCATTTGTCATCGATGCCCTTAGCTCTTTGTTTTGTTGTGTTAATGTTTGATAAAATTTGGTGGTGTTCTATTTCTTCTAATGCTATCAGCTTTTTCCTGCATATTTTTTTACGTGGGATTAGGTTCCTTTTGATGCTTTGTATAATTGTGGTAGTTATCTTTATGCTATATATTTTTGCTTCTGAAATGACTTTGGCGTAGCCATGAAAATTATCCTGAGTTTTTGTTTTCGATTCCTTATGCCAACGCTTACATTGTTGTTGACTGATTTTCTCCATTCATTTCCTTCAGTTTACTTCCAATGAGTTCAGTTGTTGGATGGAGATTCTGTTAATGTTGATTGAGACTAAGTTTCGGCTCTTTTTTATTAATGATGATGTGGCTTATGAGTCTTATTTCTATCTTCACTGGAATAATTATTTCAATCCTAAGTGGTTTTGGATTCTGTTTTGGATGTTGGTTTAGTTCCAGGCTTGTGTTATTTGGAAATGTCTTCCTTTGCAATCAATGTTCCAAATACTTAATTAATCATCTGGATAAACCTTCTTTATTCCTTTGTCATGTTGATCTTCTATTTGTTAAGAAATGATGGTTTTACCCTACTTCGTCTTGAGCTTCCCAATTTTTTGTGTATCATATACTGATGTGTTGACCAATCTCGCTGCCCCATATTTTTGCTTCCAATATGGTTTGCAAAGCTGCTTTTGCCCCAATTTCTTGGTTCTTACTATCAGAGTTCCCAACAGATAGGCTGAGGATGTTATTAGGATGTGATTCATACTTGAAACGGGCTTTCAGTTTGATCCTAATGTTCCAATGCCTATCGTATGGTCGTTAGCAGGTGGATTATAACTAATATTTGTCTAGCTGTACCCATGGGTTTTTTGGTTAGGTAATATAATGCACGGACTTCTGGCTTTCTTGTTTGGATGCCCGACCTTTTCTTGTTTGGTTCATATCTTCGGTTGGTTACTTGGTATTTAAAGAATAATGCCTGATTTCTATTTTGAAAAGCTTGATTTTCTATTATTATTTTAACACCATGTTGAGTTGGGATACCTTATGCACATTTATGAGTGCCAACCTCCAACATAGCTTATGAAAAAACGATTGTATACAGTGCTTTTACCATTATGTCTCTTCTTTTGGGATGTGATAGTATTGGTCTCATTGCTTCTGAATTGCTAAATGGCGTGGTTATGGATCAACTGGTTTTTGGTGGCCACTAGATTTGGAGGGTTTTCCCCCTTTTCTATGCCTTTATTATGGATCAATTGTTCTCAAGAATCGTTTATCCTCTGTCTCTATTCATAAATGTTTACATACCCTTCATGCACTAATCTATACTTTTCTTTGCTTTTCATACACAACTACTGACGATTCTAGGACTTTCGTCTGCATTCTGCTCCTAGTTTGAACTATAACTAAATATATTCTACTTAGTTTGATCCACTGTGGCTGATGTACAGAGACTCCTAGAAGTAGGGCTGAGCAAATGCACCTGACTCAGGCTAAAGATAGTGCAACTATTTTTTGCAAATATATATTTTTTTATTTTTATTATATATATATATATATATATATATATATATATATATATATATATATATATATATATATATATATATATATATATATCAGCTACCATCAATTAAGGCTCTATCTGCAAAATCAAAAGGAAAATATGAATCATGCAAAAATGCACCTGAAGGACACTTTGCGTAGCACAATCATCAGCCAAAGGTTTCAAGCAAATATCTGCAAGAGATACCATGCTTCCAGAATAATTTGCATGCAATGTATCAACCTGTTTATCAGAACAGCTAAGGAATCATCACATAGATAAGTAGATACAAACAAAAAAGCTGAAAAGCTTGCATTAATTAGTTTACCTTCTTTTGTATTTCAAAAAGTAATTTCATGTTTTGATCAGTTACAATGCTGGGAGCCATGGCATTTTTAGAAACAGGAACAGTAGCTAACACAAGCTGCAATAAGAAAACTTATTATTTATTATTTAACATGAAATTGAACCACCATGCACTTGTGAGAAAAACGAGAACACTAGCCTATCAAGGCAGAACTTTATTCCCAGAGGCTTTATCAATAATGAACTTGTGCTTCATGATTTATACCAGACCAAGTAGTGCAAATAGAAGGTTCAATGGCATGATATCGTGAGGCCACCATTGAATAAATTACTATCTTACTGTTGTATAATTTCCACACTGCTTCATTATATAAATGAGATGACCAGTAAACTAAGTTACAATTAGAATTTAATTAAATAATGATTGACCAAGAACAACAGCATAACATAAATATGGATTTTACGGATGACGTGTTAACCATGAATGGTAATTATCTGAAACACAAATTGGAATTTATAATTATTTACTGTTTGAGAGAAAACAATACATATTTGAGATGGCATATAAGCAGACCTGTTCAATTCTGTAGAATGGAGCAAGATGATAGTCGAAAAAACGTTTTTCCTCTGCAGCCTTACTGCCATGGCCCACCCAAAGCTGGAACAGGTAAAAATGAAATTAAAAGTGTCCCATAAAATAGCTTTTGCAGGATTCATGACAAAGAAAAAAGAGATGGCAATCAATGTGACGGACAAACATTACAACAACAACATCATCAAGCCTTTATCCCACTATGTGGGGTCGGCTACATGAATCATTTTCCTCCATTGTGTCCTATTTTTTAATGTGACGGACAAACATTAAAAAAATAATAATAATAATAACAAGCATGCATTCAAACAAATGTGTGAAAATATTTATTATTCTGGAAACTGTAGAACAATTACAAAATGCGTGGTTTCCATACTTCCTGGTGTTAAAGGAGCTGAAATGAGAGACGTTACACGAAAAACAAGCTTGTTTCTCGCCTTATCTAATCTGGGTGCAACACCAAATTAAAATTGAGTACGAGTAGTGGAAAGAGTTATAACTAAAAGAGTTATGAAGTATAAGGACTAAGTATTCAAATTGGCCTTGAACTATGCCTGGTAGGTATTTCTTTTCCTAGTCATCGATGAAGGACTAGCAGAAAGATTTGTTGGAAGAGCCTCAAAGCTACTAGACAAATTACTCTCATCAAAAAGACTTGTAATAGAAGTACCCAACAAAAAACACTTTTTGAGAGTGCTAAGCAGATCAAATAGATCGAAGTAGGAGAAACAAAACATCTAGCACCACATACACATACATGATAAAAATAATAAATAAATCATAAAGACAAAAATACCAAGATTTCCATGTTTCTGGGTGGGCTGTAAAAATCACCACGCAAATATTTGAGTGATTCCAGATCGATTTTAGAAAGATTGCTATTCATAGAAGACTTCAAGATTTGATTCAAGGCTTCCAATTGGCACAAATCCATAATAAAATTTATAATATTTTTAACAGCAACAATATTGATTAGAAAAGAAAATATGCCACTATTTAGCTCAGAGCGGATAGCAAAGAAATGATGATGAACACAATCATAATCTCACTGTTCTTTCAACCCGAGATATCATGAACCATCCACTTAGTAGAGATAGTGATGTGAAACATAAAAGGAATTGCATGAATTTAATAAAAATTATTAAGCTTGCTAGTTTTAAAATTAATGTTTCACAAGATTAGATTCTAAGATTTCTTAGTTGATGTTTTGTGTTGGTATGCAGTTACAAACTAGGTTAGAATGACAATTTAAAATAACAACAAAATTATAGCAAAGCTAGATGCATAAGTAACAGAAATTCACCGATTAACAAATAGAAAGTTCACTTTCAGTTCCCCTCACACTCACTCTCTTAAGAGTTTTTTTAGCAAAATAATAATTTCAGCAAACCTAATGACGCCACTAAAAGACAGAAAACGCCTGCAGTATTGCCCAATGAAAAGTTAGCTGGAGAGGAAGGAGTCGGTGGATATCAAATAACTCGCCACTGTCCGGGGATTTGGTGCTCGTCGATGTCAGTTTCCAAAGTGCAAAGGATCTGGTCGACGGGTCATCAACAATGTGGTTGATCTCAAGTTGAGGTCGAAGAAGGGCGATCTCATCACATCTACTGGTCCTTGATGATTGTATACGAATCCATGGTCTCTTTTAGGATCGGCCATTCATGGGGAGTAGGCCGGGGTTGTGTAGCTCCTTCCTTGGATGGTGTATGAAGTACGGAAGAAGAGAATGAGAGGAGGGAGAGGATAGGGTGGTCGGCCAAGGCTAGTGGGAAAGGTCACTTTAATTTCAGATTTAGGTCTAGGTAAGTGGAGGGGAAATAAATTAAAATTTGAAATTTAATTTCAGATTTTATAATTGGAAAGGAGAGAATAATTTTGAAATTTGAATCTCCTCTAAAGGAAGAATAGGTGGGGTGGCACACCTTGAAAGGAGGGCGTTGATTGAGAGCATTAATGGAGAGAATTAATTAAGAGAGAGAGGGGTAGGGGGGCCGACCAAAGGAGAGAGGGGAAGGGTGTGTCATTCAACGAATGTGTCTACATGCAATGAATGTGGGATTTGGAATTAAATCCCAATTAATTTCAGATTAGGAGCAATTTGGGGGGCTTCTTAAAATAGATTTACTAATTATGAAAGATTTTGAATTTAAAATCTCATTTGAATTCAAATTAAAAGACTTTCAAAATTAATAATAGGATAAATTAGGAAGGTGTTTAAGAGGCAATTTGAATTTGAAAACAAGGGCTTATGGAGGAGGGGCCAACAGCTTGGGCTTGGGATCTTGGAATGTAGGATCTCTTACAGGCAAATTAATGAAATTATTTGATATTATGATTCATAGGAAAATAAATATTTTTATGCATTCAGGAAACTAAATGGGTTGGGGAGAAGGCTAAGGAGATTAATAGTTTAGGATTTAAACTTTGCTAGTCTGATAGAAGTCGTACTAGAAATAGTGCATATGTGATTATAGATAAGAGTTTGAAGGATAATGTAATAAAAATTGATAGAATTGGAGACAAAATTATAACTTTGAAAATTATTTTTGATGCTAAGATGATTAATATTATAAGTGCTTATGCTCCTCAAGTAGTTTTGGATATGTGTTTAAAATTGCAATTTTTGAATAACTTAGAAGAATTAATTCAAAAGATACCTCTTGAAGAAAGAGTTTTTATTTGAGGATATTTAAATGGACATGCTGATAGAGAGGTAGAGGATTTTAAAAGTATTCATGGTGGCATGGGTTTAGAGAGACTAATAAAGGTGATAAGACTATTAGATTTTGTTGTAGTTTATGATTTTATAATTGCTAATACCTTAGTTAGAAAAGAGATTAGCATCTCGTCACTTATAAAAATGAATATAGTAAAACTTAGATTGATTATTTTCTTATAAGAAAAGTAAATCATTTAGATTGCAAAGATTGTAAAGTTATTCCGATTGAAAGTTCATACACCAAACATCGCATATTAGTTTTGAGCTTTAAGATGAAGGGGCAGAATATGAAAAATATTAAAACGTTGTTCTAAGATTAGATGGGGCATTTAAAGAGCACTGACAAAAAATATTTTTGAGAGTAAGATTTGAAATCTTAAGCTTTTGTTTGTGCATGTGGAAGCGAATGTTATATGAAAAAAGTAGCTAGAAATATTAAGAATGTTGCAAAGGATTTACTAAGAGTTTCAAAAGAAAAACCTCATAATAATAACAATAGTTGGTGGTAGAATCAAAATGTGCAAGAAAATATGAAAAATATGAAGCCTTGTTATAATAATTGATTTCGATGTAAAAACTCTGAAAATTGGAAAAGATATAAAGAAGCTCGTAAGGTGTCTAAGAAAGCAATCTACAATGCAAAGATTTTAGCATTTAATGATTTATATAATAGATTAGATTCTACAAAGAGAAAAAGATGTGTATAAATTAGCCAAACAAAAAGATATGAGTAGTAAGTATTTAGTTCAAGTGAAGTGCATTAAGGATGAAGATCAAAAAATGTTTTTTTAAAAGAGGATATTAAACAAAGGTGGGTGAGATATTTTGTTAAGCTTTCAATAAAGATTATGAAAATAAGATTGACTTTAGTGACCTTAACACTCTAAATGAAAATAGAAATTTTTATTTTTATCGGCATATTAGTAAAACGAAGTTAGAGAGACTTTAAAGAAAATGAAGTGTGAAAAAACTAGTGGACCGGATGATATTCCTATAGAGGTGTGGAAATGCTTAGGAGATGAATTAATTTATTGGCTTACGAAACTTTTTAATATTATTTTGAAAACTAAAAAGATGTCAGATGAGTGGAGAAAGAGTATGTTGATTCCTATTTTTAAGAATAAAAGTGATGCACAAGATTGTGCAAATTAAGAATAAAAGTGATGCACAAGATTGTGCAAATTATAGATAATTAAGTTGATGTGTCAAACTTTAAAACTTTGGGAGAGTTATGGACCATAGGATACGACGTGATTCTAATGTTAATCCAAATCAATTTGGATTCATGCCCGGTAGGTCTACTATGGAAGCTATTCATATATTGAGAGGGTTTATGGAGAAGTTTAGAGAGAATAAGAAGGATCTACATAAGATTTTTATTTATTTAGAGAAAGCATATGATAAAGTTCCAAGAGAAGTGCTATGGAGAGTTCTAGAAAAGAAAGGGGTTAATAATGCTTATATTCAAATCAATAGGGATATTTATGCAAGAGCTGTTACTTATGTATAAACACAAGGTGGCTTGGCCAAGTATTTCCCTATTATCAATGTGGGCTCCGAAAATTCGGCCCCGACCTCCGCTCGCTTTTTCTTATTCGGCGAGGGAGTTTTAACGAACTAAGTTCCGGGGTAAATTTTGGAAGGCAGATGGGTTTGTAGATAAGACACTACCCAGAGATTTCACCCTCATTTTGTGAGGACTTTATGATCTGAGTTCTGGTTTCCTATAGGCGCAAGCCCCTATAGTTAATTACCCCTCCCGATCACGAGAGAGAACTTTCGATTAAGGCTAGTCGTCAATCAGATACGTATAAAGATACGTGTTATCTGGCATATAGTAGCAGCAATGGTTATGGAAATTGGATTTTGAGTTTAGAATTGGGTATTTGGAAAGATTTGAAAAGTTTGGAAATAATTGAGAATTTGGAGATTTTGGAAGATTTGATATTTAAAATAGAAATTTCACCATCGTGCACTTAAAGCGGATAGTGGGGGAATGGATGATAGACCCGATCAAGATCCCATGGTTCCGTCGTCCCGGGCCATCATGGTCCCTGGTCTACTTAGTCAGAGGAGGTAGTCGACCCAACCTGACAGAAGGATCCTTGTCGGCAGCCATGGGTTGCTTCGTCCAAGAGGACCTTGTAGACCGGGGTTGAATGTTTGTCTAAGGGGACAAATTTGAATCCACCTTAGCTTACAGAGGGCTTTGTGCCCTATCGATCATATCCTATTGATTCATATCTCAAGGATTTAACGCCATTAAGGAGCGTATTGACTCTGGCCATAACCGCTATCTGTGGTGCCATTTGGCGGCAAAACCACTCGGTTCAGAGGGCCCCGGGTCATAACCATTTACCTGCAGTGCCATTTGGCGGCGAAAGTGCCGGTTAGAGGACACGTACCACGTCCTTACTGGCAAGAGATTGTTTGAGAATGGATCCTAGTGATATTTTCGACTAGGCATTTGGCTCTTTGTGAGCTAGAGTTAATTTCAATTTGTCCGCCTCGGCAAACTGTTGCGGAGGACGGATGGAATTTGCTTTAAGTGTGTATGATTGGATTTCATATTTTAAATATTTTTGGATTTTGGGATTTTGAGATTTTTTTGGAGTTTTTGGGTTTTTGGACTTTTTTTTGGATTTTGGGTGGAGCTTTGGATTTTGATAGGCATTTGGATATTTGGGAGACATTTGAAAATGTTTGTGAACCCCTCCGGTTGAGATAAACATTCAACACGGCCATCATCGGGGTGTTTGGGGAGCATTTCCACTTTCTGGATTGAACCTTGTCGACTCTATCTATTGGTCGATAGAGGATCAGGTTTCGTAGGCTTTGAGCCTTTATTAGTGAATTCTTTTGATTTTAGACTTTAAAGGCCTAATATGAATGTATTGAAGCAAATATTCTAGTCGTCACGGCCACATATTTGTTTAATGGTTCGAACCCTGTCGACTTCTATTAACCTGTATAGAAGGATCGGTTTCGAACCTGAATTCACTTGTCAGCCCGCGCAGCATCCCTAGACGTCACGTGTGTACCAATAACACGCTCGCCGGGGCCCTTGCGGGTTTAGATTGCTTTTACCCCTTTTAGTGTACCTATGTGTATACAAACTACAGTGCACTTGCGCGGGGGTATTTTTGGAATAGACGCCTTCTGTCTGCTTGTACGAATGTTGCAGATCCGGTGGCGTTCTAGTCTTGATATTGACTCCCCCCTCTCTCAATCACCGGGGAAAGTTCTTCTAGACTTTGAAATCAATGATTGCTGCCTTGAAAAGAGCTCTTTTCAGGATCTTCAGTGTGTAGTGGACTTATTAATTCTGATGTTTGTTGATATCAGGGGTGTTTTCTTCTTAAGTATAGACTAAGAAGATGTTTTGGAACTCAAGGAAGTTTAGTTCTAATTTGTTCAAATCCCTCTTTCATTCTGCCAGAAGGTATTCTTCTTCGTACTTATACCCGACGTACTTGTAGATTTTAATCACCACTGTCGTAGGTGACATCAATTGTATATGAGCCTTAGTGTTCTATCCATGGGCACACTAATACATCATTGCAATCAAGTTATTTCCCCCTCAATGTTTGCAAACATGCTGCATTTATCGTGTATAACAACAAATAGCAAATCATTTTTGCCCACTATATTTCTTGAAGGCTCATGACATGAATAACATCATTATCATTATTTTCACTTAAAATCAACGTCTAGGTTGGTATAATCATTATGGACGGACCGTATCATTCTTTGGAGGATTCTTTCGTTGAAAACTATCCAACTTCTTTGAATGAACTTGCGGATCCACTGGCAAGGATATTAAACCACACATTGAACATCCCTTCAAGAATAGTTCATGATCTACATGATAATTTGTTCATTGATAGTTGCTTGTGATCATTTAAAAGCTTCAATTTGATCGAGATCCATTCATATGCACTGAATATTTATCACCCTTGAGTTTCATATGGTCTTTTGATTCAAGTCAAATTCAAATCAACTTTGATTTGAGTATTTTGATCATTTGAATTTTGAATTCAATCATGTTCACTATAACTCATTATGATTTATTGCCTTGTGTTTTAGACAATATATCATAAGCATCCCATATATATCAAGTTAGCATGTTTATTACACATTGGTCCTTGCTCGCATGACTAATGATATTGATTGGCAAAATTATAATTCTTATCACATTTCATGCTATTCATTCGATGTTCGATGTCTTGTTCAAGTTCAAATACAAGTTCAAATCCTTGTCCACCATGCTTGACTTAAATCAAGCCCAAGATGAGTCCAAATTTGAATCTGCCTCTGAGTCTGTTGTCATTTTGGTTTAAGTTCACGTTTAATTTCAATGCCAAGTTCTCTTAAGCTCAAGTTTTGAGCTCAATGTCATTTGCAAGTTCAATAATGAGTTCAATTCAGCTTGAGTCCAACTCAAGTCTTACACAAGTCCTCCATGTTCATTCATATGGCAAGTCTAAGTCCTCACTTGGTTCAAACCAAGTTCATGTTCATTGAGTTATGTCTGAGTTATGATTCAATTAGGTTTGAGTTCAATTAAGTAGATTTGGTCCAACCAAGTTCAAGTCCGGATCTTTGTTCAATATAGCTCTTGCATGTCCTTTCAGTTCAATCAAGTCCAAGTCCAAGCTCCTTAAGTCCTTGTCTTATTTCAGACAAAATTTTGGCAGCCTCCCGGCGTCTCCCCCGTTTAGGGGAAAAACCAAGAGACCGTCTACCCGCCACGTCAACAAAGACGTGCACGGTTGGTGTTGTTGAGACACCGCGGCAGTATTTTTTTTTTTTTCTCCCACCACGGCCAACAAAGGCGTGCATGGGGTTTTTTTTTAAAAAAGCATTTTTGATAAGCAGTTTTTTTGATTTCCCCCCGCCCAGGGGTACTTATAAGTGACCCCGCTTCGCCATACGTGCCGCACCGGGGTTCCATCCTACCACGGCCAACAAAGGCGTGCATAGGACAGTTCTCCAATTTGCCACGAATATTGAAGTAGGGTTTTGAGTTTAGAAGATTTTATACCTTCGCGGAGTCGTCGTGGTTGGCACATGGATCGAGGGGTCACTCGCCTACCTCGTCGTAGGTGTCGCATCGGGTTCCCTCCTACCACGGCCAACAAAGGCGTGCTTTGGTGGTTTGCCGGTCCGACACGAACGTCGAGGTAAGAGTGGGGGGATTATTATTATTATTTTTTTAATTATAAATAATTATAACTTAATTATAATTAATTATAATCTTATTATAATTAATTTATAATTAACCATACTTAATCATAGTTAATATCAATCAATTAAAATTAATTAACTATTAATAATTGTAATTATAATAAATAATCAATCATAATTAATAATGATTATAATTGATTAAATAATTATAATTAATAATCAATCATTAATTATTAATTAATTAAGATTAATTTTTTTTAATTACAATTATAATTAATTAATAAGTAATTGAAATTAATTATAATCAAACAGATAATTATAATTAATCATTAATCATTAATTAATTATACTGAATTTATTAACTATAATTAATTATAAATATTAATTATAATTAATTATAATATATTATTAGTAATAAAATTACAAAAATCCCTCTCACTCTCGGGCTCGGCAGAGTCATGGGATTTGGCCGAGAAGCGCGTGAGAGGGAGAACGTTACCTTCACGGCCAGGCGAGCTCCTGTTTGTGCTTCCGATCAAAAATGTCGTAACTTCCGTTCCTAACAGGAAGGGAAAGTCGTAGAAAGAGCAAAGTCGGACAGCCAAGAAGGGCTCGGCTTGGGGACGGACGGGAGGAGGTCGGGCAAGGGGCGACGGGAAGGAGGAAGTGGAGCTAGCGTCGGCACAGGGAAGAATCGGGTAAGGCTCTCTCTCTCTCTCTCTCTCTCTCTCTCTCTCTCTCTCTCTCTCTCTCTTTCTCTCTCTCTCTCTCTCTCTCTCTCTCTCTTTCTTTCCCTCGGCTTGGAGTCGGCACGGGCAGAGCTCCCGTCGGGTTGAGCTTCGGCACAGTGAAGCTAGGTCGGAGCTCGACGGGGTAAGGGAGTAGAGGTCGGGATTTGATCGGGGCTTGGACAGGATCTGGCTGAGGTGAGGTCGGTGGCTGGGGATGTCGGGAGGTGAAGCAGAGAGCGAGAGTGTCGTGTGTGGAAGAGCAGCTGAATGAGGGAGCCCGCGGCTTCTATTTAACGACGCCCGTGGTCGTTCGATCGAGGCGACGTCGCAGGAAATCTGGGAAGAGACGCGAGTCCAGCGGCTCCAGCAGGATTTCGGGCGGGATTCGCGGGTTCGACAGTCCGAGGTATGCAGGATTTGAGCGGGTTTTATGGGATTTGGTCTGCTTCTCGATGTATACAAGGTATGCAAGTTTCTGGTTATTACATGGAGGTTAACAAATGCCCCCCAACAAATGTGGTTCGCGTCTAGAGCGAATCACGTTTGTTGATAGTTGATTGACCCTGTGGATCTCTAGATATTTGTTCTAGATGTCACACATGGGATTTCACTTAGTGGATCTCCAAAAGCTTATTTGGATGTCACACTACAACTTTCATTTAGTGGATCTCCAAAAATTTATTTGGATGTCACACTACGATTTTTTCTTTAGTGGATCTCCAAAATTTTCCTTGGATGTCACACTAAAATTTTCCTTCTCCATGGAGCTCTTAGATCTGTCAATAAATGGTTGAGATGTTGATTTCTTTTGTCTTATGCTTTGTGCTGCAGACAATGATGGAGGATTACCTGATTTGTCTTTATTGACTTGTCAGGTGATTTTTGTTCCTTCGGCCCTATGCTTTCTTGCTTTGGCGGGCTTGTTGAAGGAGTAGATGCCGGTGACCTAAACCCTTAGGTTTGTATTAGGTCGATGGCGAAAAGTCATCGGTCCAGAGCTTTGTGCATAACGAACTTGTTGATGACGAAATCCTCTTAGTTCAGCCATAGGCTTTTCACGAACTTTGGGATGATTTTCTTCGGTCCTTTGCTTTGTGCTTTGGCGGACTTGTTGAAGAAAAATTCCTTCGATCCTCGCTTTGTGCTTTACGGATTTGTTGAAGGATTTGCAGGTTCTGGATTCAATTGATAGTACCGAACATAAGTAGTATCTTGATCCTTAACCACTTGAGAAGACTTTAATCTGAATCACTTGAGTTTATCAGATCGGGAGAGCTGGGATTTGATAGCTCTTTGTCCTCTGGTTGCTGAGATGGGGGTTCCTCTACTGCGGCCTTTCTTATGGCTTGTTGAGTAGATGGAGCTGCCAGCGATCCGGCCATATTTGGGCTTGTTGGATCCGACCTCTTACACCCATTCAGGCTTCAGACTTGAGCTATGGGAATTGCGCTCCCCAATGCTGATTTTACTGAAGTTGGTAGATTTGGAGTCATCTTTTATGGTTGTAGATTTTGGAGCCTACGAACATTTGATAGTTGCTAGAGACTCAGCTTCTCATTGGAACTTTGATTCTCCAGTCATTTTGGAGAATTTTGCAGACTACGATCACTCGAATTTGTCGAGTCGAATTTGCCTTCGTGCTTCCTACAGTCCCTACTGACGGGTTGACGAAGTGGGGGTTCCGCTACTACGGCCCTTCTTATGGCTTGTTGAGTAGACGGAGCTGCCAGCGATCCGGCCATATTTGGGCATATTGGATCCGACCTTTTACACCCATTCGAACCTTAAGCTTCAGGCTGTTGAAAGGCTTCAAGCTTCTTCGGCTCAATTTTGTAGGAGTGTGTAGCCACAAAAATCTATTTCTTGACCTTTGAGTCTTGGTTTGTTGGAGAAGACGGTGTCTCTAACTTTTGAAAGATCACCTGCATATACTTTGGAAAACAAATATTTGTATTCTTTAGCACAAAAGAATATATGGATTGATAATTTTAAATATTTATTCGGGGATCTCGGCATGCAGCGCGATGTCGACCCGAATAAATATTTAAAATACCCCCTGTCTCGCAGGGACATTTTAGAATGGAATAAATTTGGAATATAAAATTTTAAATATTCATTTGGGGATCTCGACATGCAGTACGATGTCGACCCAAATGAATATTTAAAATGCCCCCTGTCTCGTAGAGACATTTTGGATAGACTATCTTTGAGATTTTAAATATTTATTTGGGGATCTCGGCACGCAGCGCGATGTCGACCCAAATAAATATTTAAAATGCCCCCAGTCTGATAGGGGGAATTTTGAAATGCGTTCTTGCTATACAAGAGAATTTCAAAATATGAGCAAACATGCATTAATAAATATGCATATAAAATTTTAATCATCACAAAATACATCAGATATGGAATTTTCATGCGTGATATTTCTTTAAGTGTCGACCGTTGATAGGCGGCATGGGTCTCTGACCGTTCAGATCGATCAATTGATATGCTCCTCCTTGGTACACTTTCTCGATGACGAATGGGCCTTCCCAATTGGATACGAACTTGCCACCAATTTTTCTGTGTGGGATAATTGATCTTCTCAGCACCAGGACCAACTCCCCTTCTTGAAACGATCGAGGACGCACCATTTGATCAAAAGACTTTGTCATTCTTCCTCGGTAGATTTCTAGATTTTGTTGAGCTTGTAACCTTAATTCATCAAGTGCATCGAGCTCTTCCATTCTGAGGCGGGCATTTTGCTCTTGAGTGAGATCATTCTGAATTGCTACCCGGAGTGACGGTAATTCAATCTCCAATGGTAATACAGCTTCAACACCGAACACCAATGAATAAGGAGTAGCTTTCGTTGGTGTTTTGTAAGTCGTACGATAGGCCCATAGAGCTTCTGCCATCTTCGTATGCCACTCTCTTTTATTTTTGGTGAGGATCTTCTTCAACAACTTCACCAACGTCTTGTTGAAGGCCTCCGCTAAACCATTTGCTCTTGGATTGTATATGGATGAATACCGCCAATCGATTTTGTGCCGATCAACGAACTTGTAGATCTTTGTACTTTTAAATGCAGTACCATTGTCTGAGATTATGCGGCGTGGCACACCAAATCTGTAGACAACATTGTGGGTGAAAAAGTTGATCACATGCTCGGATGTGACCTCTCTGAATGGAGCCGCTTCTGCCCACTTGGAAAAGTAATCCGTCGCTGCCAGAATAAATCGATGTCCTGCTGATGATGGCGGATCTATTGGCCCGATTATATCAGTGCCCCAGCATTCGAATGGCCAGGATGCTATTGTTGGGTGCAGTGGATTTGGAGGCTGATGTATAACATCACCGTGGATTTGACACTCGTGGCACCTCTTAGCGTGGTCAATACAATCTCTGACCATGGTCGGCCAATAGTAACCCATTCTCTTGATTTTAGCGGCCATTTTGGGACCTGACTGATGTGCTCCATAAAGCCCTTCGTGGACTTCTGATACCACTTTATCAGCTTCCTTGGTCTCTAGGCACCTTAGCCACATTTGATCAAAAGCTCGCCTGTATAGCGTATCATTGACAAATGCGTATCACAACGCCCTTTTACGAATTTGTGCGGCCATAGACTTTTCTATCGGGAGTTTGTTTTCCTTGAAGTAGTCAATGAATGGCTGTCTCCAATCATTTTCAACTTCAATATCTAAACAATGCCACCACGATTCTGAAGCTTGACTAGCTTTATGTCTCTTGGCCATATGATATTCTTCTGGATAATTCTCCATAACGATTTGATGGAGAGATTGAGGGTCACCTGGAGTTTCATCCTGCTGACTTGAATCTGAAATTTCTTCTGCCCTCGGAAATTGTAAAAGAGCGGGCTCCAAGACTCTACGAGTGTAAACCCCGATGAATATAGGCCTCTCCTCGTTGATGTTCGCCATTTCTTTGGCTAATTTAGCCAGACAATCTGCTTTAGCATTCTGTCCTCGAGGAACTCGAGCCATTTTGACATTTGGTACTTGCTTCAGAAGCTCGAGGGCTCGCCGATGATAGTGGGCCAATTCGACTTTGCCAATCTTATAAATGCCGAGGACCTGATTTATTATAAGCTGCGAATCACCAAAGATTTGGAGATGTTGGATTCTGACATCGATCGCAATCTCCAACCCTGCTAATAGAGCTTCGTATTCGGCTTCGTTATTGGTCCGAGGTTCAGTCAAACTGAAAGAAAATCTCATTATGCCTCCCTCGGGTGCTACGAAAATGAGACCAATACCGGCTCGGGCTCTTGCAATATTTGGAGGTCGGACTAGTCTAATCGACGATGCTCCGTCGAAGTACATTTCCCAGAATGGTAGCCTTTCATTCTCCTCAACCTGCATCATTTGCTCATCGGGCAAATCATCATTTAGTGGAGAATCAGCCGGGATCGGGTGTGCAGCGAGGAAATCTGCCAAGGCCTGTCCTTTCACTGCCTTCTGTGGCATGTATATGATTTCAAACTGCAATAACAATACTGCCCACCTGGCTAAACGACCTGTCAACGCTGGTCTTGTCATCAAGAACTTCAGCGGATCGATCTTTGATATCAGTGTAATTTTATGGGATAACATATAGTGACGGAGTTTCTGAACTGCAAAAATCAGCGCCAGACAATGCTTTTCAATTGGGGAATAACGGCTTTCTGCTCCAATCAACCTTCGACTGATGTAGTAGAGTGCATTTTCTTTGCCTTCTTCATTATTCTGGGCCAATAGTGCTCCGAGGGACTCTTCTAGTGCTGCTGTATACAGTATAAGAGGCTTCCCCGGAATTGGCGCTGCTAGAATGGGCGGATTCAATAGGTATTTCTTGATACTATCAAATGCTTCCTGGCATTCTGCGTCCCATTTGAAACGGACATCTTTCTTCATTAGCTTAGAAAATGGCTGGCACCTACCCGATAGATTTGATATGAATCTTCGAATGAAAGCCAGTTGTCCTTGCAACGAGCGAAGCTGTCGGAGGTTCCTTGGTGGTGGCATCTCCGTTATTGCCTTAATTTTGTTGGGGTCGATCTCTATTCCTCGATGACGAACAACATACCCCAGGAATTTGCCAGAGGAAACCCCAAAAGCACATTTGAGAGGATTCATCTTCAGATCAAACTTTCTGATTCTCTCAAATACGATTCTGAGATCTTTTAAGTGATCATTTCGGCCAAGGCTTTTAACAACAATGTCATCTACATAGCACTCGACCTTCTGATGTATCAAATCATCAAATATATGAGTCATCGCCCGCTGGTAGGTGGCACCAGCATTCTTCAGGCCAAAGGGCATGACTGTGTAACAGAAAATCCCGATGGGCGTCCTAAATGATGTATGCTTTTCATCTTCAGGCGCCATTTTGATTTGATTGTATCCTGACGATCCATCCATGAAGGAGAACATGTCGTAGTTGGACGTATTGTCCACCAGGAGTTCAGATACAGGGAGTGGAAAATCGTCTTTTGGGCATGCTTTGTTAAGGTCCCGAAAGTCAATACAGACACGAATTTGCCCGTTCTTTTTCTTCACTGGGACGATATTGGCAATCCAATCGGCATACTTTTCTTCTCGGATGAAACCTGCCTCTATTAATTTCTTTGTTTCAACAATCACTTGTTCTTCAATCTCCAATCTCATTCTCCTTGGAGCTTGCTTGACGGGTGCTACATCTGGTTTGATTGCTAATCTGTGAACCGCTACATCAGGGGATAAGCCAGGCATCTCAGCATATGTCCAGGCAAAGCAGTCCCTGAATTCACAGAGGAGCTCTTTTATTTCTTCTATTTGTTCTTCGGGTAGGAGAGAACTAATGAAGGTTGGGCGAGGATCCTCCTCAGTCCCCAAGTTGACTTCTCTTAGTTCATCCATAGTGGCTGTCTGTCCACCATCTTCAAGCTCTTCTGGTGCAGGCTCGGCTTCTAAGGGCTGCTCATCACAATCCTCAGCCTCGTATGTCTCTTCAGCATCACCATCATCGGATTCAATTTCCATGCATGTGATTGCCCGGCAAATTTCCTTCCGGAGGAATTTTCTTTTGATGAATCCAATACCTTTATATGCGTCTGTATCCTTCTGCCGTAACGGACGCGGACTCCTCCCATACCAGAGGCCCAAACTTGTACGAAGTTGTCTCTTGGTAGTAGGAATATTGACTTGTTTTCGTAGCATTCTCTGAATATTTTTGGTATTGAACCTAGGTAGTCTCGTAGGAAATAACTCTTCAGAATCGAGGATCATGCAATCCCAATCATGATTCTCCTCTTCACGAACTCCCGTAGAATATAACACATTCTTCGGAATAGTTCCATTTTTACGGGGAGGCAGATAGAGGGTGGCGAGTTCTTCAACTTTATGCACCTCGCGTGGAATAATTTCTTTGAAATGTTGTAAAGGAACACGCGTGACTACGAGTACACTATCTGAAATTGATAGGCTGTCAATTCTTCTAGAGAACACATTCTGCACCGTGTTCATGTAAATGGAGTCGTAGTCATAATCATCATTTGAAAATTCGACCTGCCTGCTCCATTCATCCGTTGACTGGCACACTTTTCGAGATTTGGCAGGAGTATCCTCATCTTCATCTGTGTCACTTCCAAGATGAGGTACATGCTTCTTTCCTTCTGGAATGGTCGGCACTTTGGGAAGAGTCGGCACTGCCTTCTTTCTCCCCACCTGCTTCTTCTCACCTTCTCGTTCAGGTCGCTTTGCAGCCTTTGAGTTTGATGCTTTAGCTTCGAGGGAGCTCGAAGACTTTTGCTTCTTTGGCATGAAGTACCGTGCATCTTCATAAACTGTGGCTTCATGAACTGTGAAGGGCTGAATGTCACCAGAGATCCTGAACTCTTCTCCATCTTTGAGATACTTCATACACTGGTGTAGTGTTGACGGGACAATGCCGTATTCATGCAACCAGGGACGACCTAGTAGCGCCTTGAATGAAGTATCCGCATCAATCACATGGAACTTAGCTTCTGTATGGAGCTCTCCAAATACTAGAGGGAGCATGAATGATCCAAGGGTTTTCTGCCCTTTCTCGTTGAAACCATGCACCATCAGTTTATCTGGCCCGAGGTGTTCCACATCAAGGCAGAGGGATCTCAGTGCTTTCAAGCTTATCAGATTCACGGAGGATCCAGGATCGATTAAGATTCGACTGATGATCAGCTTATCGCTCTCTGCAGTAACATACAGAGGACGATTATGGTCTGCAGTTCCGAGCATCATATCCTCTTCGGAGAAAGTAATAAATGGCTCATTACGAGCTTGTAGAACCTCAGTCAAATTACGTTCAGCAAAATACGTCTCGTATCTTTTGGGATCTTTGAGAGCCTGAATCAGAGTCTCCCGAAGGTCTTTAGACATCACCAAAGCATCGTATATGCTGAGCTGTGCTGGGATTTTTCTCAAATGGGATAAGATATTATAGTCTATCCCATTGGCTGAGGTGTTCTTTTTCTTGTAATCTTCAGGGATTATATCGTCATTAATGACTATTTCTTTTTCCTTATCTTTATTGGAGACCCCTTTCTTTGGTGGAGGCGGTAGTACCTTGCCACTTCTTAACTGCACTTGAGCAATCTCCTCCGGTTCAGAGTCATTTAACGGAGCATTTTCTTCAGAATCAGCCATTGTTGCATCTAGGGACTCATCTGTTGATTCAGAATCACCACCCAGGTTTACATGTCCCATCCGAGACGCTATGCTAGGGTCTGATTCGTCTCCCTCTGGAAAATACAAATCCTCCTCTGAACTGTAATCCATTGACAAAACCATCATACAGGATTCAGAGGGTACTTCTGTGTATTCCTCTTCTGTCGAAGTACTCGGTGTCACCGAGATGACCCGACATATTTCTATTGGAATAGAATTCTCATCATCTTCTCCGGCTTCGTCTATCTTAAGCTCCGACATGAAGTCAACGAGCTTGATAGGTCGCCTCACAGTCTGGTAGTACTCATCCAAATTGTCAATAACCCTCTGAGTTACAGTCTTTTTCTCTTTAGGCTTCTTTAGCTTGGTTTTCTTCTTTGATGATTTCTTCTTTTCAGCATTTGAAGAACCAACTTGGTTGGAAAATTGTTTAGAAGTAGAAGTTCGTACCACCGGCAGTGCCTTCAAATCTATCATTGGCTCAATAGGAGACTTCCATTTTACACCTGAAACTCCTTCAAGCTGCTTCAACATTTTCACAGTTTTCTTAGAGACCGCAGTCTCCCACTGTTCTTCTTGAGCTGGCTTCTTTTCTTTTCTTCTTTCTTCAACCAGGGGTACGGAAGAGGACGTGACTACCCGAGCTGATTCCTTTTTAGGGTGAGACAATACATTGTCGGACAATGTGATCTCTCCCTTCTGATATTTTCTTTCAAGCCAATCCTTGAAGATGTAGCAATCTTCAATAGGATGGCTGAGCACCCGATGATATGGGCAATAATTTGGGTCACCAGTGTGCTTCGACTCTTTGGGTCTCTTGCATTCAGGCAGTTCTAAACCCGATTTCAACACTTGTCGAAATAATTTGGCGACACTTTCCCTTTTGAATGAATATTCTTTATTCATTTTATCTTTGAGGGATTGGAATGTTCTATCACCAGTTCCTATTGCCTGTCTCTGACCTCCAGCTTGATAAGTCCGTGGCTTATCATTTCCCCCTAATATCAGCTTCGGTTGGGGGTTGGGGTTGTAGGCCTGTTTGAGCTTTTCTTGATATTGCATCGGCTGCTTGCCCTTGTCTACATTATAAATCACCTGCTTTTCTCTATCAGCTCTGGAGAAGAATGTAGAGTCGGCATCACCCCTTCTAGCACCTGGGGCCTTAGCCTTCTTGGGCTTATCAGAGTGATTTTCTGACCTGGACAAATTCAGCTTTTCAAACTTAGCCACTCTATCGAGCAAATCTTGAAATGTATTTATCGTAGCCATGCACAGGAAGGGTTGCATCTTGTCATCAATATTGCCCATTAACAACTGTACGGCATGCTCTTCTTCTAACTGCTGCTCACATTTCATGCTCAAATTTCGCCAGCGAGTGATATATTTAGTCACTGATTCTTCTCTTTTTCTCTTATCCAGAGCGAGGTCAGCGATCGTGATCTTCTCTGTTGCACTGGCGAATCTCTTCACGAACATATTTTCTAATTCTGCGAAAGTCTTCACAGAATCGTTTGGTAGTTCAGCGTACCATTCGAAAGCAGTTGCTGTCAAACTGCTGACGAATTGTCGGAAGAGTAGGGCGTCATTTCCTCCTGTGTTCCCACAGGTGGCTTTAAACTGTGCCAGGTGCTGTCTGGGGTTGTTATTACCGTTGAAAGTGTTGAACTTTGGGACCGAATACCCTTTCGGGTATGGTACTTGGTCGTACTCAGCTGGGTACGGACGACCTTTGCCCACCAACTTTTCTGCTTGATCGACGGCTATAATAGCCCTGATCTTTTCTGTGATGATTCCTTCCAACTGTGCAGCTGTCACAGGCTCTGAAGTACTTGCAATATTCTGCGGAGTGGGCTGACGAACGATATTATGGGCTTCGCGACCACCTTCAGGAGCTCCCTATACTCCTGAACCTTGTGGCACTTGGAAGTTCGGAGGGTCAGCAGGAGGATTAGGCATGGCACCAATAGCAGTATTTCTTTGCATCATCTGCATCATCACCCCCATTTGAGCCATCATCTCAGTCATCTTCTCATTTAACTGAGAGATTTCTCTGTCTTTGGCCCTCATTTGTCGCCTCATTTGTCGTCGCATTTCAGCGAGTGTGACATTCTCATCAGCGAAGGGATTCTCCTCGGCTTCTTCTCCTTCTTCTTCTGCTTGGGAGTGACCACCTCTTCCAGTGGTGGACCCAGCTTCACGACGACGGTGATAAACTTGCCTAATCGGGGGTTGTTGATCGTCTTCATCTTCACCCTCATCATAATAGGTTTCCTCATTAACATTGGTGTGTCTCACCATATAGACAACTTCCATGTCCAGAGTATTATTTGTTTCTTGAATTTCTTCTTCTAAATTTTCATCTAGAAATTCATCAATGTTTTCTTCCCCTTCGAGGTATTCTTGTATGTTTTCGTCCTCTTCAAGGAATTTCTCTTCTTCAATGTTTTCTACCCCTTCCATATTTTCTTCTTTTTCTAGTATTCGGATCTCCGAGCGGCGCCGCCACTGGATTTCCGGTTCTTGGTTAGGTATGGGGACTTCTTCAACTAGTGGACTGCGGTCGAAGTTAGTCTCTTTCTTTGGAGGGGATGGAGGGCGACGGGATCCCCTGGAGGATTCTCCAAGGTGTCTACCGTTTGGAGGAGTGTCATTATGGGTCCTTTTAGGGGCCTATTTTTGATGTTGTTTGTAGATGGGGGCGGATCTCCGGGAAGCCTCACCGGATGTCACGCCCAGATCAATCCTGCTTTCTCTTCTTTCTTTTTCATTTCCTCGAGGCTTTGGCCTCCAGACTTGTTTTCCTTTCCACCGGGACCTTTCAGCAGTGGATCCCTGAACATATGGTTCAGGTGTCACACCCCGATGTTCACCGCGTGGGACATGTCTTCTTTCTCTTCTTTCTGCCACAGCAGATAGACGTTCTCTTGGCGGGGTTCTCCTGGCCTCGATCATCAAAGGCTGTTGGAACTTCTTCTTTTTCAGACCTTTCTCCTTTACAGTCTTCAGGACCCGATAGACCCGGGCTGACAGAGTTTCAGGTTCCTTTCTCTTTGGAGGAGCTGGGACCTCCTGTCGTTGCTCCCAAAAAGATTTCTTTAGCTCACCAGTGGAGCTATTCCTTTTCACCCATTTTAAGTCAGAAAACTTGTTCCGGGTAGGAACATTGGCTTCAGGCACTTGGGCCGACAGATTGGAAGGGTGAACAGGGAGTTGTTGTTGCTGAGCTCGGAGCTCAGCATTCATCTTTCTCCTTTGTCTTCTTGTAGGCCTCTCTTTAGATGAGGAGGCTTCAGCATTGTACTCTCCAGGCACAGATAACCTGGTCGGCAAGGGTGCGGTGTTTGTAGTCACCACAGAGACTCTTCCACCATTCACAATTCTTCTAGTGGTCAGGGCCTCAGGCTGTGACAGCCTCTCGAACACAGAAATTCTCCCACGAGAATTTTCAGCAATAGGTCGTTGTGCCGGCAGATGCACACGACGGGTGACATCTTCAGTAGAATGGGGCCTCCTGGCAGGCCTTTCAGCATTCCTTCCATTCACAGGAATGGCGGCAGTCCTTGCAACGACTGCAGGAAAATCAACACTACCAAATTGGATGGTAGCTCCAGTGTTTCCAGTCTCAATAATAGCATTAGCCAATTGAATCCTGGCACCTCGTCCCAGCTGGACGGTCATTGGCGTGTTCTGTAGATCCATCTTCATAAATAAAAGGCAAGGGTTAGTAATCAGATTCTGATACATCACCCCGCACTTTCAAAATGCAGAGACTTACACAGAACACAAAAATAAGAGAAAATAACATTAACAAGCAGTTCAAATAATATAAATCAAAAATATTGCTAAATATGTTATCTCAATGGAAAATTTTTTTTTCGAATGCTCATTTTGAAAGACTCAGAACTTTGAGTACGATTTGATATGACTGCTACTATAGCACTGAGACGACTAGCCAAAGATGGAAAGAGAAACCAAACCCCAGCGGAGTCGCCAGAAATCTGTGGGCTCCAAAAATTCGGCCCCGACCTCCGCTCGCTTTTTCTTATTCGGCGAGGGAGTTTTAACGAACTAAGTTCCGAGGTAAATTTTGGAAGGCAGATGGGTTTGTAGATAAGACACTACCCAGAGATTTCGCCCTCATTTTGTGAGGACTTTATGATCTGAGTTCTGGTTTCCTATAGGCGCAAGCCCCTATAGTTAATTACCCCTCCCGATCACGAGAGAGAACTTTCGATTAAGGCTAGTCGTCAATCAGATACGTATAAAGATACGTGTTATCTGGCATATAGTAGCAGCAATAGTTATGGAAATTGGATTTTGAGTTTAGAATTGGGTATTTGGAAAGATTTGAAAAGTTTGGAAATAATTGAGAATTTGGAGATTTTGGAAGATTTGATATTTAAAATAGAAATTTCACCATCGTGCACTTAAAGCGGATGGTGGGGGAATGGATGATAGACCCGATCAACATCCCATGGTTCCGTCGTCCCGGGCCATCATGGTCCCTGGTCTACTTAGTCAGAGGAGGTAGTCGACCCAACCTGACAGAAGGATCCTTGTCGGCAGCCATGGGTTGCTTCGTCCAAGGGGACCTTGTAGACCGGGGTTGAATGTATGTCTAAGGGGACAAATTTGAATCCACCTTAGCTTACAGAGGGCTTTGTGCCCTATCGATCATATCCTATTGATTCATATCTCAAGGATTTAACGCCATTAAGGAGCGTATTGGCTCTGGCCATAACCGCTATCTGTGGTGCCATTTGGCGGCAAAACCACTCGGTTCAGAGGGCCCCGGGTCATAACCGTTTACCTGCAGTGCCATTTGGCGGCGAAACTGCCGGTTAGAGGACACGTACCACGTCCTTACTGGCAAGAGATTGTTTGAGAATGGATCTTAGTGATATTTTCGACTAGGCATTTGGCTCTTTGTGAGCTAGAGTTAATTTCAATTTGTCCGCCTCGGCAAACTGTTGCGGAGGACGGATGGAATTTGCTTTAAGTGTGTATGGTTGGATTTCATATTTTAAATATTTTTGGATTTTGGGATTTTGAGATTTTTTTGGAGTTTTTGGGTTTTTGGACTTTTTTTTGGATTTTGGGTGGAGCTTTGGATTTTGATAGGCATTTGGATATTTGGGAGACATTTGAAAATGTTTGTGAACCCCTCCGGTTGAGATAAACATTCAACACGGCCATCATCGGGGTGTTTGGGGAGCATTTCCATTTTCTGGATTGAACCTTGTCGACTCTATCTATTGGTCGATAGAGGATCAGGTTTCGTAGGCTTTGAGCCTTTATTAGTGAATTCTTTTGATTTTAGACTTTAAAGGCCTAATATGAATGTATTGAAGCAAATATTCTAGTCGCCACGGCCACATATTTGTTTAATGGTTCGAACCCTGTCGACTTCTATTAACCTGTATAGAAGGATCGGTTTCGAACCTGAATTCACTTGTCAGCCCGCGCAGCATCCCTAGACGTCACGTGTGTACCAATAACACGCTCGTCGGGGCCCTTGCGGGTTTAGATTGCTTTTACCCCTTTTAGTGTACCTATGTGTATACAAACTACAGTGCACTTGCGCGGGGGTATTTTTGGAATAGACGCCTTCTGTCTGCTTGTACGAATGTTGCAGATCCGGTGGCGTTCTAGTCTTGATATTGACTCCCCCCTCTCTCAATCACCGGGGAAAGTTCTTCTAGACTTTGAAATCAATGATTGTTGCCTTGAAAAGAGCTCTTTTCAGGATCTTCAGTGTGTAGTGGACTTATTAATTCTGATGTTTGTTGATATCAGGGGTGTTTTCTTCTTAAGTATAGACTAAGAAGATGTTTTGGAACTCAAGGAAGTTTAGTTCTAATTTGTTCAAATCCCTCTTTCATTCTGCCAGAAGGTATTCTTCTTCGTACTTATACCCGACGTACTTGTAGATTTTAATCACCACTGTCGTAGGTGACATCAGTTGTATATGAGCCTTAGTGTTCTATCCATGGGCACACTAATACATCATTGCAATCAAGTTATTTCCCCCTCAATGTTTGCAAACATGCTGCATTTATCGTGTATAACAACAAATAGCAAATCATTTTTTCCCACTATATTTCTTGAAGGCTCATGACATGAATAACATCATTATCATTATTTTCACTTAAAATCAACGTCTGGGTTGGTATAATCATTATGGACAGACCGTATCATTCTTTGGAGGATTCTTTCGTTGAAAACTATCCAACTTCTTTGAATGAACTTGCGGATCCACTGGCAAGGACATTAAACCACACATTGAACATCCCTTCAAGAATAGTTCATGATCTACATGATAATTTGTTCATTGATAGTTGCTTGTGATCATTTAAAAGCTTCAATTTGATCGAGATCCATTCATATGCACTGAATATTTATCACCCTTGAGTTTCATATGGTCTTTTGATTCAAGTCAAATTCAAATCAACTTTGATTTGAGTATTTTGATCATTTGAATTTTGAATTCAATCATGTTCACTATAACTCATTATGATTTATTGCCTTGTGTTTTAGACAATATATCATAAGCATCCCATATATATCAAGTTAGCATGTTTATTACACATTGGTCCTTGCTCGCATGACTAATGATATTGATTGGCAAAATTATAATTCTTATCACATTTCATGCTATTCATTCGATGTTCGATGTCTTGTTCAAGTTCAAATACAAGTTCAAATCCTTGTCCACCATGCTTGACTTAAATCAAGCCCAAGATGAGTCCAAATTTGAATCTGCCTCTGAGTCTGTTGTCATTTTGGTTTAAGTTCACGTTTAATTTCAATGCCAAGTTCTCTTAAGCTCAAGTTTTGAGCTCAATGTCATTTGCAAGTTCAATAATGAGTTCAATTCAGCTTGAGTCCAACTCAAGTCTTACACAAGTCCTCCATGTTCATTCATATGGCAAGTCTAAGTCCTCACTTGGTTCAAACCAAGTTCATGTTCATTGAGTTATGCCTGAGTTATGATTCAATTAGGTTTGAGTTCAATTAAGTAGATTTGGTCCAACCAAGTTCAAGTCCGGATCTTTGTTCAATATAGCTCTTGCATGTCCTTTCAGTTCAATCAAGTCCAAGTCCAAGCTCCTTAAGTCCTTGTCTTATTTCAGACAAAATTTTGGCAGCCTCCCGGCGTCTCCCCCGTTTAGGGGAAAAACCAAGAGACCGCCTACCCGCCACGTCAACAAAGACGTGCACGATTGGTGTTGTTGAGACACCGCGGCAGTATTTTTTTTTTTTTCTCCCACCACGGCCAACAAAGGCGTGCATGGGGTTTTTTTTTTAAAAAGCATTTTTGATAAGCAGTTTTTTTGATTTCCCCCCGCCCAGGGGTACTTATAAGTGACCCCGCTTCGCCGTACGTGCCGCACCGGGGTTCCATCCTACCACGGCCAACAAAGGCGTGCATAGGACAGTTCTCCAATTTGCCACGAATATTGAAGTAGGGTTTTGAGTTTAGAAGATTTTATACCTTCGCGGAGTCGTCGTGGTTGGCACATGGATCGAGGGGTCACTCGCCTACCTCGTCGTAGGTGTCGCACCGGGTTCCCTCCTACCACGGCCAACAAAGACGTGCTTAGGTGGTTTGCCGGTCCGACACGAACGTCGAGGTAAGAGAGTGGGGGGATTATTATTATTATTTTTTTAATTATAAATAATTATAACTTAATTATAATTAATTATAATCTTATTATAATTAATTTATAATTAACCATACTTAATCATAGTTAATATCAATCAATTAAAATTAATTAACTATTAATAATTGTAATTATAATAAATAATCAATCATAATTAATAATGATTATAATTGATTAAATAATTATAATTAATAATCAATCATTAATTATTAATTAATTAAGATTAATTTTTTTAATTACAATTATAATTGATTAATAAGTAATTGAAATTAATTATAATCAAACAGATAATTATAATTAATCATTAATCATTAATTAATTATACTGAATTTATTAACTATAATTAATTACAAATATTAATTATAATTAATTATAATATAATATTAGTAATAAAATTACAAAAATCCTTCTCACTCTCGGGCTCGGCAGAGTCATGGGATTTGGCCGAGAAGCGCGTGAGAGGGAGAACGTTACCTTCACGGCCAGGCGAGCTCCTGTTTGTGCTTCCGATCAAAAATGTCGTAACTTCCGTTCCTAACAGGAAGGGAAAGTCGTAGAAAGAGCAAAGTCGGACAGCCAAGAAGGGCTCGGCTTGGGGACGGACGGGAGGAGGTCGGGCAAGGGGCGACGGGAAGGAGGAAGTGGAGCTAGCGTCGGCACAGGGAAGAATCGGGTAAGGCTCTCTCTCTCTCTCTCTCTCTCTCTCTCTCTCTCTCTCTCTCTCTCTCTCTCTCTCTCTCTCTCTCTCTCTCTCTCTTTCTTTCCCTCGGCTTGGAGTCGGCACGGGCAGAGCTCCCGTCGGGTTGAGCTTCGGCACAGTGAAGCTAGGTCGGAGCTCGACGGGGTAAGGGAGTAGAGGTCGGGATTTGATCGGGGCTTGGACAGGATCTGGCTGAGGTGAGGTCGGTGGCTGGGGATGTCGGGAGGTGAAGCAGAGAGCGAGAGAGTCGTGTGTGGAAGAGCAGCTGAATGAGGGAGCCCGCGGCTTCTATTTAACGACGCCCGTGGTCGTTCGATCGAGGCGACGTCGCAGGAAATCTGGGAAGAGACGCGAGTCCAGCGACTCCAGCAGGATTTCGGGCGGGATTCGCGGGTTCGACAGTCCGAGGTATGCAGGATTTGAGCGGGTTTTATGGGATTTGGTCTGCTTCTCGATGTATACAAGGTATGCAAGTTTCTGGTTATTACATGGAGGTTAACATTCAAATATCATTAGGGATATGTTTCAAGTCATTAATAAGTGCACTCGTTTTAGATATCTTGAGTCTATTGTTCAGAGTGATGGAGAAATATATGGGATATTATTAGTATAATTCAAGTTGGATGATTGAAGTGGAGTAATGCTTCGGGTATGTTGTGTGATAAAAAAGTAGCACTCAAACTTAAAGGAAATTTTTATAAGACGGTTGTGAGACATGCAATGCTTTATGGCGTAGAATGTTGGCTATTAAAAGAGAAACATAATATTAAGTTAAGTGTTTCTGAGATGAGGATGCTCAGGTGGATGAGTGGCTTTACTCTTAGAGATAGGATACGAAATAAGCATATCCGTGAAAAGGTTGGAGTAGCTCCAGTGACATATAAGATTAGAGAGTGTCTCCTTACATGGTTTGGTCATGTAAAACGACAGCCTTCCGATGAAATAGATGTATTAGATTTGGCCTATGTTAAGAAAGGTAGAGGTAGGCCTAAAAGGCTTAGTTAGAAATTATTAGAAATGACATTTCTTTATTAGATTTAAATAAGAATTTGACACTTAATAGGACAAAATGGAGAAAAAGGATTCATGTAGATGATCCCATGTAGTGGGATAAAGGCTCGATGTTGTTGTTCTTGTTGTTGTAATTCATCAAATAGATCAGCATAACCAAAAGAAAACTAGCAACACATATATAGTTATGAAAAAATAATAAAGCAATCATAGATAAAGAACATTAAGATTTTCACCAAATTGTCTTTCACAAAAAAAAAACCAAGTAGAAAGAGAAAATCTCACCAAACATGGAGCAATTCCTATCAAAGAGAAGGACAAAGAGAAAAGAGAAGTATTTTTTTGTCTCTTACCACATCTCCAGGAACAATAACAATAGGATCTATATTTTACATTGTCTCCCTCTCTCTCAACTTTATTTGTCAACGAAAAGGAAATTCAAATGATAGATTGCTTATTGCAGGAGAGGTAACTTAACAAGCTCGACCCTCTCTCTCTTGCAACTGTTGTTTAGAGGCCATCGATTCGTTGATTGAAGGTGTAAAATCCCAATTTGTTAAATCAAAAGAAAAGTGAACGGCGGCCTTGCGATGACCCGGTTAGAAGAGTAGAGGTATTAGATTTGACTTATGTTAAGAAAGGTAGGGGTAGACCTAAAAAGACTTGGTTATAAAATATTAGGAATGACCTTTCTTTATTAGATTTAAACGAGAATTTGACTTTTAATAGGACACAATGGAGAAAAAGGATTCATGTTGCCGACCCCACGTAGTGGGATAAAGGCTTGATGTTGTTGTTGTTGTTGTTAAAAGAAAAGCGAACTGGTAAGAGTTAGTTCAGTAGAATTGACTATTTGTCAATTCGTTGTTATAAAACAGGGGCGGGGAGGAGTCAAATGCAAGCAGAGAGAGAGAGGAAGCAAGCACTAAAGCAAGCAAGTGCGAGAGGAAGCAAGAGGAGCATAAGAGTTAAAAGTACAAGCAGTATGAGCGAGAATGAGTGACGCAAAGAGAGGGTACGCAAGCAAGAGTCAAAATGAGGATAAGCACACAAGGGAGAAAGTGCTCAAGCTACAACGAGATATCAAGCAAGCAACTGAGATGTCCAACATTTGCAAGTCTTTTTTAGGAAAATTGAAAAGAGCTTGGCAAGCCACACGAAACCAAGCCAAATTCAAGCAAAGTATTTTTTTTTTCTTTTTTGGTCATCTAAAAATTGAGGGTTTTAGTTAGAAACTTTAGATAGAGGTGTTTGATCTATATGTATTTTTGGTAGGGTTTAGAGAAAAAGTAAATCAAGAGGGGCAATTGTTGATTTTACAAAGGAAAAAAAATAAGTTGTTTTAAAATTAGACAAACTCATAATTTATTTTAATACAATGAAATTAGATAATTTTCTTATTTATCAAGTCAATGAAATATGATATTTAAATTTTATGTTGTTTCAATGAAGACATCTAAGTGAAAGTATATTAAGTAAGGAGACTACATGTGTGTATATATATATATATATAGACACACACACACGTGTAAGAGCATGTGTAAACAAATACACTTAGGTATAAATTAATTAAATTAAAAGATGTGAATTGAAATTGTGTAAAGTCTAATAGGTAATTTAATACTAACAATGTAATTTAAATATAAAATGAAGCACTAAAAAGAAAAAGTTAAATAAGAATTGAAATAAAAATTATAAGGTTAGCAATCTAATTGTACTTATTTGTGAAGTATTTGTAAACACTAGTTATAAGATATGCACATAGATTAGGTAAAGATTAATTAAGCATAATTTATGTACTTAAATGAAAAATAATATTATTATTAAATAATGAGATAAATTTTTAGGAAAAAGAAATATTTATGGCTTAAATAAAAGTAAATAAAATAGACATTTCATATGAATGATATAGGCAATCAACTGGAAGAGGTGGAGTTCGAGGATTAAGGAGGCAAGGCAAGTCATCTAAAGTGGGGGTGGGCACTCATATTTTGAATTATGATAATAATATTAGTTCTTCAAAACCAATTGCATTAAATGAATATTGATACTTGTTCAGTTAATAGTTACTGCAACTTCAACCAAGATTTTTTTAATAATAAAATTATTGTTCATGCTAAAATTGATGATAGTAATCATATCATATTTTAAATAATTATACCATACATTGTCTAAATAGAAAGTTATTAAATGAGATGAAAAATGCAAATAAATGATTTATATAAAAGTATTTGTACATATAACTGATATAAGTTCACATATGAAGTTTACATCTATATGTTACTAACTAGGGACACTAATATACACACGTGTAAATGGAAGTACATTTAATAGAATGAAAATAAAAGTACATTTAACAGAGCAATTTAGATTGTGGCTCATGTGACGATTGTTTTTATAAGAATGTGAAAAATATGATATGATATGACATGGTTATATATAAAGGAATGTGACACTTGCATGGTCATTGATGTATAGGACTAGGATGCTTTTAAAAGGATGCAGTAAGAATTTTCACGATTCCTTGATAAAAATATTATGATTAAAACTATTAACAATTTAAAACAATAAAATAAAACAAGAGAGGGGTGCCTACGTTTAGGCTAAGTCGCTTGCCAAATGCTTGATTTATCAAAATAACGTAGAATATCAATAACATCCAAATTAAGTAGCTTTCAAACAAAATTCATACGCTAACAATGAGATTAGAAGCATAGAAACCAAACTCAAGTCCTACGATTACTAGGCTTGGCAGAAGTGGGTGACAAGATCTTCATGAATCAATCAAATCACAAGAGCAAGTTAGACAATGAAGATACAATAGAAGGAAGATTGGTAAACCTTTATTGTGGTTGGGTTGCAATCCTCCACTGAACGATGCCAAGTTGCTCTTCTACGGCTTCGACAATGGTATCCAGAATGCCCTCCACTTATTCCTCGACGGTGTGGTCGATATTAGGGTTGACGTCGAAGAAGGTAGAGTGAAGGACGTTCGCAGACCCCTGTTCGTCATAGGCAATGCCGTAATCAAGATCCGGGTCCGCCATTCATTGGCTTTAGAAGACGATTGTGTAGTTGAAGATCAATCGACGTTGCTCCCCTTGAAGACTACTCTTGAGAGTGAGGAGCTTACCTTGAGAAATTAAGATGGGAAAAGGGATAGGGGTGGCCGGCTACGCATGAGAGCAAGGGAGGGAAATTTGGTTCAGATTTTTGGAAAAGAAGGTGGAGGGAAATTAAGTATTTGTTTCCCCAATTAATCCTTTTACTTTGAGAAAGGATTAGGGCTTAATTAGGGAAGGGTGGGGCGGCTAAGGAGAGGTGGGAGAGGATGTTTGAATTATTTCCAAGAGGGGAAGGGGGCTTATGGAAATAATGCCATGGGAAGCCCATGATGGGGCCGGCGGCTTCAATAGGATGGGAGGGAATTTGTGGAGAGATATTTGGGTTTCTTAATTTAGAGTTAGGAATTAGGAAAGATTTAATTAAATCCCATCAAATTTGAAAATCAAATAAGACTTAAATTTAGTAACTTTCCTAAAATAGGGTCTCTTAATTAGGAAAGAATTTTCATATTCAAATTATTTTGAAATTTGAAATGAAGCCTTCCCAAACTAAGGGGGGTCATTTATGGAATGTATTCAAGGAGGGGGATTTGAATTTTGGAGGGAGATAGAGGGGGATAGGGTCAGCGGGTTGGTGGGGAATTGGTGTGGGATTTCGGTGGGGTGAAGGGAGAGGGGTCGGGTGAGGGTGGAGGGGGAGTTGGGGTAAACCGATGGTAAGGTGGAGTTATATGGTGGCCGGCGGCTTACGGAGATGGAGAGGATTTCTAGGCCAGCGGCTAGTTGAGGGAGGAAAGAGGGGAGAAAGAGGTAGAGAAGGTAGGACCACGAACCCGGCCATCTCCAAGGTTGGTGGGTGATCCGACTTCCCTCTCCTAGGGATTTCTCTCTCAAACACTTTCACGATCTCACAAAAAAATCAAAGGGGGAGAAAATTCATCATTCATTCATTAACATGAAAAGAGAACAATGGGGCTATATATAGCCTTGTACAAAGACTCAAGAAAATAAAAGACAACGACGCCCACTGGGGTTACATACGACCTCCCTTAAGTAAGGGGTAAAAACGGAAACACTGATAAAGCAAATACAACATGACATAATAATAAAGAACATAAATAATACAACTCAGAAATACATCGACTCAATCGTGGTCGTAGATCAACGACCACGTCTCTGATAGACTTTCCACGCTCTGATGTCTCCATCAGTCATATTTGAATACTATGAACTATCAATTGATTTATATTGATGTATTTATTATAAAAAGCCTGCATATTACTTTCTGGATTATGTTACATTACTATAATTTAGATATATAATGTGTCTATTAAATAATGATAACACATCATTATTGTAATTAATATTTTCATGATAAGATACTAAGAACTAAATAAGTGGATGAAGAAAATCAATTTATTGTAGACATGGCACTACAAGATAAAGGTATTTACGCTAGATTTTTATAGTTTTGATTTAGAAAGAATTTCATGATGTACTGGTTGTTAGAATATATTTGAAGTTTTTATTATGAAAAAGTATGAACAATCATTTTGATATTAGTTGATGCTAGTAGAGGAATATTAAATATCTGTCTGATCATCTGTTCCAGTCTCGATATTCTGAACTTCCAAGCCAGTTTCTGATAGATTGCACGTTGTAGAGTAGCGGGGTACAAAGTAATACGATTAAAGCTTGTAAAGAAATTGCTTAAATGCCCTCACTCATTTGATATAATTACTACAAAAAGGAACATGTCAAGTCTATTAAAAGGCAATAGGAAAAGATGGGATATTAGTAGTGTGATATTTTATGCAAGAGAATTTTGCATAATTAATGAAAAAGCAAGAGGCAAACGCAATTAGTTTAAACCTCAATAACAATGCTCGCAAAAATAATATAGAAAAAAACCTTCCGGATTGCAAATCAAGTTAGATTGAGTACCTTTTCGGGTTTTGTCTCCACTCTAAAACGGATAAGACCTATACAAAGAAGAATTGGAACAGCTAGTGATAAAGACAGAACAAGAGTTGGCTTTCTGGAAACAAATGCTCCATATTTCCTGCGCCCAATGGGCTTTCAGCAAAAATAAGAAATCATGTTATCTTCGGCAATAAGATTTTTATCCAAGAGAGCTGAAATAACCTGAAAATTCTGGCCATAAAATCCTGAACAATGGCAGGTTGAAGAACTTTCAACAAAATAGACCATTTTGACATCTATAAACCATTAAAACAATTAGGTCAGGCAGAATCAACAACTGCAAAACATAATTGATGCTTTCCAGAACATTTAAACTTGCTTTTAAAATGGTTGAATAGTGTGGATGACAATGCTCTAAAGGCAAGTTGGAATATAGACAATTCAAAAGAAAAAAAAAATGGAGCGGTCATAGAACTTACATGCATAGGTGGGTTAGTGTTTTGCTGCTTGTACCCAGAAAGAAGCTCATTATCACCACTGTCCTTACAAAAGGGTTCTGGTTCAGAAACGGGTCCTCTTTCTCTTTTCCTAAACAAGAATCCCCATAGCAACAATGCAGAAATGGCTGTAATGTACAGAACGGCTAAAGAGAAATCTACACATTTCACCTGAAAAAATTAAAAGCTGAACAATCTTCATAGAAGTCTCCAACATCTCTTTTACTCCAAAAGGAAAACTAAACAATGTCTTAAGCTACAAGTGAAATATTCAATATGCTCTTCTCATCTTTAAATAAATTAGAAAGTAATGTTTGGATGAGCTTTCCAGGGTTAGTTTCTAAAATATTCTCACAATTGCAACATAAATGTCAATTTGCATCACTAATTAGGCATTAAGCAATGTATGAACTATCCTCGACGAGAGAATCAGTAACAGCTCAAACTCTTAACTATCGAAATATGGTTCGCTTTGGCCTAAGAATCTCACGGTTTTTTGTCATGTTGGTGTAACTTCTCAGTAGGTCACCCATCCCAGAATTGCTCTAGGATGATCACGCTAAACTGCAAAGTTTCTTACAAAAATTTTAACCATTACACAAAAAGGCGCCGTGATATTTAAGAGTTTAGCGTCTTTTACTTTAGAGGTTTCACAGAACTAACCCATGGGATAGCCAACAACGCATAAAGAACACAAAATCATCAATTTATCATGACTTACGCTTGCAGAACCCATTGCAACTTTGCATGAATCTTTCTCAAGTAGATCTAGAGGTGCAGAATCAGAGCATGTAGATGAAGAAGAGCAATCACCACAAGAACAGCCCAACAAGGAATCACCACAAGAAAAGACACTTGAGTTAATGGGCTTCATCCCAGATGATAAAGGAGCATTGGTTTGAAAGTCAATTTTGTACGGTGACCCTGGTGTATTCAATGCTGCTTGCCTCCCAAGAAAAGCTAAAAAATCTACCATTACGCACCACAGCATCAGGGGTCATAGTAGAAATAATAAACATTAAGAGCAAATTTAGAACAGAGGAAGCAATATATATAGATGGTATTTCTATGCATCTCAGAAAATGAGAATTGCGAATATATATACAGATTCATTATTTAGGAACCAAGTATATGACTATTATGCTACCAAATGCAAAACCATTTAGCAAATATGTCATCTAACTAGCAGTGTACATAGGTTTGTCAGATCTCATGGACTCCGAAGAAATGAAGGACAATAAAGCGAAGATGCCAAATTTATTGTTAAAAGTTGATGTTCATCAATTGTTTATGCACGTATTAAATTTCAATATGAATTAGATTTTGTAATAAGGAGCACGGACAATAGGCTAGGATTAGATTCATCCTAATTTTAGGAGTGTAATCTGTATGCCACGAAAATATGAAGTATTTACATATTTAATACCCCGTTCTTACTATTGAAAAAATAACCATTCAATTTTTAAAACGCAAAAAATATCATATTCTTTAATTCTCTTTGTTCCTTCCCCATTCAGCAACTATGCCGCCGTCCAATGATGACCACAAAGAAAAAGATCACTGACAAATTTCACCCAGCATAACACGACCACCTGTGAATTGTCTTCATCATTTCTTTGTTGTAATCTGCCAATCTCCACCGTCATTGATTTATTTTCCTCCACCACTCCATTGTCACCCTTGCCTCTCAACATGGCCCTATGCCTCCACTTCAAATCCCACACATCAACCTCTCCTCTGCCTTTGCTAAATGAGTACTTCTCCGAGAACAAGCTATCCTTCACAAATAGTCCCTACTTTCTCACCAAAAAGCACCTCAGCTACTACACTGCCCTGGTTTGGGTCCCCTATAACCCTACACTAGTGCAACCTCCACCACATATATATCATCAAAATCTTTTCCCACTCCAGCCTCAACTCCTTCACGTCACTCAGCAAAGAAAATGCGATGTAAATTGGAAAGTCAAGGGTTTCTGCTTTGAGGGCTGTAGCAAATTGCCTTTGACGGCTTTTGATTTCCTAGAACTATAAAATGTTCATTGTTTCCTTCTACAGAGTTTTCATGTGCTTATGAGTTTTCATTATGTATTAGTCTTTTTTACTTTCCATATGCACTTTCTTGCCGTTTTCCTATCCACGCCTCTACAATTTTCTTTATATAATCTACCTACAGAGGGATTCTAATGCAAGATAGTATCACCGCTTTACGAATTTCCTTATAAGGCTACATATAATGGAAAAAAAATAGAAAGACAAACTGATTCCCACTGTTTGATGATGGAAAATTTTGAATGCGTTGTTGTTGGCTAGATCTTAGATTACTATGAGGAATTTCCTATTTTAGGTCCTTTGAGGGCTATATATAGAAACCCTTAGAGACATGTAAAATGAATAGAACATAGTATGGAAAAATAAAATTCAAATTTCTCTCAATTCTTGTGTGTATGCTATTGGATGTGGATTCTCCTAAAACTTTTTAGGTCTTAATAACTAGTTTAAGTGGATGAATCTCATTGTGAAATCTAGATCTTCAACTTGTTGATTTCTATCATTTTTTTCTTCTTATTAACATGCTTAGTATTATTGTGTGCATATGGCTAAAATTTTGTCAAGTTTAATCTGTGTGAACATTCTTTTTAAAGTGTGAACTTTAATCATGGAAGAATTTTTTATTCACTTTCAATTTTCTTATTAAAGTAGAAATTTTGGTGAATGTTGAATTATCATTTATTAAAATCTATTCAGACTTGATTCAAGCCAAATTAGACATTACTCTCTCACTGGAAAATCCAGTATGGATTGGTTCCTCGTCTTGTGGATACTAATATAAGGCAAATTTTCAAGAAATTCCTATTGTTATTGTAAAATTTTTGGGCATAACTACTATAAATATTTCAAGGCTCATCTAGAACTAAGAAATCAAACATCTGGGCAGAAGAGGAGCATACAAATGATTAGATTTAACCTTGAAACATGATGTTCCACCTCCAATGTTAGATCAAGTTTGCACTCAAAATTTACAACCATCTTTGGACCTTCACATGGATCAAAATCTTCTAATCTTGCCCTTAGTTAACTCATCATCTGCATGCTTGAACACTAATCATAACCGTTAAAATATGTTAGCACCCCGTCTTCTTCTTAGTGTTGCAACCAACTTCAGCCCTTTAGATGGAATCAGAATCTTCTAATTGTGCAGCTTCTAGCCCTAAGGATATGGTCAACTCATCATCCGTATTCATGAACACTAATCCTGATCTTTATAATATGCTAGCCCCCCATCTTCTTAGTGATGAGTCTTCATATTATCAATGCTTTGGTGTATAGGAATATTAAAATCTTGTTTATCAAGCAAAGTAGGAACAAAAAAAAAAAATTTATCGACATTCTTTGAGATTCACCGAGCCTCAAGCAAGCTTTGCAAATGAGTATTTATTCAGTTTTCTATACTAAAGGATACTTCATCCTATATCATCATGTTAATTTTAATTTTATTGTTTCTTTCACTTTCCTTCTGACAATTCTTCATAATTACCTCAAGTTCTACTCATATCATTAATCGTTTACAAAATTATGCTTCTAGAAAAAAAAAAAGGATGGGTCCAAGTAGGATTAAAACAATCATGAAATAGCCTAGGTTGACATCCTTTATCCCACGCACTACGGTTTATGACATTAACAGTGGCTCGCCATGTCGTCTCAATGTGCTTTTGCTCGTTCATTGCTCTGACTTGCCAAGGACTTAATTTGGTCCACAATCGTGGTGGTTCGTTGCTTCGTCAACATGTTAAAATCTTATCTTATTGTTTATAACTTTATATTTTCCATGCCATATGAGCCCAAATTTTTTTTTCAAAGAGCCCATTTCCATCTAATGTTTAACTTTGATCCCAATCTTAAAATGTCAAAAAAATGACTTGAAGATGAAGATTTATAATATTTGAGTAGATGGGATAAGCTTCATCCAGTGATGGATGTCTCCATTACTATTTTGACTCATCTTGCATGCATTAGCTAGATATATTCGTAGTTGCTTTTATATGCAAGCCTTCTGCCTCAAGCTAGCTTCTCCCTTTCTTTGGTTGCTAAGCTCACATTCTTTAATCTGATACAATGTTAACACTTTATCTTTTGCTTCGAGGAATTAGTTATACCTTTTAGCCATGAACTACTGCGTTCTCATTCAATCTCATATTGTCCTTGACGTTAAGCCTTAATCATGATTGAATCTTATAATTAAAATTTTGCATGCCTTTGGAGTTGATATCAACTGAGCTCAATAGAACTATAATCAAACCAAATCTATTAGTACGTCTTTCCACTAAAATGACTGCAGCCATTAAAAACTAATATACATAATTTCTATGGCTTGCATAATTGTTTGTTTTGGGCCTTATATCCTTTCAACTTTAAAGCATGCAAATTTCAGTTTTTTTTTCTAGTTTTTATTGTAATTTGAATGTTATAGTTATTTTTTATTTTTTTTATGCTACCCTATAATGGAAGGCAGCCAATGATCATGAGTAGGTTGTGCTTTGGGCTCGACAAACTTTGGGTGTGCTAGCTACTTTGGTGCCTTGGCTCTTGGGCTGCTGGTGGGTTCTCAGTTTGGGCTTGGCTGCTCGATTTTTATTGTGGTTTTGGGAGCTGCTATACTCCAGTTCATTAATGTTGAGCTGCTATTTTTTCAACTCATTACTATTGGTAATTTACCTCCTTTTTAGCTCATTAAGTGGAGTGGATTTAGTTTTTTCCCCCTCTCTATGGCCCTTCGGTTTCCCCGCCTGGCTCCTATCCCGTGACTAGTTCTCCTCCCCTGGCTGCCTGTTCTGGTTCCCTGTGGACGCCTGTTCCTGTTCCCCTTGTGACCCTTCGGGCGGGTGCAGCTTCTGGTCCGCCTGCTGGCCTTTTGTTTCCCCTGTTTTGATTGGTTCGGTTGGAGGTATTTTGGGCTATTTAGCTACCTCTTCTCTCCTATAAATATGTGATGTTTTGTGACATGAAAAGGTTGTTGTTTGATGAGCAAAGTTCTCTAAAACCTGAGGGTTTCTTCTTCTTGGAAAAGCTTGAGAGCTTGTTCCATTTCTCTCTTCCTCTCTTCGAATTCGTCATGGGCTTCTTATCTCCTTCTCTCCACAAGTTCCACTCCACTTGTATCTTTCTTCTCGAGCTATTGGAGATGTTGGTTGACCGGTTTGATAGCATTTGTCGAAGGAGTTTTGGTGGCCGTTGGCCCAAGTAGCTGTGGTGGACCCTTGGTTTGCATGTCCTTAAGCACATCTTTTGTATTAACTACTATTTTTGTTGCATGTGAGTGACCGCTAGTCGGTTGTTCTGAGGGTAGTTGTTTTTATTTTTAATTTAGTTTTTGTTTGTTTTGAAGTTTGTTTGATGTTGGCATTCTAATTTTTGAATCAAGAAAGGTTCTACTTGTCCTGGTGTCCTCCACTCGTGGCTTTTTCTATTTAGTTGTCTGCATCAAATTTAAATTCATGAGTTTGATTCTTTCTTCATTCCTTTTTAATGTTTTCATGGATGAATTCTCATGGTAACTTAATAATTGAAGTAACCATTATAGGAGCAACTCAAATGGCTATCTTTACATAAACTCAAGCAAAGACCCCGCATGAGACTGTCCTTGCATGCTAATCAATCTGAAGTATGATTTACACCACTTCCAATCTATAAGACCAAGCTACACTGCCAAATATAGATGGTAGGTTAGCTTTTAGGGAAGGCGATGAGAAATATTTACTAGCAGAAGTTGGATCTTGGTTTCAAATTCCCTAAGAGCATTATGTCTCTTGCAATCTTAGGACCGCCACCTATCTCCAAACTCTTTTGGCATTGAAATCTCTTTGAAGCTTCTGATAAATTACTTTACCTTCTTCATCTATGACATTGGATTTTGCAAGGACAACTTATAAAATGTGAAGCTATTGATTTGATAGAAATCATTTAGAGGTTTTTTGGTAGAATCTAGGATTTCATTTAAGTAGGATTTCGTAAATCCTCCAAAAAAGGATTTAAGAAATCCTGGGAGGGTTAAATCCTGAAAACTGCTTGGTAACATTCATGATAAATCCGGTTAAATCCTATGTGACTGTTTGGCCGTTCAATTCAAGATTTAAGGAGGTTAAAAAAATTGACATACATTGTTAGAATAATTAAAGTATTACAAGAGAAATTTAAATAAAATATAACAAAATTTTATTAATACCAATTAATATTTTAATACTAATTAATTATTTAATTATTATTTATAATATTTTATAATAATTATTTTAATTTAAGATCATATTTAATCCTATTAATTATTTTGAAACAACTAAAAATTAAATAATAATTTTATCAATTATTTAAATATTCTTTAATTAATTTCACTTAATTATTAATATTTTAAATTATATTAATTAAATTATTCAACAATTAGAAGTGACTAGGTTTTACTTTTCCCTTCTCTATTTCATTCGGCTTTGTTCCTTCGCATGAGTGTAGAATTTTTCACGAGTTCTTCTTCGTCACCGTTCGACTTTGCTCCTTCGACGACATTACCTTCCTGTTGGATCGGAAGTTACTGTTGGATCGGAAGTTACGACATTTTTTTTATCTGAAGCAACAACAGGAGCTCGCTTGCTGTGAAGGTAACTTTCTTCCTTTTGCGCTCTTCTTTGGCCAAATTCCGTAAATCCGCCGAACCAAAGGATTTCGTAAATCCGGGATTTACCACGAAAAGAGATAATTTTCTGTCAACCGCGGATTTGATTTACCGTGAGATTTGATTTTGCATTTTAAGCCGTTTGGCTGGATTTCGCTCAAATCCGGCTTAAATCTGCATACCAAACAGCCCCTTAATGAAGTTGTTGTTGTCGAATGATATCAAAACGAGGCATAAGGATTACCATGCAGCTTTACCAAAATACTATCATCAACTCTTTGTAATTTATGATGCAAGGATTTAATAATTTTAATTGTTGTAAATTGAATACCACATTCACCTAAATTGAAAGGTGTTGGCATTCCATAAAAAGATAAGCATTGAAACTTATTTCTGAATTGACATCAAAGTGAAGATGTCAATTAAATATTGAAAGGAACTGTTTGCTTGTTTGATTGACCTTTAATTTTTAATTCTTCTGCTACAAAACTATCAGAACCATGCCTTGCTTTTATCCTGACATTAATTTAACAGTTTTATCACATTGCAATTTTATTAAATTTAAGCTCTCTCAAAAATTAAATTGAACAACATGATATCAAGTTGGGAATGTTAAACATTTCCTATCCATCTTAATAAGGGAGTGGAAATTTGAAGGTGTCGAGTACCGACCTTGATTTGGAATATATGTGCTATCAACCCATTTGGAAACTAGAGACTAATGGGATTTAGATCCCTAATTTCTGTCTTGGAATTCAATTACATTAATGTGGTGATATTCCAGTTCTTATCTCATTTGGAAAGGTCTTGTTAAATCCCAAACGTCCCTTGGCATTTTGATCGCACGGCTAGGATGGGAATCTGTAGGAGGCTCACCTATTAAATCTTAGTCGTCCCTTTACATTTTGATCCCACGACTAAGATGGGAATCTGTGGGAGGCTCACCTGGATCACGCTGATCTCCTTCCATATTTAGATGGCGGATTTATGAAGGATTATATTAGAGTAATTATTTATTATTATGTAATTATTTATTTATTTATTTCTTTATTAAGATGTCTTGTATAGATCTATAAAGAGGGACAAGTTTGTGCAATAAAATTAAGCCTTTTCTCTCGACAATTCTCTGAATTTAACATGGTATCAGAGACTTCATTGTCATAGCCGGAATTCTGAATTTTTTGTACTGTCGTGCATTCATTGTCGGTCTTCTCTTGTTGTTGTTATCCTATCTATAACTAATGCAGCCTTTATTGCTGCCCTGCTTGATAGCCTTCATCGATGCCGTTTTTCACCGCAATATCTGAAATAAGTTCTTCACAAAGCTTTGAAAAAATGGATGACTCTATGGTGCACCAAGGACGAGGAGATCTCCAAAATTTGCAACCTTCCTACCACTTACATGGGAAGAATTATTTCAAGTGGTCTAAATTTGTGAAAACCTTTTTGAAAGGAAAATGAAAGATAAAACAACTCCTTGGGGTATGACCAAAAGAAGAAGATTCTAATTTTTGAGCATGGGATGAAGCAGACTCCATGATCACGTCATGGTTATGGAATTCCATGACTCCATAAATTAGCGATACTTTCATGTTCATATCTACTGCAAAAGATATATAAGATGCCGCCAGGCAAACCTTCTCAAAAGCTCGAGATGCTGCACAAATCTTCGAAATTAAAGTCAAGATGGGAAGCACAAAACAAGGAAGCAAGACTGTGACTGAATATGTCACTCTCCTTAAAAGTTTGTAGCAAGAACTTGATCACTACATATGCATAAAGACCAAGTGTCCAAAAGATACGGCTATCCTAAAATGCTTTATCGAGAAAGATAGAGTGTATGACTTTCTTGCATGATTAAATATAGAGTTTGACCAAGTTAGAGTTTAGATCCTTGGCAAAAAGGAGACACACTCACTAAATGAGAGCATTTCTCTCATTTGTGCTGAGAAAAGCCGACGAGGCTTACTGCTGGAATAAAAGATTGCTGAAGGTTCAGCAATGGTGATAGCCAAAGAGGCGTCGTGGAAGGAAAGATGAAAGGGTTTCTCAAAACCTCAAGAAAAAGACTCCCTTTGGTGCATCTATTGCAAGAAATCAAGATACACAAAGGAGACATGCTAGAATACATGGAAAGCGTCCAAGCAATGAGTGGAATCAAAGAAGTATACAAAAGGAAACATCACAAGCTAACATTACAACAAGTCAACCTAACCCAGAAATATAGTCCAGTTTCAAATAGCTCAACAAAGAAGATATTGATAAGCTAAAACAACTCCTTGTATCATTTAAAAATCACATGCATCTTCTTCTTTTGCACTTTCAAATAAATTTCCTATATTCATTGGATTATGTGCCTCTAGAAAACATTTGAAAAGAGTATGGATCATTGACTCAGGAGCCACAGATCACATGACACACTCCACTACCCACTTCATCAACTCCACTTCTTACTCGAGTGATAAGAAAATCATCTTTGTTGACGGTACTCTTACCACAGTAGCAAGCCAAGGAGACATACCCTTATCTCCCTCTCTCACTCTAAAAAATGTGCTCCACATATCTCAATTATCTACAAACCTAATCTATATACAAAAACTTAACAATGATTATAATTGTCAAGTCCTATTTAACCCTACTTATTGCTTATTTCAAGACCAATGATTGGGAAAGAATATTGGACTTGCCAAGGAGAGATATGAACTGTACTACCTAGAAGAGTTAAACAAATCCACTATCATCAATAATGGCTATCATATATTATCCTTATTTAATTAAAAATCTACTATTTGGCTTCATCATTTTACAATAGGACATTCATCTTTTGATGTCTTAAAATGTATATTCCCAAAACTTTTTACAAATTAAAAAATAAATCATTTCATTGTGAAACTAGTGAGTTAGCCAAACATAAACGTGCGTGTTTCGTTTTCAAACAAAATTGAGAAATGTCATATCCCTTTCTACCTTATTCATAGTGATACATGGGGACCCTCAAAAAATTCCTAACATCTTAGGGGACCGATGGTTTGTCTCCTTCATTAATGACTGCGCTCGAGTCTCTTGGAGTTTTCTCCTTAAAAATAAATCTGATGTGAGCACTATCCTTCCCATTTTCACACCATCATCTAGAATCAATTCGGGGTAAAAATAAAAGAAAAATTATTCTGACAATGCAAAAGATTATTTTAACCAAACTCTATACTCCTACTCTCAACAAAAAGGTATCATTCATGAGCCTTCTGCATTCATACCCCACAATAAAACGGAGCTGTAGAAAGAAAAAATGAACATTTTCTGACCTTCACCCATGCACTTCTATTCCACCACAATGTACCCAAATCATACTAGGAGGAAGCCCTTCTAGCCGCCACATATCTCATAAACCAACTACCTTCAACAACCTTAGGACTAAAAACACCAATGGATATTCAATCTTCTTTTTATCCTGAATTTCGAACTCATAACAACCTTGTTGACCTGTATACTAAATCCAAGGGAAACAAAAAAAAAAAGAGAGAAGAAGTTCAAAATCACACATAGCCCATCGAATCCTCAATTCCAGCCGAAATCGTGCAGCAATCTCGCTCCGTACCTCGTATCCGTCGAAGAAATCCGCGAATCCCGCTGAAATCGGCGCTGTTGGAGTCGAATCTCCGTGTTTCCTGCGCAAATCTCGCGACTCACCTAGATCGAACGACCCCAGACGTCGTTAAATACCGACCCAGCGTTCGCTGCTGCTCTTCGACGTTACTTCTCCCTCCTTCCACGACACTTCCACTGCTCGGCTCTCTTCGACTCACCTAGAGAGAGAGAGAGAGAGAGAGTGAGGGAGGAAGCATCCCTTACCTCATCTTCCCCAAGCCGAGCTCCCTCCATCCCATCCGAAGAAAAGCCCGATCGTCGCCCCTCTACCGCCGTTCGACTCTACCCCTTCGACCGACTTTCCCTTCCATTTGGATCGGAAGTTACTTCATTTTGATCGGAAGTAACCGCAAGAGCTCGCTGGCTTGAAGGTAACCATCTCCCTTCCGTGCGCTTGTTCGGCCAAATCCCGTAAAGCTTCCAAGCAGAGAGGGAGAGAGGGAGGAAAGATTAATTGATTTTAATTAAAACTAATATTAATTAGTTTTAATTAGAATTAATGATCATTAACTTTAATTAATTATAATTAGTATAATTAATTAGAGTTAATTTTAATTAATTTTAATTAAAGATTATTTTAATCAATCATAACTAATTTTAATTAACTATGATTATTAAATTTAATTATAATTTTTATAAATAATTATGATTAATTTTAAGTAATTAATCATAATTAATTTTAACTAATTATGGTTAACTTTAATCAAAGTTAATATTAATTAAATATGATTAATTATTATATTTTTAAATTAAGATTAATTAAAATTAATTATTTATAATTAATAAAGGTCATTTTTAATTAATTATAATAACTTATGATTAATTATAATTTAAAAAATAATAATAACAAAAATAATTCCCCCACTCTCTTTCCTCGATGTCCGTGTCGGACCGGCAAACCACCTAAGCACGCCTTTAGTGGCCGTGGTAGGAGGGAACCCGGTGCGACACCTACGACGAGGTAGGCGAGTGACCCCTCGATCCACGTGTCAACCACGACAACCCCGCGGAGGTACGTACTCTTCTAAACTCAAAACCTTGCTTCAATATTCGTGGCAAATTGGAGAACTGTCCTAAGCACGCCTTTATTGGTCGTGGTAGGATGGAACCCCGGTGCGGCACGTGTGGCGAAACGGGGTCACTTTTAAGTACCCCCGGGCGGGGGGAAATTAAAAATTGTCTCTTTTCAAAAAAAAATACCTTTTAATACCCCAAGCACGCCTTTAGTGCGCGTGGTGAGAGAAAAAAACAAAAATACAACCGCCGCGGTGTCTCACCAACACCAACCGTGCACGTATTTATTTACGTGGCGGGTAGGCGGCCTCTTGGTTTTTCCCCTAAACGGGGGAGACGCCGGGAGGCTGCCGAAATTTTGTCTGAAATACAGACAAGGACTTGAAAGAATTTGAGACATGTGGACTTGAATCAAATGGGATTTGTACCTGAACTTTTGAACTAAATGATTTAAATAAACTTGAATCCAAATAAATAAAAATGTGTGCAAATGATGAAGAACATTAAGCCGATAAGGCTTGAACTTGATTGAACTCAGAACGACAGAGGGACTTGAAGCACATACACATAACAGAACTTGAATCATGTTTGCAAGAAAGCTTGGTTTGAGCCAAGTAAAGGAGATAAAGAACTTAACCTTGAATCAGTCTTGAACTATAAGGAACTCAAATCAAAACTAGAACTTTAAATGAACAAAGACATAACTTGAACTCTCATTTGAACTCAAGCAAAGACTTGAGTTGGACCGCAGGGGACTATGGTTGAACTTGGACTCGAGCTGAACAAAGACTTAAATCGAACTTGTGGACATTTGAATAGCAAAGAACATGAACTGGACTTGTAATTATAGAGAGCATAATCTAATGTATAATGCTAAAATCTCTCAAATGAGAAGTGATCAAACATATAAGTATGAAACCCATGCAAAACAAAATTTTATGCTTGATCTATTATATGAGAGAGACAGTGATCAATTACAACATTCGTATTCATTATGCGATTAGTCTACAAGGACACTCAAGAGGCATGCACTGAATACAACGACAAATTCATAGTGATTCGTATGCAATGATATGTCTACAATCGACAACAAGGAATTTCATTGAAATATCAAAAGGTCTTCTTACATGTTACTAATCATGAATAGAGATAAGAAATGTGTGTTCATAACCTATCTACAAGAAGAGGTTACTAAGAATACAAACTCAATTACAAAATCAAAGCTTGGGTTCTTTTGAGCAATACCATGATTGCAGTCAACAATGCAAGCTTTTCACTCAATATCAAGAGACTTGTAATGAACACACTGATCTAATTACATGTGCATACGGAGATTTGATCCCCTTTCAAAGAATGTGGAAAATATGTGACAAACGAAAGCATGTGGAACTTATGATGAGCAGAAGTTCAATTGTAATTTGTTTATAAGCAATGATCCGTGGTAGACAAAAATCCTACATCTCGCTTATCAACTAATGGTATGAAGATCAATGATTAATCAAAAGATTCGTGATGGATAAGTGACAAAATACCTGACTGCAAATTAATGTCAAGAAATCCCCAACCAATTTGAAAGGAATGTACAATATAAATGCACTAATATGATCATAGATGAAGCCTGAAGATCTGATATATCTACTAAGCATGACGAATGCATAAGTCAATAATAATCACCCATATCATCGGCAATAGTATTATGGCAAGAATACATGTATATTCCCCACAAGCAGAAGCAGATGATATGCAACAGATATAGGCTCCTACAACCTGTTGTAGAAGATCTGTTATGCATCTAATGTATTGGTCACAAGCAAAAGAGATCGACAGTGATAAATGCAAATACCTACAAGTATTCGTAGGGGACCCGATGCCTAGAAGTGCAATCGAAGATCAAAGACCCAGAGCAAAGAAGTAAAAGAGTTGTGATAGAGGCAAGCATTACAGCCAAGGCAGGGGATTAATTAGTGCACTACGATCCACCTGCAGAAAGCAATGACTAGTGCACGACAGTCTACCTGTACGAAGCAGCGAACAACTCTATTCAGAAGATGCTACGCCACGCCACCGGATCCGCAACTTCTATGCAAGCGGATAAAAGGCGTCTACAAATGATTTTTAGATAGTACCCCTGCACGTGCACTATAAATTGTATACACATAGGTAAACTAAAAGGGGTAAAAATAATTATAACACCCGCATGGGCCCCGACGAGCGTGTTATTGGTACACACGTGACGTCTAGGGATGTTGCGCGGGTTGACAAAGTGAATTCAGGTTCAAAACCGATCCTTCTATACGGGTCAATAGAAGTCGACAGGGTTTGAACCATTGAGCAAATATAAAGTTATGGCGACCGGTATATTTGCTTTAAAACATTCATATTAGATCATCAAGGCATACAACAATATGAATTCACTAATAAAGGCTCAAAGCCTACAAAACCCGATCCTCTGTCGACAGCCCGACAGAGTTGACAGGGTTCAATCCATAAAGAGGAATGATCCCAAACACCCCGATGATGGCCGTGTTGAATGCAGATCTCAACCGGAGGGGTTCCCCAAATATTTTCAAATATCTCCCAAATATCTAAAGTTTTATTTCAAATATTCCAAAGCTCCACCCAAAATTCCAAAAATCCCAAGTATTCCAAAAATCCAAAACCCAAAACTTCACAAAATCCAAAAAATCCAAAAAAAAAATCCCAAAACTCCACAAAATCCCAAAATCCCAAAAATATTTAAATTAGAAATAAATCCATTAACTCGCTTAAAGCAAAATCCATCCACGCTCCGCAACAGTTTGCCGAGGTGGACAAATTAAAATTTGCTTTAGCTCACAAAGAGCCAAATGCCTAGTCGAAAATATCACTAGGATCCATTCTCAAACAATCTCTTGCCAGTAAGGACGTGGTACGTATCCTCTAACCGGCAGTTTCGCCGCCAAATGGCACTGCAGTTAAACGGTTATGACCCAGGGCCCTCTGAACCGAGTGGTTTTGCCGCCAAATGGCACCACAGATAGCGGTTATGGCCAGAGCCAATACGCTCTTTAATGGCGTTAAATCCTTGAGATATGAATCAATAGGATATGATCGATAGGACACAAAGCCTTCTGTCAGCTAATGTGGATTTAAATTTGTCCCCTTAGACAAAGATTCAACCCCGGTCTACAAGATCCCCTTGGACGAAGCAACCCATGGCTGCCGACAAGGATCCTTCTGTCAGGTTGGGTCGACTACCTCCTCTGACTAAGTAGACCAGGGACCATGATGGCACGGGACGACGGAACCATGGGATCTTGATCGGGTCTATCATCCATTCCCCCACCATCCGCTTTAAGTACAAGATGGTGAAATTTCCAATTTTAAATATCAAACTCTTTCCAAATTCCCAAATCCAAATCCGATTTTCAAATTCAATATCTATGTTGCTACTATATGCCAGATAACACGTATTCTATACGTATCTGATTGACGACTAGCCTTAATCGAAAGTTCTCTCTCGTGAGCGGGAGGGGTAATTAACTATAGGGGCTTGCGCCTATAGGGAACCAGAACTCAGATCATAAAGTCCTCACAAAATGAGGGCGAAATCTCTTGGTAGTGTCTTATCTACAAACTCATCTGCCTTCCAAAATTTACCTCGGAACTTAGTTCGTTAAAACTCCCTCGCCGAAAAAGAAAAGCGAGTGGAGGCCGAGGCTGAATTTTCGGAGCCCACAAACCTCACACCGAAAATCTTTCAGTGCACTACCTATGTTCACATTCACAGACAAAATAGAGAGAAATTAGATCCAAGAGCACTCAAATGTATCGTTGTTGGATGTCCATTCACCCATAAAGGTTATAAATATTATCATCCCTCTACCAAGAAAACTAAAACTCTTGTATCTGTTAACATTTCTTTTGATGAACAAAAATCTTATTTCACCAAATCTCATCTTCAGAGGGAGACTGAAACTGAGGAAGATGAGTAAATCGAGTTTTCCCCTCTTGAGCTTTTAGCTCCACCTCAAACCAATCCACCTAAACCTGAAATCAAAACTAGAGAAATTAAGGACAAAGCTATTATGGATAACACGAGGTTTAGGAAAGTGTATTCAAGGCGTACAAATCCAAATTATGCTCTAGAGCAGATCCAAGAATTTAAAACATTTCTTGAAATTTAGGTAAATACAAGTTCACTAAAAAAAACCTCCTTTGTACTCCATAACCAACTTTGTATCCTTCATAACTTCTCACATTCACAAAAAAAATTCTTAGTTACACTAAATGATATTCATATTCCTAACGATATATTTTAAGCCTTATCTGATGAAAATTGAAAAAGTGACATGAAAGATAAAATGCAGGCTCTAAAAAAAATAAATGGGAGATTACTGACCTACTAGTAGGGAAAAAATCAGTCTACTGCAAATGGGTTTTTTCGATGAAATACAAAGCTGATGGCACAGTCGAAAGGTATAAGGCAAGACTAGTGGCGAAAGGGTACAGTCAGACGTATGGGAGTGACTACTGTTGGAGAATTTTCGTTATCCTTGAATGGATTGCATACTTTATGATTGAATACGGCATAAGAATGATGATACATTATCCCGAAGAATAAAAATATCATTTCCTTAATGACTCAATGATAAAATTTACAATTTTTAACAGAGATTCCCCCCATTTGATATTTGGTCGAATGAGGTTTATTTATTTCTGGGGTACAACTCTCAAACTTTGGTGCATGAGAACGCTTTTGATTAAACTAGTGGTTTCATTGTTTTTTTTAAGTCATTTTAGATGATGGCTAAAGTTGATTTTTGAAAATCCGTAAAAGTCTTGCTTAAGGGTTTTTTTGCCCTTTAGGAATTGCAAGGAAGAGATGATCAACTTAGAATCATATTTTGGAATGAGAGCCAAAGGAGGTGAACTAGGAACACTTGATTCTGAAAAATCTCAGAGGTGCTCGGACTATTCTATGTTGGGCTTTATATTTTAGAAATTTAATTTTGTTTGAGTTGTTCATTTTCATTAAAAGGTTAGGGCTTACATTCCAATAACACATGGAGGAATTGCCCAGAATGTGAGGGCTTATAGGGTGATTTGCAATCAACAAATGCCTCATATCCTAAAACTAAGGTGGGACTACCAAGAGCTAGTGCCTCGAACCTAAGTCTAACGAAATGCAAAAGGGACTTATAAGCTACACCTCACATGAGGCATAATATGCCCGACCTCTGGATTTATCGTCCTGCCTAGAAAGGACTACCAGCTAAACCCACCTAATCAATTTTAAAACCATGTCGTCTGGCCTTAATGCAAATGTAAAGTGGATGGTTGTTTTTATTTAGAAAGTAGGGCTTATAGCTTGGCTTTGAGGCCAATATGCCTATGTATAAAGGTATGCATATGCTGACTCATAAAGAAAACAGATTTTTGTTATATAATCCTTAAATGAGGGCTTTCTATATGCAACACACTTTTGGCCATGCATGATTGTTTTAAATTTAGAAAACTTGGCTCTTGAAAGGGAGCCATACAATTTTCTTTTATTAGAAAATTATGGAACCTAATTTCATTTTTTAGATTATTTACATTTTAATGGGTAGAAAACTTATTTTTGTTCTAAGAGTCTACCGCATCACAAGTCCAGGCCATACCCAAGCAAAAGTAAGGAAAGAAAACTAGGAAAAACATGTGTTTCTATTACACAATCAGCTAAACAATCAAAACATGATTGTATATATATATCAAATGCAATGATTGTAAACAGATTCCAAGTTATTACAACCAAAGTTGGCAGCTGAGTTGTCTGCCATTATACAACCTAGTCAAATTTTAATACAGATTCTTGCTTGTGGGGTCTTCAAGCTTTACCTTTCAATTGAACCTCAGGCCTCACCTTCCACATGTACATCTAATTAGTTCACCTTCTTTTGATCCAGACCCCCACAAGTCTAATATAATTCTTACTTCTATCAAATATATTTAAAAAATGTAAAAGACTCAAGCCTATAAAATAGAGTTAGAAGTAGTTTATATAATAAAACACACATCCAAAATATTCCTAGCACTTAGAGTGCTAAGCATCTGCTTCTACCCTATTAGTCACATCTCTTTTTTTTTAGGGGGGGTTAAGCAGCACCTGTCTTGCAAGCAATTTATTATTTATGATTTATAGAGCCCCCCTTTTAAATATGACCACCAGCAAGAAGAACATGTATATTTCTACACTAACCACTTATGGACAAGTGCCCACAACGCAGACAATCCAATAGACAATCACTCCACAACATCAAACAAATGCACAGAAAAAGCAAAATCCTAATCCTAGCATGCCTAAGAAGCTGTGCACCTAAGTGTGTGAGGCTTGTGTAGCATGTCACACTAAGGGTGCTTAGTTTTATTTTGGAGTAAAGATGTTTAATCTTTATCCAAGAGTGGTTTCACTTTAAGTTGTTTGTGACTTAAAGATTTTATTTGATTTTTAAATGTTTTATATTTATGAGGGTTATGAAGAACCCATAAAGTAACCATTGCTTGCTTTTGGGCAAGCCTGTTACTTATGAATCCTAAGATACAATAATGTAGGCATCCCGCCTTTTGGGGGAGATGATTGATCATTGTATCAAAGGAACCTAAGTGATTTTAGGTGTTTTGGAGTTTTCTTAATGTTTGAATAAGAAAAAGTGTCTATCTAATAGGGTAAGATAGACATGCATAAGAGGTTGCTGATGGAACTTGGTTTGTAAATTTCAGAATCCAGGGAAAACAGCCCAAAAACAGTGGGAAAATTGGGAATTTCTTGGATGAAAACAATCACAAACACTTCATTAACTTAAATATCAAAAGACTTACAAGTTTCCACGGATATAATGCTCTCAATTCGAGAAGAGAAGCTTTCTCCCAAGCCCTAGACTAGAAAAACATAAAACATCCACCAAAACAAGATCCCCCTCAAAACCAACCCTAACGCCCTTTTAACCCTCACATAATCCCCTCATAATACCCTAATTACCCCTAGAACAAACAAATTACCCCCCCCCCCTCTTCCATTTAGTGGGCCCCTTGGGCCCACCCACCTCCTCCCTCTCCTTCAGCCGAGCGCCCAGGCGGGCGGGTTATCCGCCTGCCGTAAACGAGAACCGGCCCATTTTGGGCCGGTGCTGATGTGGAATGGACCGGCCGGTCCGGTCCATCATCACTCCCCGCCCAAAGATTAACCTTGTCCTCAAGGTTGAAAGCGGGAAACTGGGCTTGTATGCTCTCATAGGCCTCCCAAGTAGCATCATGTGTCGGTAGATATTTCCACTCAATCAAAACTTCTTTCCCTCCTTCCTCAGTGTGTCGAACCCCTTTCAATGAAGAAGGCTCTAATAAGCTTGTACCCTCTTCAGACAATGTTGGTGGTAAAGTATCAACTGGTACAGAATCTCCCTTAAACTTCTTTAACTGTGACACATGAAAGACTGGATGAATCGTAGTAGTTGGTGGTAACTTCATGCGATATGCTACATTCCCAATCTTCTGCTCTACCTCATAGGGGTCATAATACCTTGGGGCCAACTTAACACTTAGCCTCCTTGCTAAAGTATTCTGCCTGTAAGGCCTCAACTTCAAGAATACAAATTCTCCAGTCTCAAAATGAACATCCTTCCTATGATGATCTGCTGTCTGCTTCATGATGTTCTGGGCTCGTAACAAATGTTTCTTCAGCTCCCCCAATATCGCATCCCTTTCTGACAATTGTTGCTCCACCAGAGACACTGATGTATAATGAGACTTGTACTGTATCAGGGTTTGAGGATCCCTTCCATAAAGCACCTTGAAAGGTGTGACCTGCGCCGCCTTGTGAAATGAAGTGTTATACCAATATTCAGCCCAAGGTAGCCACCTTACCCAATGCTTGGGCTTCTCCCCCGCAAAACATCTAAGGTAAGTCTCCACACTTCTATTGACTACCTCAGATTGCCCATCTGTCTGTGGGTGGTAGGCTGAACTGCGCTTCAAATGTGTCCCTTATAACTTGAACATCTCCTTCCAAAAGTGACTCAGGAACACTTTATCTCTGTCAGAGACTATCGACTCAGGAAAGCCATGAAGCCTCAATATCTCTCTGATGAAAATTGCTGCAATGATAATGGCATTAAAAAGATGTCTCAATGGTATGAAATGAGCATACTTACTAAGCCGGTCAACTACAACTAGAATGACAGTGTAGCCTTCTGACTTGGGTAAGCCTTCGATGAAGTCCATAGTCACCTCTGACCAAACCTGATCAGGTAACTCAAGTGGCTGCAACAGTCCTCCAGGGGCACAAGCTTGATACTTGTTCCGCTGACAAGTATCACACTGGGCCACCATTTCCTCCACATCTTTCCTCATCCCCTTCCAGTATATCTCTCTAGCCAATCTCTGATAAGTCTTCTGCCCTCCTAAATGTCCTCCAATAGCACTGGCATGAAACTCCTGAAGTATCAGTGGAATCTGGGAAGAGGTCCTAGGTAAAACTAACCTTCCTCTGTGTAGCAAAAGCTGATCCTCCACTGTATATCCTGATGGTATTTCTTCCCCCATCCTTATGGCCTCTCTGAAGCTCCCTAATTCTTCACTAGTCAAATTTTCTGTCCTCAAAATCCCCCAATCCACTAATTGAGGCACAGATGTAGCAATAAGTTGTGAGCACTCCACCTTCCTGGATAAGGCATCAGCAGCTTTATTCTCCAATCCTGGCTTGTACTGAATCTCGAAATCATAGCCCAATAATTTGGAGAGCCATCTCTGATGTTCTTCTGTTACCATGCGTTGCTCCAACAAATATTTTAGACTCCTTTGATCAATCCTCACAAGGAATCTTCTACCCAACAAGTACGGTCGCCACTTCTGAATGGCCTTAACAATGGCCATCGGTTCTCTCTCATAGACAGATTTGAGCTTTGCCCTCCCTTATAGTACCTGACTGTAGAAAGCTATGGGTCGCCCTTACTGCATGAGAACCGCTCCTAACCCCAAACCAGATGCATCAGTTTCCACCACCAGCTGCTGCTCGAAATCCGGTAATGCTAACACCGGGGCACTAACCATAGCTCTCTTTAAAGCCTCCATAGCGCTATATGCCTCCGGCCCCCAATTGAAGCTGTCTTTCTTCAACTGCTCAGTGAGTGGAGCGGCAATAGATCCATACCATTTTATGAACTTCTGGTAGTAACCTGTAAGTCCTAAGAAGCCCCTGGAGAGCCCGAAGGTTCTTAGGAGTTGGCCAGCTCGTCATGGCCTCCACCTTGGAAAAGTCAGCTGCTACCCCTTCTGCTGAGATAATGTGCCCCAAATATTTCACACTTCCTTGAGCAAAAGAACAATTTTTCTAATTGACATACAACTGATGATGTTGTAAAGTGCTCAAAACCTTCCTCAAGTGCTCCAAGTATTCCTGTAGGGACCTGCTATAGATCAGAATATCATCAAAAAACACTAGAACAAACCTCCTCAACATGGGTTGAAACACTTGTTCATCATAGCCTGAAATGTAGAAGCATTGGTGAGTCCAAATGGCATCACCAAGAACTCATAGTGTCCCTCATGAGTCCTGAAAGCAGTCTTGGGAATGTCCTCCCTCCTCATCCGGATATGGTGATACCCTGACTTCAAATCAAGCTTGGAGAACATTGTAGCACCCCCCAACTCATCAAGAAGCTCATCAATAACAGGGATTGGAAATTTGTCTAGAACAGTCTCCTTGTTGAGAGCCCGATAATCAACACAAAATCGCCAGCTACTATCATTCTTCTTCACCAATAATACTGGGCTCGAAAAAGGGCTCACGCTAGGTTGGATGACCCCCGCCTCCATCATCTCCCTGACTAGCTTCTCAATCTCCTCCTTCTGAGCATAAGGATATCGATATGGCCGCACACTAACTGGATCTGCTCCACCTTTCAGTACAATGGCGTGCTCCTTGCTTCTCTGTGGTGGTAGCCCTGCTGGCATCTCAAAAATTGGGGTGAAATGCTCCAACAACTCTCCCACCTCTTCTAGAATATTACTCTGCTCAACTGGCTCACTACCCTCCAATCGCCATAACTCTACCAGAAATCCTTCCCCCTCACTCCTAAGAGACTTGAGAATAGTCTTCAAAGCCACCTTAGATCGGCATAATTTGGGATCCCCATGTAAAGTAACTCGATGCTCCCCTTCACCATACTCCAACATTAGGATCTTCCAGTTGACCTTCATCTCCCCCAAAGTTTGTAACCACTGAATACCTAAAATAACATCAGTATTACCCAGCTCGAGCACCAAAAAATTCTGGGTAATATCTTCACCCTGTATGGATAGAGTAACCCCGCTGCATCTTCCCGCACACTGCTCCATCTGACCGGTCCCCACGGAGACTCCCACTCCTCTCCCTTGGACCATAAGAATGCCCAACTCTTCTACTAATCTGCAAGCTATAAAATTGTGGGTGGCCCCACTATCTATCAGCACCGTGATTGTATAGCTCTCAATCCTCCCTTCCATCTTCATGGTGGAATGTGTTGTCAACCCTGCCACTGAATTAAGGGAAACCTCAATCATGTCAAGATGTAGATGATCTACACCTTCTTCTCCCCCTCCTAACTCTTCCTCAACTTCCTCCACCTCGGGGTCTTCCACCAATAGGACTTGGAGTGATTTGTCTTTACACCTATGCCCTGGCCCAAACTTCTCATCACACCTGTAACAGAGCCCCTTGGCTCTTTTATCCTTCAGCTCTGCCTCAGTGAGCCTCCTGAACTCCCCCTTGGCCGGTGCACTCCGATCCCTCTCCTTCTGTCCTTCTCCTCCTGCCCCCAAGTAAGTACCCTTGGCTCCTCCCATAGGATTTGCCACCTTCTATCCCCCTCCAAAGAAAGTAGGCTTGCGGTATTGATCAGAAGATAATTTATCCTCTATCAGCTCAACCATCTCCAAAGTCTCCCTCAGACTCCTTGGTTTGGTCGCTCTAACTACTGATCGAATGTGGGGCTTCAAACCCTTCATGAAGTTCCCCTCAAGCACCTCATCCGTCATCCCACGAAGTCTACTGGACAGCAACTCGAACCTGTCCCTATAAGCGGATATTGTACCAGTCTGAGTCAGTGCGAAGAACTGCTCATGATGAGTTCCCTCCTTTGGCGGTCTGAAGCAGTCTAGGCACATCTCCCTAAACTTTGCCCAACATCTGAATCTCTGCCTTTCTTCCATCCACTGATACCAAGCTAGGGCTCTTGCCTCCAAACATAAAGGTACCGCTAAGAGTTTCTCCTCATCCGTCATCCCCATCACTGTGAAATATCTCTCCGCCTTGAAGATCCAACCATATTCATCCTCACCTTCAAAGATTGGAACCTTCAACTTCCTCATTCCCCATTCTCCTCTCCCATTCACCCTGCCGTGGCCCATATCTTATTGCCCATATCTCCCATCTGGTTGCCTCTCCCATGGCCGTGGGTCCACCCCACAATTCTCCCTTCTTTCCCAAGCTTGCGGTGCCACCGGATCCCCCCTTGCATAACCAGCCGATCCCGAATGAGGCTCCCTAGGGTCGGTCTCCCTTCTGCCTCGATACGATCCTCCCCATTGATTGTAAGGCATGCTTCCCCCCTCCCTTCCTTGGTAAAATTGATCTGGATGATTCTGAGTATAGCTTGCCCTAGCATCTCCCATAAATCCGACGGTGGAGTAGCCCTCCCCTCCACGATTTGGGCCATACAAGCCCCCCCTTGGGCCGACGGACCATGCATCCTCTCCATGGTCGCTAATGTCAATGGCCTCCTTCCCTTTTGCATTAGGTCTCTCACGAACCCTACTTCCACCTTCACCATCAACCGGCTGCGCATTAGGGTTAGGGTTAGGGTTAGGGTTAGCCGAACCCCCCATGTTGTTTTGGCCCGCCACTATTTGTTTGATCATCTCTTGTAACCCTAACATTTGAGTCTTCAACTCATCTACTCCATCAAGCTTTTCGTCAAAGGATGCAAATTTCTCTTTGAGGGTAGTGAACTCCACTTCCCACTCTCCAACTTTCTCTTCAATAGATTCAATCCTTCGTGTACCCATCCCTTCCTTGTGGATCTAGTGCTCTGATACCACTTTGATGGAACTTGGTTTGTAAATTTCGGAATCCAGGGAAAACAGCCCAAAAACAGTGGGAAAATTGGGAATTTCTTGGATGAAAACAATCACAAACACTTCATTAACTTAAATATCAAAAGACTTACAAGTTTCCACGGATACAATGCTCTCAATTCGAGAAGAGAAGCTTTCTCCCAAGCCCTAGACTAGAAAAACATAAAACAGCCACCAAAACAAGATCCCCCTCAAAACCAACCATAACTCCCTTTTAACCCTCACATAATCCCCCCATAATACCCTAATTACCCCCCCCCCCCCCTCTTCCATTTGGTGGGCCCAAGGGGCCCACCCGCCTCATTATTTGGATTATGAGAATGAAAATATCTTCCTACAACCTTTGAATTGTAGAAAGAGGTGAAGGGATACACAACCTATAAGTTGCATATGAGAGGGTAAATCATTGAACCATATGTTCAATGATGTGTAATCATTTACCAAATGTGGGTTAGGCAAATGAGAGAAAGGGTGTGCAACTTGGGGGTTGCAAGCTAGAGGAATTTCTTTGAGCATTTGATGTTCAAAGGAAATGGCATACATTCACTTAATTTAAGCTAAGTGAATGGAAAGATTTTCTACACTTTTTGTTTGGTAAAAGAAGGAGAGAAGATGCACCTTAGAGGCTACACATTCATGAATGTCCTTGAACATTTGGTATTCAAAATGGGGATAATCATTCTCCAAAATTTGGGCTTAGGAGAATGAGAGGACTTCTCTTAAGTTGTAGAAGAGAGAAGCAACAAGCAACATTTAGATTGAATGCTGAAAGAGATTCCTTGGAAATTGGGTGTCCAAGAAGAAGTATTCATTTGCCTAAATAGTGGCTAAGCAAATGAGATGAAAGAACTCAATATTTGATCTAAAGTTCAAGAGCATACAATCTTATACATGGGAAGATTGGTGGTAGCTCCTAAGGCAAGTTAAAAGTCAAGCAATGATAGTTCCAAATGCAATGCATGAGAGAAGAAAATTGTTTGTTGATTTTGTCTTTTCAACAAACAAAGAATAGAAGAACTTGAAATTTGGTTCCAAGTTCAAAGTCTCTTGGCATGTGCTTGGGATTTTAGGTAAATCCAAGTTAACATACACAAGGAGGGATATATGATTGTTCATTGATTTTGTCTCAACAAACAAGAGGTGGGTGACTTAGAATTTGTTTCTAAGGTTTAACCTCTATGTAATGATATTTGGTTGGAGCCTTTGGAGACTCCAAATTATCATTCATGAAAGAAAGGCGTGTCCATTTGTTGATTTTGTGACTCAACAAATGAAGGAGGGAGCTTAGGATTTGGCCCTAAGCTCCAAATGATTCGTGCAATGATATGTTTGGAGACTTGAGAGGTCTCAAATAATCATGCATGAAAAGGATGGGTAAATGATTTTTATTGGCTTTGTCTCAACAAAAAGGATGAAAGGAATTTAGGATTTGGTCCTAAAATTAAAGGACTCATGCAACGATATATTTAAAGGCTTGAGGAGCCTTAGGACATCTTGCATGAGAAGATGTTTGTTGATTTTGGGGTCCCAACAAAAGATGTAAGAGAACTTGGAATTTGATTCCAAGTTTCAAATTATTCATGCACCCTAACACTTGGAGCTTTGAGAATACTCCAAGCATTATGCACGAAAAAGAATTCCCTGTTCCACTATGGATGTTTTAGACTCATGGAAAGAGGAGATGCGCATTTGAAAGGAATTTCTCTATGTCCTTTAGAGTGTTTTAGACTCAATTAGGAGACTCAGTTAGGAGAGGGAAGAGCTGATTTCCTAAGGTTTTAGGAGAGGTTTCTAAACCAATTTTGACATGATTTAGAAACCTTGGATAGGAGAGATCTATCCCTGTGGCTTCTAGAAAATTTAAGATCAAATTGGGCATGATCTAAGAAGAACCTAGGAGTGCATGCACGTGTAGATGATTATCCAAATTAGGGAATTTGATAATTGAAAGCAATCAAGTATTTGATTTTGCACAATGTTGTACATGAACTTAATCAACAATACATTTTGTGGGATATACAACATAGACTTTGGAAAGTCTAAGGGAGACCTCACAATGATTTTGATATTTTCAATAGTTGATTAAATTCATATTCAAACACTCATAATAAGCTCTTTAGAGTTCACAAACTTTCACATATGCACACTTCTTGCAACTTGTTAGTCACTTTTGCCATGACTTATACTTGAAAGAAGGATGCATACAATTTGGATGAGTTTCAAGCTCATATACTTAGATTGCTTCAACAAACAATCCAAGTTCTAATTGTCACTCTACACTCTAAGTTTCATGTGATGCAAAACATAAATTTAATTGATCATTAAGGTTGTGAGGTTTACTACATAGACCCTTAAAAGTCTATGCCTCACAACGACTAAAAAGCTCAAATCAATTAAATTCAGTATATGTATTAAACAAAATTTTAGAGATTATCAATTCTGATGCACACAAACTGATGAGGACATCGTTAGCAATTTCGACATGTGTGCCATCGGAGACACCGGAGATCGACGGCCACGATCAGGAGTTTTAATTATTTTGTCATGTTATGTTGTAATTTATTTTATTTTTTTCAGTTTTTCCATTTTTACCCTTATGGGTATTTGGTCTCTATTGTAGCCCAAGGGGCATTTTAGTCTTTTGTTTCCGTTGTCATTTTGAGGCCTATATATATGGTCATTTCTTATGTAATGAAGGAATGAATGATGAATGAAAAGCTATGTTTGTTTCTACTTTTCTAGCATGAGTGCTTGAGAGGGAAGAGAGCTCAAGGGGAGCAATTCGCAAGGCCCACCAATCGTTGGAAGAGTCCGCGATTCGTGGTTAGTTTAATTTTCTTTATCTTCTCGTTCGTATTCGTATCCATCTCCTTCCCATCCACTACAAGAATAGCCCTCCCATCTCCACTAGCCGCCGCCTCCCCTTGGAAGTTCACCGCCGGCCACATCCCCGGCCCCGGCCAACCAACCTGCCGTCGAATCCCCCCCTCACCCGGCCACCCCATCTCCACCACATACCCAAATTTGAAATTTGAATTTTAAATTTCAAATTCTTTCCTAATTTGGAATTCCAAATTTGGAAAGTTTTCATGACGGTTCCTAATTTTAATTCCTTTTGATATTGGAGTTTTAATCGCCTTGTGTCACATCACTAATTCAAATGGGAAGCCACCTCATGAGATTGCCTCTCCCCTTCCCAGCATGCCGCCGGCCATACTAGGGAGATTTCCCCATTAAATGCTATTTAATGCCATGACCGTTTTGGAATTCAATTGGATTTCAAAATTTCCCTCCCAATTCTCTTAAAACTGAAATTCAATTTCAGTTTTAACTTTAGAAACCCCCTCTCTCTCCCTCATTAAGCCGCCGGCTACCTATATGGGCCCCTCTTGATTACCCATTAAATCCCCCTTAATTACTTTTGGAATTTGAAATCTCCTTTTTCAAATTATTCCCTCCATCATACTAAAATCTGAGAATTAATTCCAGATTTTTGTAAATCACTTGCCACCTCATCTAACCTAGCTCTTCTAATTTTTCCCCACCCGCCCCTCTCTCCCACTTGGCCGAAACTTCTCCCTCTCCTTGAAAATTCCGCCGACCACCTCTCTCTCGTCCTTTGAATATAGAAGCCAAGGAAAGGAGAAGACAACGCCTCCCCTCTCCACTTCAATGTTGAATGGCGGATCATGAGATCCACCTTCCACCAAGTCGTTGGATCATCACCGGACATCCGCCACCCCACCTACTCCGACTACTTTCCATGGACAAAGACTTCCGGCATCTTCTTCTTAGTGGTGATCTCAATTCTAGTTGCAAAGTCTTCTCTCGCCAAGCCTAGTGTAGTCGAGTGAGTAATCCCCAAGGTGAATTTCTCATTATTAAATTTTGGATTGTTGTTTAATAGCTCTTAGCTTTGCTACTATTTTTGTTTATCTCCGAGGATTAGTTAATTTACATGTACTCCTTCGCCTAAGCGAGTTGAAAACCAAGAATCTTTATTGAATTATCTTGTATCGACAATAAGCTTTCAAGTGAAATTAAATTGTTTAATCCTTCTTAATTGTCTTAATGAGCTCCTTCGCATGTGGTTTCACATCACAAACTCTCCTAAATTTAGGTGACAATTTTGCCATGACAATGTATTTAAATGAGAAGTGCATGCAACTAGTGACAATTCAAAACCTATGCATCATCATTGACTTTGAGGTCAAATGATAGCGTCTACCCTAGGGCATGATTGTAGGTGATGGATTGAACACAACATGAATGCATGAACATGCATTGGGAGGTTGCCGAACACCAATCCGACAACCCTACGTGTGTCGGCATGTCCCATTGACTCTCACAAGAGAGTAAACAAGTGAAAGTCACCAAACTTAAACTGTTTTGCGAGGAGGACAGCGAGCATGGGATTTCGGGCAAGCAAAAAATTTAAGTTTCTAAAGGACCTAGGGCTTGGGGACGTCAACCACACATCAATTGGCCTTGGGGGACCCTAGGTCTCACTAAGTTTTAGGATTCTACCTCACCTGGGTTGTCCTAGCGCTCCAAATTGCTGTCCAAGCCACTGTCCAAGCACCAATCCAAGTTCTAAGTGCAGTCCAAGACGTTCCCAAGGAAGAAGACCGCTGTCCAAGCCTTTCCGGATGTCGCCGCCACTGTCCAAGATGCTCCCAAGGCCTACTTTTCTGTCCAAGATGCTCCAAACAGCAGCTTTTGATGTTTGAGGGCTCCCGGAAGTGGTCGATTGCTGTCCAAACTACTCCGGATGCCTCCTTTGTTTTCTAAGGCGCTCCAAAATCTCCCAAGTGCTGTTTGGAAGCTTCCAACAGCTTTCTTGTCGCTTCGAGGTCACCGGCGTTGGGAAAGATGATGGAAGAAACCCTCTCCTTCTCCGGGAAGCAAGGAAATGAGGCTATGGAAGCAGGAGAGAACTTCTTATCAGCCCAAAGAAGAAGAAGACAGCAGCTGTTGGCGAGGTCGCACACAAGAGACCACTAGTCGACCTCATCCCCCTGGCTTGGACGAGTGCAAGAGCAGAACGGCTCTCCTTTCTGCTCTACTCAGGACGGACGGGACGGGTGGCATGCAGGAGGAGGAGCCCGACTCCTCCCTTTCTCTCCCTATTTCGCTTTGCCTCGGACGGACGAACCGCACACGGGTTCTGCCTCCCCTCCTTTCTCCCGCTCTCCCTGTTCTCTGGTTCAGGACGGACCAAAACGTGGGAGCCGAATGCTCCCCCTCCCCTTTGCGTGCTCTTGGAAAGCACGAGCAGCAGGTGTGCCGCCCAAAACAATCCAATCCCGCCTTCTTGTTGCGTGAAACGAAGAAAATCCACTCGAGTGGATTCTCTATGGGATTTGACACCAATTTGGGTGGAATTTGAGGTGAAATCTCATCCCTATATCTCAAATTTTGGTTTTAGGACCTAATTCATCTCAATTTAGCTAATTAAGGCTGAAATTGAGTCCGAATTGGATTCGACCCGAACTGGTTTGAATCGATTTGGGTCCAATCGAGTCAATTTTGTGAAATTGAACTCAACTCGGCGCCGAATTGCATCAAATTGTGTTGAATTGGGCTCGACGACGCTCGACGGGGTTCGATTTGGATTGATTTGATTTTACTTTAATTAAATTGGATTTAATTTAATTAAATTGGGGTTTAATTTGGGCCAATTTTATCTCGACGATACTCGATCGAATTGATCGAGTGCGATCGAACCCAATCAGGCTCGATCGGGGTCGGGTCGATACGAAAATATTCGTCAACAACTACCACCAACCTTTTGCACCTGTGGCCAATATAAATATCGTGAGGATCCTGCTCTCAGTAGCAGCTAATTATAATTGACATCTGGAACAGTTGGATGTCAAAATGCATTCCTACATGGCGACTTGGATGAATAAATATTTATGAAAATTCCACCAACTTTCAATGAATAATCTATGGGTAACAAAGTGTGTAGGTTAAAAAAGGCTCAATATGAACTAAAGCTTTAACCTAGAGCTTGGTTTAGAAGATTCTCAAAAGTTATGTTACTTAATGGTTATCGACAGAGCCAAGGAGACCATATATTATTCTTCAAGCACTCAGACTAAGAAGAAATCATAATTTTATTAGTTTATGGGGATGATATCATCTTGACTGGAAATGAAAAAAAGGAGAAAGTAATTATAAAGAAATATCTTGTAAAGGAACTTGAAATCAAAGATCTTGATAGATTAAAATATTTTCTTGGAATTGAAGTGGCCCACTCCAGCAAAGATATCTTTATTTCACAACAAAAATATATTAATAATCTTTTTAAAGAAACAGGTAAACTAGCTTGTAAACCAGGACCAACACCAATAGAAACAAATATCAAATTGGGGGAAGCTAAAGAAGATCCAAATGTAGATAAAGGAGCTTACCAGAGACTTGCGGAAAAATTGATCTACCATTCCCACACCAGACTAGATTTATAAGCATGATCAGCCAATTCATACAAAATACAAAGCAGACTCATATGCAAGTTGTAGACAGAATACTGCACTATCTTAAAAAGAACCTAGGTAAATGGATTCTCTTCAGAAGAGACTGCGGAATAACCCTAAAAGCATATACTGATGCAGATTACGCAGGATCACTAGTAGATAGACAATCTACCTTATGATACTGCACATTCCTTGGAGATATTGTTATATGGAGAAGCAAGAAATAGAATGCGGTGGCAAGGTCGTCTATTGCAAAAGTAAAATATAGAGCTATGGCCTTAGGAATACGTGAGCTATTGTGGATCAAGATAATTTTAGAAGACCTAAGGATCAAGTGGGATGGACCCACGAAGCTACATTGTGATAACAAATCAACAATCAGCATAACTCACAATCCATTTTAACATGACAGGACCAAGCACATAGAAATGGAAAGACATTTCATAAAAGAGAAATTAGGCAATAGTCTTATATGTATCGACCATGTCTCATCAAAAGACCAGTTTGCAGATATTCTTACCAAGCGACTCAATAACTCTACCTTTATTGGACTGATTACCAAGCTGGGAATGATGGATCTGCATTCCCCAGCTTGAGGAGAAGTGTTAAATCCCAGCAATCCCTTGGCATTTGATCTCACGCCTAGGATGAGAATCCGTGGGAGGCTCACATAATAAATCCTAACCGTCCTTTGACATTTTGATCCCACGGCTAAGATGGGCATAGATGGGATGCTCACCTGAATCACACTAATCTCCTTCCATATTTAGATGGCTGATTTAGGAAGATTATATTAGAGCAATTATGCATTATTTTGTTATTTGTTTCTTTATTAAGATATATTATATAGATCTATAAATAGGGATAAGTTTGTGCAATAAAATTAAGCATTTTCCCTCTCCAATTCTCTGAATTTAACAGATCTAATTCCTGATGCATGTTTCCATCAATTGGAAATTCGAATTTGTTTTGTTTCCTTTACTGAACTTCCATATTTATTTTATGCAATAATGGACATGTAAAGTCAAATCCTATGCATTAATTTATTTCATGTTTAAGCGTCCTTAGGTGTATTTCCTATTGTTACATAACTCTATATGTTGTACGTCTTTAACAATTTGATAATGAACTAAGAATAATATACTGTTAATCTCTTATTTTTAGTTTATCTTCATTATATTAAATTATGAGTTTAAATTCATTATTGATGGTGGATATCATAGGAATCTTGTGACTGTGTGTGGGCTCCGAAAATTCGGCCCCGGCCTCCGCTCGCTTTTCTTATTCGGCGAGGGAGTTTTAACTGAATAAGTTTCAGGGTAAATTTTGGAAGGCAGATGGGTTTGTAGATAAGACACTACCCAGAGATTTCGCCCTCATTTTGTGAGGACTTTATGATCTGAGTTCTGGTTTCCTATAGGCGCAAGCCCCTATAGTTAATTACCCCTCCCGATCACGAGAGAGAACTTTCGATTAAGGCTAGTCGTCGATCAGATACGTATAGAGATACGTGTTATCTGGCATATAGTAGCAGCATAGGTTTGGATTTAAGAATTGATTGGATTTGGATATTTGGAAAGGGTTTGATATTTAAAATTGAAAATTTCACCATCTTGTACTTAAAGCGGATGGTGGGGGAATGGATGATAGACCCGATCAAGATCCCATGGTTCCGTCGTCCCGAGCCATCGTGGTCCCTGGTCTACTTAGTCAGAGGAGGTAGTCGACCCAACCTGACAGAAGGATCCTTGTCGGCAGCCATGGGTTGCTTCGTCCAAGGGGACCTTGTGGACCTGGGTTGAATGTTTGTCTAAGGGGACAAATTTGAATCCACCTTAGCTAACAGAGGGCTTTGTGCCCTATCGATCATATCCTATTAATTCATATCTCAAGGATTTAACGCCATTAAGGAGCGTATTGGCTCTGGCCATAACCGTTATCTGTGGTGCCATTTGGCGGCAAAACCACTCGGTTCAGAGAGCCCCGGGTCATAACCGTTTACCTGCAGTGCCATTTGGCGGCGAAACTGCCGGTTAGAGGACACGTACCACGTCCTTACTGGCAAGAGATTGTTTGAGAATGGATCCTAGTGATATTTTCGACTAGGCATTTCGCTCTTTGTGAGCTGAAGTTGATTTTAATTTGTCCACCTCGACAAACTGTTGCGGAGGGTGGATGGATTTTGCTTTAAGCGATTGATGGTTTGATTTCATTTTTTAATATTTTTGGATTTTGAGATCTTTTGGATTTTTGGGTGTTGGCATTTTTTGTGGATATTTTGGGTGGAGTTTGAAAGTATTTGTGAACCCCTCCGGTTGAGATAACCAATCAATACGGCCATCATCGGGGTGTACTTGGAATCATTTCCTTTTATGGATTGAACCTTGTCAACTCTGTCGGGCTGTTGACAGAGGATCGGGTTTCATAGGCTTCGTGCCTTTATTAGTGAATTCATATTGTTGTAGGCCTAATATGAATGTTTTAAAGTAAATATACCGGTCGCCACAGCTTTATATTTGCTTAATGGTTTGAACCCTGTCGACTTCTATTGACCCGTATAGAAGGATCGGTTTCGAACCTGAATTCACTTATTCACCCGCGCAGCATCCCTAGACGTCACGTGTGTACCAATAACACGCTCGTCGGGGCCCATGCGGGTTTTATAATTATTTTTACCCCTTTAGTGTACCTATGTGTATACAATTTATAGTGCACGTGCAGGGGTACTTTGAAATAATTGTAAACGCCTTCTGTCTGCTTGTACGAATGTTGCAGATCCGGTGGCGTGGCGTAGCAGCTTCTAAATGGAGTTGTTCGCTGCTTCGTACAGGTAGACTGTCGTGCACTACTTGTTGATTTTTGTAGGCGGATCATAATGCACTAACTAATCTCCTGCCTTATGATCGTATGAGCTCATACTTGTCATATTCTTCAGGCATTTTGTTGTGATTTTTGGTCTTTTCAACACATCCCCTACTGCTGCACCTTGGTAGGTAGATGTATTCCTTCATAGATTGACTTCAGGATACTGCATTTACTGAAGTCTTTCTACACCTACCCATAAATGGCATGTTATACATACATCCGTATTCGTAGAAAGATTGTATGTATTGCAGATCTTTTATTCTTGCTTGTAGAATGCTGATATATTTGGATACTACTGAGTGACTATCAATTGTATGAATGATTTAGCATCCACTGCACATTAATCGTCATCACCCATAAGTGGGCTACTATATGAGTGAAAACTATTCTATATTTGCTTGTGGTCAGCATGGTGGACTTGTATCGTTGATCTTTGCTTGCAATCAACTATATGTACCCCTCCAATTTTCTTTTGTTTGCTTGCATATAAATGTTGATTGTGAAGGTACTATTGTGTTCATCACCTACAAAATCCTTCTAGTAGCATTTGATTGCATGATAGATATATATCACCTTCTCTTGAACACTTTGACCCATAGGAATTTCATCGTTCATCATTTGCATTTGTTTGTAAATATTCATCTGAAGCTTCAGCAGAAGTTCCTTGCTCTGTTAATTAATGCTTCTCTGGATGACTTGGATCCATCAACTATCTCTTTCATATCAACTAGTGAGTTAATGTGCTCTTAATGTCACCTTGATGTTGAAAGTATTGTTGTAGGCGTTGCATTCATCCCTCCTTAGCTACATGTTGATTGGCAGGGTCCAAGCTATATCTATTAGAAACAGATATTCGCTAGCAATTTGATTCGCTTGTTGTAAAAACATCTTGCTCTCTAGTAGATTGTAGGGATATCACCAGATTTATTTCGTGAGAGATATGAGCACCATTTAATCTCATTTAGAGATAAATTTAATCAGGTGCCCAAGCCACATCTATTATGATTTTCTTGTAGCTAACGAACAAGTTGTACTCATAAATATCTCATCCCAAAAGAGGGATTACAATGTGTACAAATATATGGTGAACTTAACATCATGGATCATTAACATTTGTTGCCTAGCAGAAGTGATAATTGGAAAATTTACATTGCCTTAATATTATTATTGTGCCAACTTATGAGTCTTTTCTTAGGCATAAGATTATATTTCATGATGCTCATTCACTTTCATTTGTTCAATATTGAATTTATCCCCATTGCTATCAAACTTGATTCAAGTCCAAGTCTTTTGTAAGGGTTCTTGGCTAAAGCCATTGTAGTTCATATCCAAGTTAAAGATCAAATCCTTTGCGATCAAGTTGCAAGAATTTGTTTGTGCTCATATCATTCAAATTATTATTTAATATTCAAATAGAGTTCAAGTATTCATTAATCATTTGAATTCTAGAATAAGTCCCCTGCAATTCAGCTTGGATTCAAGCTCTTGTTCAAATTGTTTCAAGTTCAAATTCCTTGCACCAAGCTCCTTCGAGTTCAAGCTCATGTTCTAACTCAAGTCCAATATGAGTTCAAGTTCAAGTGGCAAGCTAAAGCTTTATGTCCCCTGTAGTCCAACTCAAGTATTTGCTTGAGTTCAAAAGTCCAAGATCATATTCCCTTTTTTTTAGATTTAATTTCATATTTATTTAGATCAATTGACAAGTCCATAAGTCCTCTGTTCTTGTTCATTTGAGTCCCAAATCTTTGTTCTGTTCTGAGTTCAAAAAGGTCCGAGTGTAGCAACATTTTCACCCGAAATTTCGGCAGCCTTCCGACGTCTCCCCCGTTTAGGGGAAAACTACGGAAAACTGGGCCTTTCCCACCACGCTAAGAAAAGCGTGTATGGTAGGTGCCCCCTTTCGAGGACACCGCGGCCGTGTAATTTTCGATCCCCCACCACGCTAAGAAAAGCGTGTATGGGTATTTTTTTGTTTGTAAAAAAGAGTATTTTTTTTATTTTTTTGAAAATATTTTGTAAGCACAGTTATTTCCCCGCAAGCGGGTACTTATGGGTATCCCCGCTTCGTCGCGCGCATCGCACCGGGATCCCTTCCCACCACGCTAAGAAAAGCGTGTATAGGCGGGGTTTCCAAGGCGATACGAACTTCGAAGAAGGAATTAGGTGATTACCCGCTTCATCGCAAGCGTCGAGACGCACTCCCTCCCACCACGCTAAGAAAAGCGTGTATAGGTGGTCGTTTTGTCTCGACGAATGCGTTGAAACGAGTTCTCGGAGTTTTAAGGTTTAGAATTTTATACCTGCGCGGAGTGCGTAGATGTCGGCACGAGGATCGAGGGAGAGAAGGAAGCTTTTTTTTTTTTTAATATCATTAATTATGATTAATGATAATTAAATATTATTTATGAAAAATTAATTATAATTAAATTTATTTAATTATAACTAATATAATTAATTAATGATTAATTATAATTAAAAGTTTATTAATCATAATTTGATTAATTATGATTAATTCACAATTAATTTGTAATTAATTATAATTAAAAATATTTAGTAATAATTAAACTTAATTAATTATAATTAACTTATAATAAATAATAAATAATTATATTAAAAATAATTAAAGTAAAATAAATCCTCTGTTTCTCCCTTTTAGTCGCAAATCTCAAAGGATTTACGGGATTTGGCCGAAGAGGTGCGTGAAGGGGGGCGGATTACCTTCACCGACAGTGAGCTCCCGTCGGGCTTCCTCTCAAAATGTTGTAACTTCTGATCCAGGAAGGTGGGACGGCGTCGGAGGGCTAGGGGGAAGTCGGAGCTAGGGCAAGGTATGCGAACTCCTCTTCCTCTCTCTCTCTCTCTCTCTCTCTCTCTCTCTCTCTCTCTCTCTCTCTGCTTGTGCTGGTCGGCCGAGAGGTCGGAGATGGAAGAGGGAATGGGGTCGGACAAAGGAGGTCGTGGGCTGAGCAGAGTTCCGACTCTCTCTGTGTGGAGTCGGAGGAGGAAGGGTCGGCGGCTTCTCGAGTTGGATCGGACAGAGAAGGTGACGGGAGCAGGGCTTTCGCGTGGAGGAAGAGCTTCGGGACAGAGGGAGGAGGAGGTCGTGGGAAGGTAGAGCAGCGGCATCCTTCGCGTTGGAGCGGTATTTAACGACGCGAGCGGTCGTTCGATCGAGGCAGGCCGCAGGAATCCCGCGAGGAACGTCGGCTGGATTTGCGGGGAAGCGACGCGAACGGCGCCGAATCGGCGAGATTTCGGCATGATTTTGAGGATCCGACGGGATACGAGGTATATTTTTTTTTGGTCGTTGATTTTGTCTTCCTTTGGGTATTATACGAAGGTCAACACTGTGACAAACCTCGTAATGATTATCGGATTATATTACATGAAGCACAATAGTTATGTACAAATATTCTTTAATAAATATTAAATATATGATTCATCAGAGCTGAATTTTTCCAAGCTTAGCAAAATGATAAATTCTAAAAGTCTATACTCATCGGATATGCAAATTTTGCACATTAATATTGCCGTAGTAGTCCATTTTATATTTTTTAATAGTTTTGATGTAACATGTTTATGGTGGTGAACCTATTGAAAATGAGTGGTATTCTCATATAAAAATTGTGTTGGCTTGAGACAGGTCAGTTTATGGGCAAATTATTGCATCCGGTCACCGGACGGGGAAATAGGTTCGGATATTAATAAAATATTATTTTAAAATAAGCACAGGAAAAGCGCAGGCAAAGCGCAGTCAAATTGCAGTCAAAGCGCAAGTCAAAAGCGCAGGTGACGTGGCAAGTTTTTATTGGATGTCCGAACCTATCCTCCGCGTTCGGTGACCGGATGCAATAATTTGCCCAGTTTATGGGTCCTTGTTGTTTCTTGTTGTTGTTACTGTTATTTGCTCAATGATTGGAATCGCTACTAAAGACCGTAGCTAGTTACCATTGATAGGAGTCATAGAAAAAAAAAATTAAAAAAAAAATAAAATAATATAAAAAAAAAATTTTGATAGGAGTCATAGATTTGCAATGCTGCAGTTCAAAGAAATTGATTGTGATCAAGTAGAAAAGGGCCAGTAGTTCACTATGAAGTAGGATTCCAAGGGCTGATTTTTGTTTTCTTTCTTGTTTCCTCGTAATCAGTGAATTGCATTGTAGCAAATATTAGTATACTTGTTGGCGAGCGATCATTGCACGTAAGAATGATTTTGAGTTGAGTAAAAGCAAATCAATTAAGTTTCAAATTTTAACTTGATTCTAGTTCAAATCTAGTCAACCGTGTTCGATTTTGAGCTAAGTTTTGAGTTAAGCCAAGTAAATTCTATTCATTTTATAAATATTTTTTAGTAACTAATAATATTTTTTATAAATATAAAAGTATTCAAAATATATTTAAAAGGATATATTACAAAAAATAATGATCATAAATGCATAAATGTTTATACATATAGCATTCTGTGTGTTATGCAATAATGATTATATACATATATATTTAGACCGCAATGTTATTGATTAGCATAATTAATAAGCTAATGCCAATGAATGTAATCATATAGTGAAAACAGTACTACTATTCACTCTATACAAAATTGAAAACCAAAAGAAATGATGTATCTACGCATACATACCTCTGAAATTTTGAGCACTAGCGCCAATAAAATCCATTACTCGAGTATTCATGCTACCAAATTTTACATCTTTGCAAGAGTTATAAAACTTTTCCCCATAGGTATTTGTTATGAAATAATCAATTCCATTAACAGTCATGGTATTATTTACCTGCAAGTGAGAAGGGAAACATCATAAGAGATCATGTGACGATGGCTATTGTGCATTGAATGACAACAGAAAAGGCTAAGCATTAAAGCACTGTGAGGGAAGTAAGGTAGAACGTTGCATTTAAGAATAACAATGAGAAGAAATAGTAAGAGTTAAAAAAAATAGTTAACTAAAACCTGCTTAGTAGAAGTCACATTTATAAATAAACTCTGATTTGGAGAGCAGGAGAGTTCGCAGAAAAGATTTAAAAAGTTCCTCAAGCATGCCGGGCACCCTACAAGTAAAGGAACTGCCTGCATGGGGCGTCGAATAAGTCAATATGAAACCAAGAAACGCTTGACAATAAATATCTGCTTGCATGAGGCGTTGCATAAGTCAATATGAAATCAAGAAAAGATTGACCACATATATATATATATATATATATAACAGAGATACCCAATGACTGATGACCTTGTTGCTAGATAATCAGAAGACTACAGCAAGCTAGGAAAGAGTTAGAACTTTGATTAAGACAAATGTCCCATTGCATTGAGAACTGAAGGAGACACCAACCAAAACTCAACTGAGGAAAACAGCCTCCGGACCCCAACCAGAACATTTAAGGAAAAAAAAAATACAAGTAAAAGGTGACATTTTGAATAGAAACTTGGCATTGACTATAGCTAAAAAACTTACTTGCTGGACTTGATCACGCAATGTCTCAAATTGAGCTGCACTGCAGCAGACATTGCCGGTGATTGTAGGGCATAAACTCTGGATCTTAGAAGAGAGCAAATCATCTGGCTGAGAAATGAAAATATGTTTATATATACATAGTAAGCAATGGCCAAAAAATAAAGAGATCTAAAAATTCAGTAAATCATAATTCTTAAGCCCAAACATCACCAGTGTAATATTGCCCAAATTTAGTGTTGACCACAAAGTGATCAATTTTTAATGAACAATATTATACTGCCATACACTCAAGTTCCATGTCATGTTATTATACTCTCCTACTCAACCGATCGGTTACCACAAACTTGAACAGCATTTGTGGGAAAGCAAATTTATTAAACAAGGAGAGCAGTGGGAAAAAAAATACAGTTTGTCTAACCTTGGTAGAAAGGCTGCCACTAGCACAATTCAAAAACTTTCCATCACTGCGTTGTGCACAAATACCATACATAGAGCAATAACCCTCTCTATGCACACCTCTGAAAAGACCGAAGGCCGTGCAACGAGGAAAAAAGTCAGACATCTGAAAACATACTGAGAAAAATGGAAGATATATGAAAACCTTAAGATGGAATATAAAATGCAGCTAAAGGGGACTCAAGATAAATAGTTGTCCATTTCATTGATATAAAAACAGGTCTAAAGCTCACTTTCAGGCCCGAACCTATTATTGGTAAGGAATAGAAGATTTGAGATAAGCTCAATTAAAATCATAAAAGGTCATCAACTGAAGAAAGACCACCCCCATCTAATTGGGCTAATGGAAAAAGTAAATAACCTGAGAGATCAACCACAAGAAGAAAAGATTAGGGGGACATTTGAGATCACTATCTATTTTTGTTTTTTGTTTACTTTTATTTATGCTTTAATATGAAATATAAATATGTTTAGTATCCTAATTTAGTGGTACTTTTGTATTTATTGCATAATGCATAAAAAGGTGATGACATATGGCAATGGTGGCAAACAGTTGTGGGCTCCGAAAATTCGGCCCCGGCCTCCCCGCCGCTGCTTCTTATTCGGCGAGGGAGTTTTAACGAACTAAGTTCCGAGGTAAATTTTGGAAGGCAGATGGGTTTGTAGATAAGACACTACCCAGAGATTTCGCCCTCATTTTCTGAGGACTTTATGATCTGAGTTCTGGTTTCCTATAGGCGCAAGCCCCTATAGTTAATTACCCCTCCCGATCACGAGAGAGAACTTTCGATTAAGGCTAGTCATCAATCAGATACGTTGTATCCATAGATACGTTGTATCCATAGATACGTAGTACCAGGCATATAGTAGCAGCAATGGGCATAGGAATTGGAGAATTTGAAATGTTTGAAGGTTTGGAATTTTAAAGGTTTAAAGATTTGAAATTTGAAGGTTTGATATTTAAAATAGAAATTTTCACCATCTAACACTTAAAGTGGATGGTGGGGGAATGGATGATAGACCCGATCAAGATCCCATGGTTCCGTCGTCCCGGGCCATCGTGGTCTCTGGTCTACTTAGTCAGAGGAGGTAGTCGACCCAACCTGACAGAAAGATCCTTGTCGGCATCCATGGGTTGCTTCGTCCAAGGGGACCTTGTAGACCTGGGATGGATGTTTGTCTAAGGGGACAAATTTGAATCCACCTTAGCTGACAGAGGGCTTTGTGCCCTATCGATCATATTCTATTGATTCATATCTCAAGGATTTAACGCCATTAAGGAGCGTATTGGCTCTGGCCATAACCGGTATTTGTGGTGCCATTTGGCGGCAAAACCACTCGGTTCAGAGAGCCCCGGGTCATAACCGTTTAACTGCAGTGCCATTTGGCGACGAAACTGCCGGTTAGAGGACACGTACCACGTCCTTACTAGCAAGAGATTATTTCAGAATGGATCCTAGTGATATTTTCGACTAGGCATTTCGCTCTTTGTGAGCTGAAGTTGATTTTAATTTGTCCACCTCGTCAAACTGTTGCGGAGGGTGGATGAATTTTGCTTCAAGTGATTAATGGGTTTATTTCAATTTTAAATATTTTTTGGATTTTTGAGAATTTTAGATTTTTCTGGGATTTTGGGTGAAGCTTTGGAGTATTTGAAATGGACTTTGAATATTTGGGAGACATTTGAAAATATTTGGGAACCCCTTCAGTTGAGATCTGTATTCAACACGGCCATCATCGGGGTGTTTTGGGTCATTTCTCTTTATAGATTGAACCTTGTCAACTCTGTCGGGCTGTCGATAGAGGATCGGGTTTCGTAGGTTTTATGCCCTTGATAGTGAATTCTCATTATTATAAGCCTTGAAGGTCTAATATGAATGTATTAAGACAAATATGACGGTCACCACAACCGTATATTTGTTTTTTGGTTCGAACCCTGTCGACTTCTATTGACCCGTATAGAATGATCGGTTTCGAACATGAATTCACTTGTCAACCCGCGCAGCATCCCTAGACGTCACGTGCGTATCAATAACACGCTCGTCGGGGCCCATGCGGGTATTTGGGGGCATTTTATAATTGAACCATGTCCACTCATTTTATCTTCTTAGGAGAATCGGGTTCAAAATTTGATAACCCGCGCAGCATCCTTGGACATCACGTGTATTTCTATAACACGCTCGCCGGGGCCCATGCGGGTTTCATGATTACTTTTACCCTCTTTTAGTGTACCTATGTGTATACAAACTACGGTGCACGTGCAGGGTATTTTGAAATTATTTGTGAAACGTCTTCTGTCTGCTTGTACGAATGTTGCAGATCCGATGGCGGCATAGCAGCTTCTGAATAGAGTTGTTCGTTGCTTCGTACAGGTAGACTGTCGTGCACTACCTATTGATTTTTGTAGGCGGATCATAATGCACTAACTAATCTCCTGCCTTTGATCACAAAGGTCTGTATTTGTTGTAGTATCATAACCCTTTGCTCCTAACAGATCAATATAGTTGCTTAATATTGATTAGTGATTGATTATTAAGTTGATGTAGCATTCATTGGATCCCCCTCATCATCATTCATGAATAGTTTGATGTATATATTTGTATTCATAAATGACCTTCATATCCGGCATGACATCCTTCGGCACTTGTTGTGGATAGAGTCGTTGTGTATGCTTTGAGTTCATTCCACTGCTCATAGAATTGAATGTACATGTCTATGTTACAGTGTTATTGATGACATAAACATCTGGCATTTATTGCATATTTTAAACTTTGGTCATTGCTTGGATACTATCTCATTTGAATGATCTGAGGTATCTAAACTTTGTCATTCTTTATTTGTGTAACCTTTAAGAATTTGTTCCTCATTCGTCTTACATTTCTTGCTCATATGCTTACCTTCATTTGGATGATCAGGATAAATACCATGGGTCAATCATCATTTGATTTGTAATGTGAATGATAGCATCTACATTGTTATTAGTTGTCAATTAGTATTCCGACCAATATGATAACTTCTTGCTATTTAAATCTTGTAGATTGATTACAAGCATATTGTTGTATCCTTCCAACTGATCTTTCTCTTTATGGATAAATCACGTTCATTGTATCCTTTATGTGTCATGAATTTCTCATCTATTTGTTGACATCCATGCATATTCCGTTGAATGTATTTGGGTATATCATATCATTATCTTCATTACATATCAAATCTTCGCATGATCGAGACATTTAATTGCTATAGGGATTAATTTTCTATGATCATGAGCTTTGGCTTTCAATGAACTCTTTCATTCTAACCCAAGCACAAACTCCTTCAGGTCGAATCAAAGTTTTCTACATTCAGATTTAATTATTTGAGTCCACTTGCACTTGTCCAAATTCTTTAGAGCTCATGCTCCTTTTGAGTTTAATGCTTGTAGGTTCAATGTCATATGAGTCCAAGATCATGTTCTAACTCAAGTCCAATATAAGTTCAGGCTCATGTAATGTTCAAATCAGGTTTGAGTGATCAACTAGCAAGCTCAAGTCCTTGCTCAAAGTATTCAGATAAAATCCTTTGTAGTCTTTTAAGTTCAAAACATGTTCGAGTGTAGTCCTTGTTGTCTTGTAGAGTCCAAGTCTTAATTCAAAGAATAAGCTGAAGTCCCATATCCATAAGTTTGAGTTTGATATCAAAGTTTACTTTGTTCATGCTTGAGTTCCTTTGCTTAGTCATTTGAGTTCAAGATCAAGCTCAAGCTTACAAGTCTTCTGCTTGAGTTCAAGTTCAAATGAGAGTCCAAGTTGTCCTTTGAGTTCGTATCCGAGCTCAAAATGAATTCAGTCAAGTCCTAATGAGAATCCAGGTTCATGTTCATACTCGTTTCAATTAGAATTGAATTCATTTGGGTTCAAGTTCAATTAAGTCATTTGTTGCACTCTCAAGTTCTCCACATTCATTTGAATTCGAACAAGTCCAAGTTCATCATTTTTTTGTTCAAGTCCTTGGATTTTCAATCCAAATTTCAGCAGCCTCCCGGTGTCTCCCCCGTTTAGGGGAAAAATCAAGAGGCAACCTTCCCCTCGACGCTACGTGAGCTCTTCAGGTAGGTGTCAAAAATGACACCGCGGTCGCGAATGAAATTTTTTTATCCCCGCCTGCTACGTGAGCATTTAAGGGTTTTTATGTTTGTTTATTATAAGAATAAAACAGGCGTTAAGAAAAAACACAGATTTCCCCCCTCTGCACCACGTGGGCGTTCGGGGGTACTTATATAAAAATAAAGAAAATAAATAAAACACATTTTTTTATCCCTTCGCCGCAAGCGTCGCACCGATTTCCCGCCCTCAATGCTACTTGAGCGCCTCGGGGGTTTGCCGGCTCGTTGCAAGCTTTGAAGAGGGATTCTTAAATCGTCGCGAGCTTCGCACCGGTTTCCCACCCTCAACGCTATGTGAGCGTCTTAGGGGTTTGCCGGCCCGTTGCAAGCATCGATAAAAGAACCATTTTTTTTTTAATAAAATAATAATTTTTTTTTTTTACACATATAAGAGATATATTATATAATAACAAATTTATTAATATATATATATTATATTATATAATAAATGATTTATTATATAATAACAGATATATTAATATAATAATAATTATATTAATATATATGATACTATATAATAACAGGTTTACTATATAATAATTAATTTATATTGTATTATATAATAGCAAATATGTATATATATATATACACTATAGTATTAATAACTAATACAAATATACACCTAGGTAACTAAAGGATCGGGTAGAGGGAGCTTGCGGCTAAGGTAGAGAGGGAGATCGGGAATGGGAGCTCGGGTCGGACGGCTTACAGAGGGAGGTCGGCTAAGGGAGGCGTCGGGCAAGAGGGATCAGCCAGGTAAGAGGTGCTCTCCTCTCTCTCTCTCTCTGTCTTTCTCACTGGATCGAAGAAGTAAGAGGTCGGAATAGGGAGAGGAAGACGGGAGATGGAGGTCGGAGTTTCAGCTGGGATCGGAGAGGGGGAGAGTTCGGGATCTAGCTGGGAGTGATTACGGGAGAAAGCAGTGGGAGGGAGTGTCGTGGGAGCACCGAATGAGGGGGTTGCCCTCTTGTTTTAAAGGCACGATCCGGGATGCGATCGAGGCCGATTTTTGCGCAGGAGGTGCGGAGATTCGTCGTGAATCGGCGCTGTTGCAGAGTGTCTCGGCGGGATTCCTGGGTCCGTCGGGCAAGGAATGATTTTGAGCTCATTTTTTTGTTTCCTTTGGATATGGTATGCAGGTCAACAACAATAGTGGTAACTAATGGCCAGTGTAAGTGGGAAATGTCCAGGGTGATTTTCATTTAAGAAAATAAGACCTTAAAAAACCAAAAAGTTTTTTTGAGTATTTTCAAAAACTTTTTTAGTTTTAAAAAATAAAAATTAAAATTAGTTAAAAGCCACAAACTAAATAAGTTTTTAAAAATAAAAACAAAAACTGAAAGTGTCCTAAACTACCCACAAAAGAGGAGAGGATATGATCTACAAAAATGAGGCCATAATGGCATGCAAAACACCAAGAAATAAGTAGTCACTCTTCGTCAACCAAAAATACAAAGAAATATCAGTTTATAGTGTCAAACTTCTCATTTTAAACCAAATTGAACTCCAAGTTTCTTGTAGCACCAAGGACAAAAAGAAATAATAGATGTCAAAAAATCCACCAAAGCCAACTCTTATAGAGAACACCAAACAAGAACATCATGTTCTCATGTGATCCTTGTGATGAGGACATCAGATTTCGACACGTGTACCATCGGAGGAATCGTAGATCGACGGCTACGATTCAAAGTCTATATCTTTGATTTATTTTCATGTATTTTTTTCTATTTGATATTTTCGGTTTACAAGTTTACCCCTGTGGGTGTTGAGTCATTGTTGTAGCCCTTGGGGCATATGAGTCTTTGTGCATGTCTTTTGTTGGGAACTATATATTGAGGTCCTTATCTTTGTATGAGGTTAATGTTGAATGAATACAAATTTCAGATTTTGAGTTCTTGCTTGTGAGAGCTTGAGAGGTGAGGATTAGCCTAAGAGAGGCTCAAAGAAATACCCAACAGCCCCCTTTGTGGGAGCTCTTGGTTCCTATCTTCTTCTTCTTCCAATTCTTCCCTTCTCCCCTAGCCGTCGACTTCACTAAACCGGCCACCACCTGACCGTCCAGCAGCCGCCCCCTCCCCTATCCGCTAGCAACTACGTCCCGACCCGCCCTCACCCGTCCACCTTTGATCCCCGCCTCCTCCACCAGAATCCGCCCAGCCGCTACCCTTGGATCCCCTTCGCCAACCACCTTGTCCCTCACATTAGAATTTGAAATTCAAATTCAAGAGAGCTGTTATTACTTTCCTCATTTGTCTCTTTGTTATTTGGGAAGTTTCTAAATGGAATTCAATGTGAAATTTGAATTTTAAAATCTTCCCAAATGAATATACCGCAATTAGGAAACTACTCAATGCTAATCAAATCTGAATTTAAATTCATAATTTGGTTTAATTAAGTATGCAATCAATTGGGCCCCATATACATTGAACCTAGACCTTTTTCCTCAACCCCTATGGCCGGCCCCCTTCTCTCTCCACTTTGCCACCCAAGCAACAATTAAATTGGGTTAATTTGAATTTCAAATTGGCCCTTCCGCTATAATGAAAATTTGAAATTAAACTTCAGATTTTCCCTCCCATCTCCTTCCCCCCAAGCTACTTATTTCAACCCAAAGAAACCCAACCCTAGCCGCCCGCTCGCCCTCCCATGTCCTCGCCCATCATCCCCTCACCAATCTCAAGAGAGATCCTCCCAACCGTCGCCACCACCATGCATGGTCGATTCGGAAGTCGACCATGGTTTCTTATTTGATGATCAAGAACGAACCAACATCCTTGAATCTCCGTTCTTCGACGTGAACCTAGACGTGGACTCTTATGTGGAGGATTACTTGAAGCGCATCCTTTTTACGTTAGTACCTTCCATCGAGGAGCATATTCCTCCCGGACGTTAGATACTCACTAGTCATCCCGTGGATTCCCCGCCGCCGACTACTTCTCCAACGGACTATACCTTGGGCACCATTTGTCTCCTAGTGGCGTTGCTCAATTTGCTCTCAATCTTCCTCCGTTAAAGCCCCACCATCAAGAACGTGAGTGAGAGACCCAAGGTGAAGAGTTCTATTTGTTAACCGAGGATTATTGTTTCTCGTCATAACATTACTCTCTATTTATATATTGTTAATTTGATATTGTCTCATTAATCTAGTTGTAACTTAAAGCCTTGCATAGTCTCTAATTGATAATTCCGAGAACCTAACTTGGGTAAGCACTAAATCTATAATTAGCAAAGTTTTTATAATCTTATATTTAAATCCCCAAGCAGTTCTTGTTTCTATGCATGGATTCACATCACCTTGTTCATGGCCTACGCCCGTGATCCAATCAAATGCCCTTATGGCATTTATGTGTGTTCGTTACTTTGGCCTACGCGGCTGATGTGTCTTGAAAGTAAAAACAAAAAGTAGATAAGAAGAAAAACGTATGAACCAAATATTAGTACTAATTTTTTATTATCTCTTCAACAAATATTTGTACTAATATTTACGGTCTGGTTCTCCAATCCTGAGTGATATCAAAATCATATCCGAGTAACTTAGATAACCACATCTGATACTCCTAAGTCACCATCCTCTGCTCTAGTTGAAACTTCAAACTCCTCTGGTTTGTCCTGACGATAAAGTGTCGCCTCAACAAATAAGGTCGCCACTTTTAGATGGCTAAGACAATTGCCATCAACTCTCGTTCATATATGGATTTGAACATTGCCCTGGTTGTGGGCACCAGGCTAAAATAATCAATGGGTCGATGATCCTACAAGAGTTTTGTCCCTAGTCCATATCAAGATGCATCCCTCCACCACAATGGTCTACTGAAGTTAGGAAGTGTTAATTTGGCATGCTGCTCATGACTTCAATTGCTCGAAGGCTTGTATTAATACTTCCCCTCAGTTGAAATTGTCCTTTTTCAGCTGCTTCGTCAATGGTCATGCTATCGTACCATACCAATGCACAAACTTTCGATAGTACCTGGTGAGACCTAAGAACCCTCTCGACTCCTTCAAGTTCTTCGGTAAAGGCCAATCCAATATAGCCCCAATCATGGTTTGGTTTGTTGCTACCCCACTCTGCTCATCATGTGTCTTACGGACTCCACCTATGACTGTGCAAAGAAATATTTCTTCAAATTGGCATATAGTCAATGCTCCCTCAAAGTCCCCGTATAGTCCTCAGGTGACCCACAAGCTCTGCCTATATACGATTGTAAATCAATATGTCATCAAAAAATACTAAGACAATTTTCCTAAGATGGGGTTGAAAAACCTGGTTCATGAAGGATTGAAATGTGGTTGGAGCGTTGATAAGGTTGAAAGGCATCACAAAAAACTCATAGAAACCATCACGAGTCTTGAAGGTTGTCTTGTGCACATCCCCCAAATTCATTCTGATCTGGTGGTACCCCGACTTCAGGTCAATCTTCGAGAAGATGACCACCCCAAACACCTCATCTAACAGATCATCAATCACAGAAATAGGAAACTTGGCCAGCCCAGTTTCCTTGTTTAGGGTCTTATAATCCATGCAAAACCTCTAACTTCCGTCTTTTTTTCTCACCAATAGACCTGAGCTAGAAAAGGGGCTCACACTGGGCCTGATAATCCCTGCCTCAAGCATCTCTCTGATGAGCCTCTATCTCAACCTTCTGAATCTACGGCTACTGGTACGATCGAACACTAATAGGAGAAGCTCCCTCTTTCAAGGTAATGGCGTGGTTATGCTCCCTGGGTGGCGATAATCTACTAGGCTACTGAAAAATCATAGGAAATTGTTGCTCTTATTGGAGCCTCCCGTGATGTATAGGCACTCCTATAGGAGCCTTCTGTGACTATGCTCCTATTGATCCTCTCCATCTATCTCTGATCCTCTACTATTTGGGCTAGCTCCATCGACTCCCTCAAACCTTTTGGCCTCAACAATCGAAACTGTCTGTCAGGCTTTAAGCCCTTCATGAAATTTCCCTCCAACATTGCTTCTAAAATCCCTCTCAACCATCCTGATAGCAACTCAAATCTCTTTTGATACTCCGTGAAGGTCCCTTCCTGAGTCAAGGCAAGGAATTGCTCATGTAGGTCTCCTTCCTGAATTGCTTAGGAACGTTACAACAAGCAATCCTTAAACTCCTCCCAAGAGTGGATTAGATATCTAGCCTCCCTTCAATGGAACCAACCAGGGCTTTCTCCTCAAGACATATCCCTGTTTTCGTAAGCTTCTCCTACTCATTCAATCCATTCACCACGAAATACCTCTCCACCTGATACAATCCACCATGGGTATCCTCCTCTTCAAATATCAATATCTTCAACTTCCTTATACTAGCATCTCCACTCCAACTTCCTCTCCCTCCAATGGTTCCCTCCATGTATCGAGGGTGGGAATCCCACCTTTCTTCCCTCCTCCTTGCATGATATGATCCCCATGGTTCAGCTCGACCCCCTCCTTCTCCAGTCGCTCATTCCCCTTGCTCGAAATGCCTCTCATAGTGATCGGTCACCCTACCACCTCCGCCACTAAATTACCTCCTTATTGTCCCCCCATCAATACAAAACTGTAGATGAAAACAAGCCAGAGTAAAATCATAAATTTCAATCAAACTCATGCTAAAGGAAAAGAACCTCAATTTTCATGCACTAATAGGATATGATTCGCTTAAATTTTTTCTAGTCAAGATCCAAGCAACAAAGGACATCAGGTTAGCCAAATGAGCACAAAAATGGTAGGCCAACCCAGCATTAATTTTCATTATATTGCTATAGAAATCTTTAAAATTTGGCACATATATCCTTACCCCGATGTTGCATTGGATGGAGAGAAAGAGCCCTGAGCTTTTGCAGAAAATACAAGAAATATGACCTGCATGTCAAAGGTAGCTTTTAAATATATAAATTGGTAAAATAGTAGCGTTTAATGACAAAGAAGATTCCGCAAATCAAAATAATGATGGATAGCAAACTAAATAACTCATAAATAGTTTCCATAGTACATCAGGAGCAATTACATGTACAACTACCAGCATTTATCATGAGTAGCAAAAAATCTCAGAAATATATCTGAAGCAATCGGTTGGAATTCATGAATATTATCACATCTAAAACTACCAGTAGTTTGGCTTTTAGGGCTAGCATTGACCGAGTTGGCACATGCTAGAAAAAAAAAAGGGTGAATAATACAGTTGTATCCACCGCAAGAAACAACTAATCAATAGTTCGCATCCTGTAGGGACAGTGAAACAATAATTACAAACTGTTCAGAATCATAATTCCAGGCAAACTGAAAACCAGAAAAGATATACGATGATGAATTATCAAAAGATAACTATCATGTGAAGGGCAAATTATTGGGTCAGTTGACCGGACGCGGAGATAGATCCGGATATTAATAAAATATTATTTTAAATTAAACGCAGGTAAAGCGCAGGTAAAGCGTAAGTCAAAAAGCGCAAGTAAAGCGCAGGTAAAGCGCAAGTCAAAAGCACAGTCAAAAGCGCAAGATGACGCGACAAATTTTTATTGGATGTCCGAACTTATTTTTCGCTTCCGATCACCTGACCCAATAATTTGCCCATGTGAAGGCACACAACAAAGCAGAACATGCAGAATTTAATCGTTGACAATTTTTGTAACAATAGTTTGTCATGCTTAAATGCAAGAAGGTTCTGAAATAAACCCCACCACAATAAAAACTCAGAATATTTCGATCTTCATCACATAAAATTTCAATTTTCTCAAATACGTATTCCTAGAAGCTGTCCTTGTCACCAAAAACGCCGTGCATCATTTACTTGCATCAGTGACCGTAAAAACTGCATCTACAGCCGGTCGTAAACCATAAAAATGATTAAATAAATGGCAAAACAAAGTCATCCTCCCAGAGATAACTTAATTTACACCAAAACCTCCAGGCCCAACGCTTTTAAGGCCCGTGAAGGAAAAAGACATTTAGAAAAACTAATTAGCCCTACGCAAAGAAGAGAAAAAGAAAAAAAGACAACATGCCCCTTGCCAAGCACTTCATCTTACCCTTTTTCCTCAGGAGATTAGACTGAGATTGACCCCCGATAATGACGATGTTTTTTTCCGTTTTGAGTTTTTGAAATCAATGAGCAAGCAAAATGGAAAAAAAAAAACAAACAAACAAACAGAAGCAATAGGAGATAACTTCATTCATGGCATTGAAAAATGGCTTAATCTTTCCACAAACAAAAAAAAAACACGAAGATCGCAAACTGGCAAGAAAAGTGAAAAAAATGAATATCTACATTCTCCTCTAAGAAAAAGTTAATAATCCCCGTCTCCCCAAAGATGAACTCATCCCGCATAAAAACACCATGATTCTACTTTTCCCTAAACTAGAACCCCATAAACAATCACTAATGGCGTCATATTCTTCTCAGATAACATAACAATAACTCCAAGAGAAAGATGTTTAAGCAATAATAGGAAACCACCGATACAGCATGAATTACACGAGAAGCAAAAACTGAGTCAGTTACAGTACCAATCTCAAACCAAATCCAGTATATACAAATACCATGGTTAGTATTTTGGAGACCCAAACTTTCTCAGGAGAATATGGAGGATGAGAATATATAAAACCCTACTGCCTCTTCGTACCTTCAAAAGGAGAACCGTCACCGCAACGAAGCCCAGACGGCCACGAAGAAGAGCCCCCCTTTCCATGGCAAGCTCTGTGAAGAGACGGAGAGACGCAGTGCGCAAGTCCCACCGAACTCACCAAAGGATATGCTCATATACCACCTCAAATCAGGCATTATATATGAGGTTTGAATTGCGTCACTCCGAACCAATATGAATTTTTAATGCATCGTTTTTTTTAATAAATATAATAAAAAAAATTGGGGAAAATTAAGGGCAATACCCAATATTTTTTATACATTATATTTATCTCAAAATAATTCAATAATTTTAAAATAATCATCATTATTAAAAAATATTAATCTTATATGTAAATTAAAAATATGTCGAGATTAATTTTAAAGCATTATGACTTATTTTAAGACGATTGTAATAAATAAATAATTTATATTATATTCATCTCATAATAAATAAATAATATATATTATATTCATCTTATAATAAATTTGAACAAGATTTCTATTTTTTTTTTATTCTTCATTGCACATTTTAATGAATTTAAGAATTTGTCAAAAACCTAAATAGCGATTCGAGAGAAATGAAAAATATGTGCAAGAATATTATTACCTGATTTATGTTATGATAATCTTGAATATCATTGGATTGTGACGTCATATTAAATCATTAGAGTTGGGTGATTTTCAAATACGCTGTAAATTCTCTGATATTGTTATCTTAAATCACATGTATCTGCCGCTCGTTCACTTAGGGCATCTCCAACGGAGAACGCCAAAATTTATGGCAAAATAACTCAAAACTCCAAAATGGCCTGGTGCTGCTCCAATCGAACGCCATTTTAGATGTTTTTCGGAAACGATCTTCTCCCTTTCGCATGTTTTACCGGTTGAAAGAGTAAAATGGCGTGGGTAAACAGTGCGACTTTTCACCTGCAAGTAAATGGCGAAATTTTTTGCGTTCGGTTGGAGCGACGGACGGACGGCATACGCTTGTTTGACGTTCGGTTGAAGATGCCCTTATTAGCACTACTGCATTTTAAATATCACGAACCACTATCACTGCTACCTACACTATCATCATATGTTTGATCAATAATCACCAACTACCTCATCATTAAGCTTAACAATGCATTCATTATATTTCAAAATAAATAAATAAATAAACATTTATTAATATTTATTTATACTCATAAAAATAATTTTAGATATTTCAAATGTATTATACCAATTTTACACAACATTCTACATTATTTCACATTCACTTTTATTCCAACCAACCGGCCTCGCTTTTTTTTAAAGAGAAAACTAAATAATGTGACTTTGAGAGAGAGAGAGAGAGAGAGGTCTTCGTTCCGGTCACCGCCCAGGTGAGGTACCAACTAGAGATTTTGTTCTGGAATTCATTCGGAACCGATAAATAAAAAAAGTATGAAGAAGCAAGTCAAATCTGTCACTATCCGTGAGTGGGTGGGGGTGGCTTGTTAGGTTTTATGTTTATTATATAGAAAGTTACCCCGGGTGTTTTAATATTTTATATAAATAACTATTACTACGGGCTATAATATTCATGATGGGAGAGAAATATTGAATTTAATATCCTAATGTTATGTGAAGTTTCAGCATACATATAGATAAGAGTAACAGGTGCAAAGTGATAGAATACAGAGCTTAGGAAGAAGAGAGGGTGAAACAGAGTAAAGCTAATATTTCCCTTAATTACATTGTAGGTATACAGAGGTTTATATAGATGTAGGTAAGCTAGACAGCCACTAGGAAGAGGCCACGTGTGAGTAGGTGGCGTATGCAAGAAACACTAAACATTGATTACAAGGATTTAATATATAGTATTACTTCACAGCCCCCCTCAAGCTGTTGCTGCGTTAGAAGAAACGAGCTTGTCCGTGAGCCATTTAAATCTTGGTGCTGGAATAGCTTTGGTAAACAGGTCGGCGAGCTGATCTTTAGTGGATATGTGATGAACATGTAGGTGATGATCCTTGATGCAGCTGCGGATGTAGTGGCAGTCGACTTCGATGTGCTTGGTACGTGCGTGGAGTACCGGGTTGTTGGCGAGAGCAATAGCGGAGGTGTTGTCGCAGAACAGAGTGGTTGCCTCGGTTTGTTGGAGATTCAGCTCTTGTAGGAGTCGGCGGATCCAAGTGATCTCTGCGGCAGTGGTTGCGAGAGCGCGATATTCGGCTTCGGTAGAGGATCTGGCGACGGCATTTTGCTTTTTAACTGCCCAGGAGATTAGGGATGAACCGAGAAAGTTGCAGTAGCCTGTGGTAGATTTTCTGTCGACTTCGTCTCCTGCCCAGTCCGAGTCCGCATAGCTTCGCAGAGTTGGTTTATCCCGGAATAAGGGAAGGCCGATGTGTATTGTTCCTTGGAGGTACCGCAGAAGTCGTTTTAATGCTTCAAAGTGAGCTATGGTGGGATTCTGCATGTGCTGGCATATTCGATTTACAGCGAAGGATATGTCCGGCCTCGTGATCGTTAAGTATTGGAGTGAGCCAGCGAGATGACGATAGAGAGTGGGATTAGAGAAAGCGTTAGAATTTGACTGGGTGATGACTGATTTAACTTGAAATGGTGTAGAAACTGGTTTGCAATTGATCATACCTGCCCGTTCTAGAATCGTTTGAGCGAACCGGCTCTGGTTTAGATGAAGACCGTAGGTGGTATGAACTACCTGTATGCCGAGAAAGTGAGATATGGTGCCTAGGTCCTTCACTGGAAACTTGTAGTTGAGATGTGTAATGAGAGTGCTGATGGCTGTTTGACAATTCCCTGTTAAGATTATATCGTCAACGTAGACGAGGAAGTACATAGTAATTTTATTCTTGTTATAAATGAACAGGGATGTATCGGAATTACTTAGCTTGAAACCGTAGGTGATAAGGTGACCGGAAAGAGTTGCGAACCATTCTCTTGGCGATTGTTTGAGACCGTAAAGGGCCTTTTTCAGGCGGCAAACGTGGTTTGGGTGAATGGTGTCAGGGAACCCAGGTGGCTGTTTCATGTAAATAGTGTGATGAAGATGGCCGTGTAGGAAGGCGTTGGAGACGTCTAACTGATGGATTTTCCATCCGTGATGAAGAGCGAGGACAAGCAGAATCCTGATGGTGGGCATTTTTGCAACGGGACTGAATGTCTCGTTGTAATCTAGTCCATGTTCTTGATCGAAGCCTTTGGCAACGAGGCGAGCTTTGTACCGAGCGATAGTTCCATCTGCTAAGTATTTGGTGCGGAACGTCCATTTGCAACCGAGGACGTTTTGATCCGGCGAGGGTGGGACAAGATCCCAAGTGCCTTGAGATTGAAGAGCTTGAAATTCGACAGACATAGCGCGTCTCCAATGTTCTGATCGGGCTGCTTCGGAATAGGAGGTTGGGTCAGTGATGCTAGTGGAGTCAGTGTGAATAAGATTGAGAATAGTTTTTGGTTTGAGGGTGCCGGTCTTGGAACGAGTAATCATGGGATGGCGTGGTTGAGTGCGGATATCCTGGGTGAGGCCGAGGTTTGAGGAGGAGATGGATTCAGTTATAGTAGGAGGTTCGGGTGTAATTTGTGGGTTGGCGGTAGGGAGAAGGTTGGTTGTATGATTACTGGAGTTGTGTAGGTTGGTTGGGACAAGAAGGAGTGGAGGAGTAGAGATGTCAGTTTGAGGAGTGGTGTGCTGCTGGGTAGTTGAATGATATGGAAAGCTGGCTTCATTGAAAATGACATGACGGGAGATATAGATGCGGCCGGATTTGGGGTTAAGGCAGCGATAACCTTTCTGATTAGTGGCGTAGCCGATGAAGACGCAAGGGGTTGATAGAGATGAGAGTTTAGACGGATTGTAAGGTTTGAGCCAGGGGTAGCATAAGCACCCGAATATTTTAAGGTGAGCGTATGAGGCTGGTTTTTGATATAGTTTGTGATAAGGGCTGAGATTTTGGATTGAGCGACTAGGAGTGCGATTGATTAAATAGACGGATGTGAGGAGAGCTTCAACCCAGAGAGAATGGGGAATGTTTGCTTCGATGAGAAGGCTGCGGATAGTTTCGAGGATGTGCTTGTGCTTGCGTTCGGCAACGCCGTTTTGAGGGGGTGTGTGAGCACAGGTGTATTGGTGAATGATGCCCAGTTGTTTAAACAGTTGAGAAAATTTGTTGTTTATGAATTCACCGCCGCCGTCTGATCTGAAAATTTTAAGTTTAGCATTGAACTGACGAGTAATCATAGAGTTAAATTCTAGAAATTTGAAAAAAGAATCTGATTTATTAACTAATGGGTACACCCAACAAAATTTGGAAAAATCATCAATAAACGAAATGTAGTAGCGTGCGCCTTGTACAGAGGTAACTGGTGCTGGCCCCCAGACGTCGGAGTGAATGAGGTCGAATGGCTGAGTCGTGGAGCTGATGGATCGAGCGAACGGCAGACGTTGGCTTTCAGCCAATCTACATGAGTTGCAGTGAGGGCTGCATTTATTGTGAATGTAAGGAACGTATTTTAGTAAGGGAGAGACAGTAGCTTGTGCGGGATGACCGAGTCGTTTGTGCCAAAGGTCGGAGACTTCTTGTGCGGAGAAGAGAGCGAGTTGAGGCAGGCGACTTGCGGAACTAATGGGGTAGAGGCCGTCACGGCATGGACCCGTGAGAAGAGAACAACCCGTCTTCGAGTCCTGGATTTTAAAGCCGTTAGCAGAAAAGAGAACAGTGCAATTGTTGTCCTTGGTTAGTCGGTGAATAGAGATGAGATTGAATGATAAGTTTGGGACATGAAGAAGATGCTGGAGTTTGAGGTTACCTGTGGGAGTAGGCAAGATGCCTTTACCTGAGTTTTGAATTGGAATTTGGTTGCCATTGCCGAGTGTGATTTGCTGATTACCTGTGTAAGGTTTGCTGGACTGAATTTGGGATTGGTCGGCAGTTAGGTGACTGGTGGCACCGGTGTCAAGAAACCAGTCGTTGGAGTTCGTTGCGTCAGTTTGAGTGAATAAGGCGGTCTTGGAGTTCTCATCCGTGTAGGCTGGATCATGACGATGCCAGCACTTGAGGGCGGAATGCCCTGGTTTGGAGCAGATCTGACAGGTGATGGATCTTGTATTTGGCCTGTCGGATCTAGTGCGGGCTGGACGACTGGTCGTCGATGGTTTGCCTCTGTAGTTGGGACGGCCGCGGGGCTGTCCGCGATATGACATAAGAGCGGTAGAGGGATCACTAACCTGCAGGTTTTGTAAGTCTTTGGCGGCTTCTTGCACGAGATTCAGCTCTTCGCTGCACATCAGTGTGTACAGATCATCGAGGCTTAAGGGTTGGAGATTTGTCCTAATGGCGGTCTTGAAGGCTTGATATTTGGATGGGAGACCGTTGAGCGTGTAGAAGATGATTTCTTCAGGGTCGAGAGGGGACCCGGTTGCGGCAATTGCGTCGACGAGAGCTTTTATGTTGAGGAGGTACTGCGACATAGTTTGATTGTTCATGGAGGCGTGATGGAGTTCATTGCGAAGTTGAATGGTTCTTGAACGGGTGGAAGATTGAAGACGGCGAGCGATTGTGTCCCAGATTTCAGAGCAGTGTTCTAGGGAAAGAACATAGGGTAGTATACTGGGAGAGATGATCGAATACAGTGCGGCTGCGAGGTTTTGGTCGATTAGAACCCAGTTCTGGACGGAGGTGGGATCAGTGATTGGTGGGCAGAGGCATGTACCGTCAAGAAAACCATCAAACCGGTTGGCTTTGAAGATCTTGAGGACTTGAGATCGCCAGAGGGGATAGTTATCTGCGGTGAGTGTGATGGAGATAACGCTTTTGATGTTGCTCATGAGGAACTTGAGCTGTTGGGGAATGGGTTGTTGATCAAGAATGCTTATGGAGAAGGGTCTGTCTTCGGTGGTGTCCGCATTAGAGGAGGAGGACGCCATGCGGCGGTGAGCTGGATGCAGGAGGGGTTCCGACGATCTGACGGATCGGATGGGGGTAGACGAGAAAAGAAGAATAAAGAAAGGAGAAAGAATTGTCAGGTGAAAGCCTGCTCTGATACCATGATAGAATACAGAGCTTAGGAAGAAGAGAGGGTGAAACAGAGTAAAGCTAATATTTCCCTTAATTACATTGTAGGTATACAGAGGTTTATATAGATGTAGGTAAGCTAGACAGCCACTAGGAAGAGGCCACGTGTGAGTAGGTGGCGTATGCAAGAAACACTAAACATTGATTACAAGGATTTAATATATAGTATTACTTCACACAAAGGTCTTAAAAGGCGCTAAGATTTTTACGTGAAAATATCTAAAAAGGAGAAAAATCATGAGATTGACCCAGTTAAAATAATTCTTCTAGTGTTTTGTTGTTGATTATAAATAATGTCGTTCATCGGGGGAAGGTGTTGGATAAGTATACATCATATTATGCACAATACATGATTGGATGGAGGTTCGAAGGATCTTAGTTGGGCATAACGTGTTTGGAGTTAGAGGAATTCAGTGAGATGAGAGTTGTTCTCAAGAGGACGTAGGCCTATTTGTTTGGTCAAAGGAATCGTAGTCAGCAGGCGACAGTAGTCAGAGGTATCGCACTCGGTGGGCGACGATGGTCAGCGGAATCGTAGTCTGAGGGCAATGGACGTCATAGGGATCATAGGCGACAGGCAACGGGGGCCGAAGGAACCGTAGTTGGTGGGCGACGAAGGTTGGAGGAACCATAATTGGTAGGTGATAGAGGTCAGAGGATTGTAATTGGCAGGCGACGAAGGTCAGACGAAGACCCGAATATGGCTCCTGGATGGAGTTCCGACAATGCTGGTCATGCAAAGGTCCAGCAACGGCGCCCTGGTGGCAAGGATTTATAGTGGTGGTGCAGGGGTGAAGCTATGTGATGCTTAAAGCCTTAAGCGCTCTATTGAGTCTCTAGGTCAGATTATAAAGCCTCCAAAAGTCCAAGCTCCCTTTTATGTGGGAAGATGTGGTCTATTTATATATTTTGATAGTGACATGCTCCATAAATATGAAGAAGATCTTCATCAGACATTCCATAATTATTCCCTCAATCATGGAGCATTTGTTCAATATATAAGTGTCTTATTGGTGTCAAAATTAAGCAATCTTTGGATTATTGGATTTTTCTCGTTGTGCCACTCAATTTGACTATAAGCATGTCATATTTTGATATCATCTGGTCATTCAATTAATGCTTCAGAGCTTCTAAATATGTTTAAGCCCTTGATTTGAGCTCATTTGGGCTTGGATTGGACCTATTTTTTATGTCGTTGGGTTTCTTTCACTGTTTCAATTTGATTATAAATTGGTTAAAATTAGAGTTCACATGCCCCGGAATTAAATTTTAGAAATTGCCAACTTAGATATGCTTCGAGATTCGTGCTTGATCAATGTAATTTTTAATGACATATCAATTATAATCCCATTTGTTCCTGCTTAATTTTATATAAATTATATGACAATTATATTTGACTTAACCAAATGAGCTATATGTGATAATATAATTCATTCATTAAAATGAGTACAAATTTGACAAAATAAAAATATTTAAAAGTTTCAAGCATATAATGTTTAAACCGTTTTGATGATCTGAATGTGATAACATAATTCATTAATCAAAATGACCGTAAAATCTATTTGATCAGACATGAATCTTAATTTTTAATGATTTATTCAAATTCAACTGAATTTAATATCTAGTATTTTTTTTTTCTCTAACATAAATTTTAATAAATCTCAAATTACAGATCTACCAAATTCTATCAAATTTTAACCAAACAGCCCCTACCGTATCGTAGAATTAAATTCTATATATAGTACTATTATTAAATGGGAGTTCTTACGGTTTTTGTGTTGGCCTCTTTTTACATCACTTTTATTTGGTCGGTGAACGTACGTTCCTCTATGTTCGGCCACCAATGTATTAGCGCCACGTAGGAGGAAGAAAAGACGCCGACCCGACCCGTTGTTTTTTTGGTTATCGCACGTGAGTTTTTTTAAATCCTTGACGAGCCGAACAACATCCCATCACTTTTTGGATATATTTCAAATACGTAGCAATACCGAGCAAATACCAAGTTGTACCTAGTTTTTTCTAGCAATACCGAGCAAATACCTAGCAATACCGAGCAAATCCCTAGCAATACCGAGCAAATCCTGAGCAAATACTGAGTTGTACCGAGTTGTACTGAGTTTTTTCTAGCAATACCGAGCAAATACCTAGCAATATCGAGCAAATCCCTAGCAATACCGAGCAAATACTGAGTTGTACCGAGTTGTACCGAGTTTTTTCTAGCAATACCGAGCAAATACCTAGCAATACCGAGCAAATCATGAGCAATACCGAGCAAATCCTGAGCAAATACTGAGTTGTACCGAGTTGTACTGAGTTTTTTCTAGCAATACCGAGCAAATACCTAGCAATACCGAGCAAATCTCTAGCAATACCGAGCAAATCCTGAGCAAATACCAAGTTGTACCGAGTTGTAAAAAACTCGGTACAACTCGATATTTGCATGGTATTGGTCTTCAAAGAGCGGTATTTCTCATTTTTGCAAAGCAATACCTAGCAAATACCGAGCAATACCGAGAAAATCGCGAACATAGCATTTCCGGGTTCCGCTCCGGGTCCGCGCGGTTTAGAGTAAGAGCACGTGGTGACATGTTATTGGCGGCCGAACGTAGCTCTACGTCAGGTTAGAGGACGTAATAATTGTTCCTTTTTACATTAGTGGGTCAGTTGGATCATGGATGTAAGGATGAAAGATATATATTAAATATTTTAAATGTAATTAAATTAAGTTTAGTTTGAATACACAAATTACTTAATTGATTTCAAAATGAATTAAAATTTTAATTTTTATAATTGATTTATGTGAAATAGACATAAACTTCTTTATCAATATATATTTTTTAAATATAAAGTTTTTATTAATAAATTATATTAAATATTTTTTTAAGTGGATTTAAGGCATTGTACAATGAAGGGAGTTGAACAAGAAGCAAAAAGATACTGAAAGTGAAAAAAAAAAAAAAAAGGTTGAAGTTCCAAAATTATCGTTCATTGTGCGACAATCTTAATGAAGATGGTCATGGGGACGACAATGATGAAAGACATAAGGAGGTCAAGAGCATGGAGTTAGGATTTTGTGTTCGCACTACCAAAAATTCTTGCATTCGGATTCGGTAACATTATGCTCAAGCAATTTAAAAATCGCCGCTAAGGTCCCTTTTAGCTTTCGTTTAAATTGCGATGAATGTAAGAAAATTTGGAGTTTTTAGCAATATTTTTTAAACATTATTATTGGAGACAATTTGCTAGGATTTTCACCCAGCTTTATTGCATTAGTTAATATGACAAAATTGAGAGAGTGTGTGTAGTTAATAAAGGCTTAGTTCACATTGATCTACTATCTACCTCTCGTACAAATCCATTCTCAATAAAATTGTAAAATTTATTAGATTTTTTGTATCTTTTATCAAGTTTTTTGGTTGATTCTTATATGAGTAGTCATATTGTCATCAAGGTTCTTTTGTTATAAATAAGGGTGTCAATTTTTGACACGGCCTGAACTCTGCCCGAAAAAATCCGGGTTAAGGTTGAACAAATTAACCCGTTTTAAAAATCGGGTCGAGTTTGGGTTGACCTAGCAACCCGAAATTGATCCGAAAGTGACACGAAAACTCATATTTGACCCGAAAACCCGAGATTGACCCATTCTTGACCCGATTTTGACCCGAAAATCGAATATTGACCCGATTTTGACCCGAAAATTAGCAATTTTAGGTTAACTTCGGGTCATTCGTTTCGGGTCAGGTTGACCCGGATCCGAATCAGGTCGGGTTCGGGTTGACCCGAACAGTGCCGAGTCAGTTCCAGTTTCGACTCGAACCCGACCCGCTGACCCGAATTGACACCCCTAGTTCTAAAGTTCCTAGTTTTCTTGAGAGCTTCATTATTTTCTTTGAAATTTATTATGTTGTTGCCATAATAAAGTCTGGGCAATGATTTTAATGGCCTCAAATAAGTGACAATGACAACAAATTAGAAAGCTGATGTTTTTGTAGCAGTCATTCATAAACATTAATATAGAAATGCACAATAAAATGAATGCAATATAAAAAAAAATGTATGCATTGAAAATATTTGAAGCTATTTTAATAAGTGTAAAAGGGATGAATTAATGTACTTTCTTTTTTATTTGAAGTAAAATAAATTCAATGTAAAGTCAAATAATGACGTTGATCGATGGTGGCGAAGATCGTCGATGAGAGTCGACGAGCATTAGTGACAGCAGGGGCTTGTGGGCGGCTACAACAACAACTTGAGGGAGGTAAGCAGTGATCAAGTGGCAGGACCCGGTGGCAATAATACAATCAATTTATTGTGAAAAAACAAATTAACAAAAAAATGAGCAAATTTACAACGCATCAAAATGCACCAAGGACTCAAAAAAATTTACTAAAACTTTATATTGTTTTTTTTTTCCCATCAAAGCAAATATCTAAATTTTAAAATCCCCTATATTTTTATTAATACTTTACTTTCTTTTTTTATGCAAGCTATAGCGCCTTAACAAATTTATCAATATTACAATATATCATACCATTAATAAAATTTATATATAAAAAAACATGTTATGTACATCATGAAAAGGATTAACAAAAAGTTATTAAAAAATAATAATATTTTACATATATACCTTTATGAATAAATAGATATAGTTTTGATATTAATAAAGAAAACCCTGACTTTCACGTGTAAGACGCTCATTTATTGATATTAATGCGAGGCCCACAGCACGCTAAGACCCTCTCTCTCAGTCTCTCTCCTTCTCTCTCGCCATCGGCAGCTATCATTGCCGGCTCTAAAGAATCATTCGTTTTCAGCCACGCTTTCCGTTGAGTGTACGCGTTCTCATTCAAAGGAAATGAAATTATTGATCGAATTAAAATATGAATTAAAATATCTGAACTGGTTACTGTTAAAATTAAGAAAGCAATGCTTCACAAGGTGTCTAAATTAATAGTAGATCTTTCATATTATACAATATATGCTTTATTAGAACCAACTGGGAGGCCTGATCAGATCCGTTCCATGTTACTATTTCCCCTCCCCTTGTTGCTTGGGGTGTTTTTTGAGGACAGTGATAACTGCTGGTCCTATCTAGCTGCCTCTTGTATGTGGACCATGAATTATTTTGTGCGGACGCCGTACATTATTCAGAGCTCTATGAAATTGTTCCATGTCACCTGTATTTTGTATCGCGTCTCAATGCTGCTCGGTATTGGATGACATGGTTGTACCTGATTCGTTTCTGAATGATAAGTTGTGTCTGGTGTTTGCACAGAATAATTTCTCCTCTTGGATGGTCTTATGGCAACTAGGGGCTCTGATTTTTATGACCAACTCTAATGCTACTTAAGTCTGATGTGCATTCACATTTTACTATGCATTCTGAGACATTTTGCTACACGCACCAAGCAAAATATCGTCCACAAAAGTTCACTTAATTTATAGCTATTTTTTTTTTTACAAATATATTGGTGTTAGTACTTAGTAGGGCAAAACTTATATATATATATATATATATATATATATATATATATATATATATATATATATATATATATATGTGTGTGTGAAATAAAATAATTTGGCCACTTGATAGAATCGAATGACGTAATTGGATGAGCAAGAAGAATTTTTAAATATTTGAATTTATGGTGACCTATTAAGTGATGGAGATTGACAGCAAACTTCTTATAAAAATATTTCTAATTCGCATTAAAACTTAATTTTAATATATAATAAAATAAAAATATTAAAAGTTTATCTATTTATGTCTCCCCTAGCATGCAACCCACCACTGTTTGTCCGGGTGGTGAAGAGCCGGATGGGCAATGCCGAGGTCTCTTGTTCGAATTCCTTGGCAAGCAGTGAAAGCCTTATGTGTTAGGTTATGTAAATTGGTGTGGGTTGCATGCTAGTTCAACCGAGGTTTTCACTAGCCTAAAAACAGTACTTCCTCGTCACAAAAAAAATGATGATATCCCATCACATTTCAATCTATCAAATTCCAAAACCTTAAAAAGAAATTATATGCCCATCCGACAAGAGTACCACAACGCTAAGTTTTGCCCTACTAACACCAATAGATTTGTTGGAAATGAAGACTAATGCTTCATTTGGGATAGTTTTTGTTGTTTGTTTTTTCCTTGCTTTCATAAAATTTTTAGTCTAGAAAATTGCTTTTGAAAGCAGTGAGAAAGCCACCCCAAACGAAATCTAAGAGAGATCAAAAAGGCATTTTAGCTTTAAATGTTCATTTGTTATGAGTCAGTATAAAAATTTATTAGATCCGAAAAATAGTTTGTGGATTATTTGTAGACACTCAATCACGTGAAAATATACAATTGACTGCAATTGAGTATATGCACTTCCGATATCCACATTTAATAATTTCTTGAATCAAAGGGATCGATCGATTGAATATATGCCGACTAACATCAATCGATTAGTTGGAATTGAAGGGTACGAGAGATCAAAATCCCGTTTTAGCTTCTAATGCTCATTTGTCATGAGTCGGTCTACAAATTATTAGATCCAAAAAAAATATCTACGGATTACTTGTAGACACACTCAATCACGTGAGAAGATACAATTAAGTGTTATTGCGTGTACGTTCTTCCTTGAAATTATGTACGTTTCAGCACCCGTATTTAATAATTTCCTGAATCAAAAGAAATCGATCGGTTGAATCTATGATATACTTTCACTATTGTGACATGTTATCAAGCAAAAAAGTACTATGGCTTAATAATGTTCAGTACACTGTAATGATGAGAAGCAAGGTCCCCCTTATGGACTTAATGATGAGAAGATACTTAATTAGATCATAATAATTGTCATTAGTGGGAGTATTAGGTGGATGTGATGTTCATGTAATTTAATGAGATCAGTGTTTAGGTTTCACATCCTGCCCAAGAAAGTGATTGCTTAAACAATTCACATGAGAGAGAGAGAGAGAGGAGAGAGAGAGAGAGAAGTTATAATTAAAGAAATTGAAGCCTCATACTTTATGATATATTTAAATCAATCAGGAACTTGAATCAAAGAAATTGAAGCCTCTTATTAGGGGAAGATATATAAGAGAAGGGTAACTTTAGAGTGTAGCGGGAGATATTGAGGGGACTGAGGCTTTGGTTAGGTGGAAGGAGGTTAGCTACTTAGCTGGTCTCCTAAATGGCACTAAATTATGAGCTGTTAGTTGGGATTTGGTATATAGATGAAGAGCATTTATGGCATTAGAGCCCCTTTCTTGGTGGAAAATTGAAGAGGTGTTCTCATCCATTCAGTTGAGGCAGATAATGTCTTGAGGAAGATAATGAGGTGGGGGCACTAAATAACATCCCTTAATTGATTAAGGGTTGATTTGATTTGTTGTAAAAAAGAATGTAGACCAAAATATAATGCATAGTGAAAGGAATACAATGTGTTGAAATTTTTTTGAGTTATTTGGATGAGTGTAAATGAAATGCAGGTGATTACTTTTTTTTTTTTTTGCTTCAAGTAAATGAATGCTTTGTAAAGCTTAAAAATGGCGATAGCTGATGGCAAACGATGAAGGCAAGTAGCTACGGTGGGTGGTTGGCGACGACAATTTGAAGAATTTATAGTGTATTTAGAAAATGATCAAATCTAATGATTTTCAAATGCAACAAAGTTGAGCAAGAGGATGAATCACATTATCCCAAAAACTTCAAATGAATGAAAAAAAAAAAATAAAAACTCACTTGTATGATTATTGTATCTTGAACACAAGACACTCCTAAGCTTTTTGATAAGGAATTATGATAGTTTCTTGCTTCAATAATTACGATCAATGCACCCATGCTTCATAGGCCATGATAGAGGTGAATTTAACTAATGTATCTATGGTCATTTTTGGAATCCTTAATGGGATCTTTAAGTGTTGTAGGGCATCTAATAATTCAAATTTGAGTTGATCCAACCTCTACTTGAGATCAGCTTAAAGCCATCCAATATGATCTTAAGTAAATTAAGGCTTAACTAGCTATATATAATCTTGATTATATCTAGACTTGACACATTGAAGCTTCGTTTGAGACGACTTTGTTACCGCTTTTTAAAGTAACTTTCTAGTACAAAAATTATAATTATAATAGAAAGCTGTTTTAAGAAATAGTAAGAAAGTCGTCCCAAACGAAGCCTAATTTTCATATAAGCACAAAAAAAAAAAAAATAAAACACTTTAAATTTTAATGAGTTTTTATGCTCTAGGTCCTTTTTTTTTGTTTAACATAAAAGTACAAATATTTAATTGTAATATTTATGTAATATATTTAAGGCAATTTTTGGATATAGTTTGAATAGAAAATGCCTTAAAATGAAAAAAAGAATGCCCATAAATATATAAAAGAGTATAAAATTAGTTGCATTAATGTGTGTATACAAATATATATATATATATATATATATATATATATATATATATATATATATATATATATATGTATATAATTTTAATCTTGGTTCATTTGAGATAACTTTCTCATTGTTTCTTTTTGGGGAATTTTTGGGGCAGATGCCCATTCATTGCTTAAAAGATTACAAGTAAGTAAAGAAACAAAAACTATAATCCTCAAATCTCATAAACAAAAAGAGATTTAGGATTCTAAAAAAGGAAAATTACAGAAAGTGAAAAGAAAAGAAAACAGATAAATGCTCGTAATACTCGATAGGGTCAAAATATCGCGAGGGACTGAATAGAGCATTGCCCCTGGTTGCCCAGTGGACCGTCCAAGGGGCTGCTGAAGAATATCAGCGATCATCATTGTCCAGTCAAAATTGTAGTTCCCAGGAAGCAGATACAGCCAAAGTTGCTTCATAATGTCAGCAGGATTCCCACAAATATGCGGCTTCTGGGATAGCAAAAAACAGTCTAGAGGAATAACATCAGTCCGGATCCAGCAGAATTCAGATTTTCCATCCATGAGTCTTAATAGTGATAGCCTTCCTAATTTTGGCAATAGTTGTGGCTTTACAATCAATAATGCCACCAAACAACCGATCGTTTCTTGCCCTCCAAATAAAATAAACCATCGAGGAGGCAATCAGCAGGTAATAATTTCTTGTGTTGGTGTGAAAACCATGTTCCCAAATAGTGTCATAAAGTTGATGGATGTTGGGTCTCATGAACATTCTATTCATCCAGGGAAGAAGTGCACAAGCAATGCCAAAGGAATAATGGCATTCAAAAAAAAAGATGGGAAATGGTTTCCTTCTCAGAATTACAAAAGCAACAAGTATCAGGAACAAAAATGCCACGAACAGCCAAGACATCCGCTGTTTTTAACCCACCACGGAAAGCCATCCAGGCATAAACAGTATATCTGATTGCAGACTTCTTGTGCCAAATATATTTATACCAATTTACAATAGGCAAAGTAGCATAAAACTGAGAATTAAAGTCACTAAATTTCGGATTTTGCTTGTCATACCAGCTATGATTTTCCAGTTGCTCATCAATAATGACAGAATTAATACGGGAAACAATACAGTCAGCAAAACCGATAGGAAGGTCCCAGGTATTGCCCCGAATGAACTGGGAGATTCCAGTGCGAAATGCTGGGAATGATAGATAGGCTATTCTGATTATGAAGAAGTTCAGCTATTGAAGTACCAGCACACCACGGGTCCCAAGTAAAGGAAAGGTTGCTATACTCACTAACAGAGAAAGTAATGCAGTGTTTAATTGCTACGGCCTTCTTACACAAAACATCCCAGTATTTAGATTTTTTGGTAACCAAAGTATTCCACAGAGAGATGTATCTACCTCTCCACCAAGAGAAAAGTAAAGAGCTTTTGTTTAGAAATCTCCAAATGATTGAGCAGGTATAACTGTGGTATAAAGAATCAATGGAAGGTATTCCCAGACCCCCATTCTGCTTAGGACAACAAACACTACTCCAAGATATGGTAGTGAGTTTCTTCACTTGAATGTTGCCAAAGAAAGTAAACCGAGAGCACATTCTGTTGATAAGCTTGATGCAACCCTTAGGAATGATAGACCCACGAATCCAATAAGCCAAAGTATTAGCAACCGTATATTTAATGAATTGAATTCGCCCAGCTAAGGAAAGTGTTTTGGCTTTCCAACCTTCTAAGAGAGAAGAGATTTTTTGAAGCAAGGGTTGGAAGTCTCCAATCTTGAGTTTTTTGTAATACAAAGGAATACCCAGATACTTAATAGGAGTAAATGATTGCTGGATATCGAGAATGTTACAAATGTCATTAGCAACTGTGGTGTTGTTGGAGATAAGGATGGAGCTCTTACTTGGGTTCACTTTAAGTCCAGAATTAGCCGCAAATTCCTTGAGGATATCTTTAATGGTATGAGCATTATCAATTGTAGCAGAACCAAACACAAGCAAATCATCAGCAAACATTAAATGAGATATATCACAGTTCCCAGCTTGAATACCTTTAAATGTGTTGTTGGAAATAGCAGTGTCGAATTTAGTAGAAAGACCATCCATTATGATACTAAACAGATATGGAGATAGGGGGCATCCTTGTCTAATGCCAGAGCTAGAGTTGAAGAATCCTTCTAAAGCTCCATTGATACAAATGGAGAAATGTACATCAGAGGTACAAGCTTTAATCCAAGAGACAAATAAGTCAGGGAAACCTTTAGCTTGAAGTCTATTGTAGAGAAAGTCTCTAGACACCATGTCAAAGGCTTTGGTGATATCAAATTTAGCACAAATGAATTTTTTATTGGCTTTAAGATTAAAGCACCCCAAAATATCAGTAGCCAGGAGAATGTTGTCAGAAATAATTCTTTTGTGGATAAAACCGCCTTGACTAGGATGAATAATGAGAGGCATCACAATCTTCATCCTATTAGCAATGATTTTGGCAATGATTTTATAAATAACATTGCAAAGTGCAATTGGTCTATAGTCAGTAACATTGCTAGCATGAGGCTTTTTTGGAATTAGAGCAATCGCAGTGGCTTTAGTCTGGATAGGCATGAACCTCGTGTTGAAGAAAGAAATGACAGCACTACACAGTTGATGATGTAAGACATTCCAAGTTGATTTGTAAAAATCAAAGGTAAAACCATCAGGCCCAGGAGCTGTGTTTGAATTGCTAGAGAACACAATATGCTTAATTTCCTCAATGGTAACTGGAGCGACAAGAATAGAAGTAAGGTGTGCAGGAATCACATTTCCAGCAGGCATGTGCACGGTTTGACAATTTAAAACAGTTGGTGCAGGCGTATTGAATAGATTTTTGAAGTGGTTGATAAAAACCTTGGCAATGTCATCCTTAGATGAAAAAGTACCTTGCTCATTAGTGATTTCCTTGATTCTACTATGGTTTTTGGTGATGTTAATCTTAGAGTATAGGAACTTCAAGTCGTCTTCCCCATGAGTGAGCCAATTCACTTTAGCACGTTGAGTGATCCAACTAGTGAGAGCATTTTGAGAATGAGCAAGCTTGCTGTTGATAAGATTAAGTCTTTCATTGAGTTGGGGATCAAGGGGATCACTTTGGATTTGAGTGATAACAGAGTTCTGGATAGCTTTAAGAGTATCAATCTCAATTTGAAGATTATTAGCATTGGCCCAATGTTTTTGCTTCAAGGAGTTCTTAAGCAATTTAAGCTTGAAGTTGAAGGAACTTAAAGGACTGCTTTTGTTGGGTTGAGAAAAAGCCTCCATAAGGAGATTCCAAAATTCTGGAATTTTAGCACAATAGTTTTTGTAAAGAAAACGGTGTCCACATTTAACTTCCAAAGAATTGACCAAAATTAGGGGGGAATGATCAGAACAGTCAGGGTTTGCAACTTTGTAGTAAGAGTTGGGAAAGTTTAACAGCCAGAGATCATTGACCAGCACCCTATCGAGCTTAATATGGATTGGATTGTGCTGTTGTTGATTGTGCCAGGTGTAGAAATGACCAACAGACGATAATTCCTGCAACCCAGTGTTGAAAACAAGGCTATTGAAGTCACCCAGCTTAGAGGAAGAAAGAGTAGTGCCCCCAGCTTTGTCATTCAGCTCACGACAACTATTAAAATCACCCATAATTGCCCAAGGGGTGTTGATGTTCTCCGCCAAGTTTTGAATATCTTTCCAAAGCATTTGTCTCTCAAAATGGGAATTACTAGCATAAACCGCAGTAACAAAACAAATAACATTATTGGCAGTGCTAATTATACCATGAATTAGCTGATTAGTCATATGAAGTGGGGAGAAATTGAGCACTTTTTTGTTCCATTTGACCCAAATACGGCCAGGAGAGCTAAGCAAGAAATTGTCACAGTTGCCTTCCATAGGAAACACTTGATGGCAAGCATTAAACCAATCGTTGGCAAGACTGGTGTGGGAAACTTTAGCTTCAAGAATGAAGAGGAGGTCTAGATTGTGGGTGCGGGCTAGGTGTTTGCAGCTTGACACTTTGACCGGGTTGTTAAACCCACGAATGTTCCAGGCTGCAAGGTTAGGGAGAAACATTAAATTTTTGGGTTTTGGTTAGAGGCTTTTTTTCCTTTGCCTCTAGTTTGTTTTTGGCTTTGATTGTTTTGTAGTTGTGTTTTTGTGTTGCTGGAGGAGGAGCAGGTTGTCTCAATGGAGGTAGTTGGGATGTTTGGTTGATGGATACGTGGAGAGGTTTGGGGTGGAGTGTTATGATTGGGAGAGGGAGTAGCATTGGCTGTTGCTATAGGAATTTGAGAGTTGGGTTTAGAAGTGAGGTTCAGAGATTGATTTGGCGGAAGCAAGTCGTCCAACAATTCTGTGTCACCTAAAGACTGAAATTTGTTAGAGGTGTTAATAGGTTTGGTTTCTGGAGCTTTAGGCGGGTGTTCTGGAATGTCTAACATATCGCCAGAGGGAGAATTCAAATTCGGTAGGGGAGTGTTATTAATGATTTTTGGTGGAGGTAGATGAATTGGTTGTTGGTAAGGGACAACTATATTGGGAAGAAGTTTCGGTGGAGGAGGCGGCTTAGGGATGGTCAGCCTAGGAGGAGGTGAAGGTCGTGGTTTTCTACTGTTGCTTCTCCCTCTGGTGATGGTGTTAGTTATAGGTTTGGAAATAGGATCTTTTGGGCATAGGGTTTGGGTATGCATGATTGAGCCACATTGCGTACAATGTTCCGGTTTCCAGTCATATTGCACACGAAGTGGTTTTGCTTTGCCATCAACAGAAAAGAAAATTTCTTCAGGAAGTGGGGAATTACTAGTGATTTGAACACAAACGCGCGCAAAAGTCAGACGAGTTTTCGCAGCTGTCAAAGCGTCGACAGCTATAGGAATACCAATGCAACTAGCGAGTTTAGAAATACCTTCCGGAGTCCAGAGCGAGAGAGGCACGTTCCAGATTTTGATCCAAAGAGGGATGGAAGGAAACTCCTCACGCTTAGGAACAAAATCTGGACTCCATTTTTGAAGTATGAACGGTTTCCCAAAGAAGAACCAAGGTCCTCCAGTCCATGCATGTTCATAATCTTCAAGGGCTGTAAATTTGAGGAGAAAAAATCCATCATCCATAGTGAGGAGCGATAGTTCCCCTTTGAGCTGCCATGTCTTTTTGATCGTCGTGAGAAGAGCTTCGTAGAACGGTCGCTTCCCAATAGAGTAACCTACCAGCGATAAAGACCATTCAGGAGCTCCCGCAACATATTGCTCGGTAGAGAAGTTGGCTGTGAAATTTTGTGTTGGAACGTAAGAGAGGGAGTGAGTAAAATCAGTGGATGTTTGGGGCGTAGTGGTGAGAAGATTCTTCCAGAGGGGAAGAACAGAGGGTCGTGATGGAGAAGAAGTGGATGAGGAAGGTAGCAACGGAAACTCATCGTCGGCCATGGGGGAGAGGCCCCCGGCCGAAGGGGACGGCGGGAAAGACAAACGAGCGGAGGGAAAAACGCAAATCGGCAAACCCTAGCAGAGCGCTTCTATCCTAGAGGTCGAATTCTTCTCATTGTTTCTTAAATAAGATTTTTAGATTAAAAAAAATTTGTACTAAAAAGGTTCATTATAAAGTAGAAAGAAAGCTGTCGCCTACATGAGTTTGGCCTACGTTATAGTGAAGGAGAGTTTTGCTTTTGCACTAAAATGGGTTCGACTGGTCAGCAAGAGTTTGGTGGCAGGTTTCAGTTATTGTAGCAAAAGTCGTTGTAGCAAAATTACTGGAGGAGGAAAGTTTATTCGTTGCTATCAGTTCATGAAGCTGGGCGACAAAGGCAAAGAAATTTTCATAAAGAAACAAACAACAACAGGCGACTTGTCCTCTTATCATTTTTCTGGTCTTTGGCATTGTAGCAACAAGTGGGAGATGTCTTCCTGCTTGATCACCACCAAGCACAGAAATGAACGCATCTTGATAACTCAAAATATGTCCAAGATGTATTGAGTAAAATACTCCTTATCTCTCTCTTGTAGCAAAAATTTCTAGGATGATTTACATTAGGGGTGTAAACGAGTTAAGTCGAGTCGAGTTTTAGCACTTATCGAGCTCGGCTCGTTACATGGAAAGCGAGCTCGAACTCGAGCTCGTCTAACTGTAAACGAGCTCGAGCCGGCTCGCCAACCATGGCCGGGAGTTTTTAAATTTAGACGGGATTTTTAAAAATTAGATGAGATTTTTAAAACTTAATCAAAATTTAGAAAAAAAAGAAATATTTAACATTTAAATAAAACTTACGTGATTTTTATTAATTTTTAGTATTTAAATTTAATAAATAGAATAAAATTGTTTTAAAATATTAGTATTTATTGGAGCAGGATCGGGAGCTCACGAGCCAAGCCGGCTCAAGCTCAAACTTGAGCTCATTTACTAAACGAGCTCGAACTGGAGCTCGATCTTCATTCGTAAGCTCGATAAACTCAGCTCGCAAGCCCATAAACGAGTCAAACTCGAGCCGACTAGGCTCACTTACACGCCTAATTTACATATCGCTTACCACTAAATTCTTATCTATTTATCTAAATTTATATACAAAACAGACAAATCCTAGGCCCAGAACCCTTTCTTTATTACAAGAGTGGACTAGCCCAACAAATCAAAGCAGTTCACAGTGCCCAAAGCCTAGTACTAGAAGAAGCCAAAAATAAAAAAAAATAAAAATAAAAAAATAATAATTCTTAAGGTTTAAGACACAAGAATATGCACAATCTGTCAATGGTATAGATACAAATCTAATGGGAAGGAAATCGAAATAATTTCTACTGTTCCACAAAAAAGAGATCTTTCTTTCTTGTTCTCAAAGGTCTCTTCTATCCTTTTAAGGCTTATAAGAAAATACATATAGCCAGAGATTATTCTATGTGATCACCAAACAGTTAAGAGGTGAATCAGAATTCAGAATGTGCCACATCACTTAATACCGAGCGGTACACAACAAAAAAATGATGTGGCACATTCTCATTAGCCTCTGAACGTTGTTTGGTGACCACAAAACAATTTTTACATATAGACAGCACTAACCAAATTTGGAGGCATATTGATGATGTCAATTATCTGACAAAGCATTTAAATATATAGATTGCATCAATATAAGCTTTGTTAAGACAAGATATTGAAGTGGCAACATTGAAGGTATGGTCACTATCAAACCTCAAGTATTTGGTCAAATATCCTCTATATTTTGTTATAGGCTTATAGCAAGACCCAACCTTGGCTTATAGTTTCCATGGTGATTAAAGACAGTTGCATTTTACTACAGAAAATTTACGGAATACTGGCGTTCATTTGAAAACCGGAAATACCGGAGATTTGACCACTGCTATTAGCCGGCAGTCAAACCACTAGTAATAAAGAGTAAACCGCCGGTAATTCCGGCGATCAAATGATAGTCGGAAATGCCGCTGATATTATATTTTCATGTCGATATTTACCAGCGGTTTAGCCACTGTTTTTAAGTGAAAAATTTCCGGCGGTTTAAATTGCTAGAAAGTGCCCTAAAACTAAACCCCCTCCTTCCTCATTTCTTCGTCTGGCTCTAGGTCAAACCGCCGGAATTCTTCATAATGTCTGGACTTATAGATGGCTTATAAACAACTTTTAGGAGATGCCAGCTTGGATCAGTCAGATGTGTAAGGCCTTAGAATGCAATGGCAAATGTTGGACACTGTCCAGTCTTTACTCTACAGTAAAGCAAAAAAGGAATTGTTAACCATAATTAGAAACATAGTGTCATTGATAAAAACTGTTCTATTGCAATAGCAAATGATGGAGAGTTCCCATCACAGTAGGATTGGAATTCGGAAAAGCAGCAGAGCAGGAGAATGCTGATGATTTTACTTGAGAAAGGAAGCATGCATTTTTTTTAATGGAATGCAATGATAATGTACATCCACTTTAGAACTCATGAGTTGGGGAAGACCGTTGTAGTTTGACGATGCTGGATATGTAAAAAAAAGAGTATATATATCTATATTTTAGATGCGGAGAAAGCCCAAATATTATGTTGTTGTCACATTCTTACAATATTTTGAAATGTTGTTGTCAACTTAAAATTTTAAAAGATGTACAGAAGTACTCCCTGTACTCGTCAATGACGGACATAACATTCTTATATTTAACCAAAAGAATTACTGTGAGCAAAAGCAAAACTTTCTCAATTTGTTTCATATTTTGAACGACATGCATTGTAAAAAGGACCTACAGAAGCTTTGCACAGGTTCTAAAATATTGGAAATTCTATTATTTCATTAGGAGAGGATTAGATGGACGAAATCGCTGTCCTCCTGCCTCAATTAGCTTGATAGCCTTGTAATTCTCATAGAGTTCTCTTATATCCACATGTCTATGGAGGGATGATTTGGCTTGGATCTAGGGGTGTCAATTCGGATCAACCGGTCAACTGGTCTATTGACCTTGTTTTTTCTCAAAACTTTGGATCAAAAGAGTTGACTTGGTTGAACTGACCAAGCCAGACCCCTTGACCATCTCCCTTGGGTTCATTGGGTCAAACCAAATTTGCTGAACCCAGATCGGAGCCCTGAGTCAACTTGGTTGACCAGGTCAATCCGGGTTGATCCAAATTGACCCCAACCTCCTTTATTTGGTTTCAAGTTTCTTCCAACCCTTCTCAGGCTCAATCCCTACCTCCACTGGACCCAATGGGTCAGACCCAACTCATTGGGTCCGGTCCTGTGCCTTGGGTCAACCTGGTTGACCAGGTCAACCCAGGTTGACCCATTAAGCCCTATAGGGTCAATCTAAATTCAAATCAAGTTCAAACCTTTTTCTTGCTCAATCCTCTACCCTTTGGACTTATTTTTGACCAGGTTGACCAAGTCAACCTTTGAATTGGTCAACCCAAGTCTCCATTAGGTCAAATTGACCTCTTTAAGTCAATCTCAACCCATTAAATGCCTTAAGCACATTCCTATTGACATTTTGCTCAAGCCACGGCCTAATCATCTTATTTTCCCTCCTAATCAAGTCTAAATTTAATCCTACCCGTCCATGATAGGTCTAGGGGCTTTAAATAGAAGAAATTAGGGCGTTTTAAGGACTTTTGTAAATGCTCTCTCCCTAGACGTGTATGTTGACATTTGATCCCTTCTTTCCCTTTGAGTAAGAACTTCCTAGTCTCCCTTTCGTGTCAATCCCTTGTTTGGGAAGAATAATATAAGATCCTTAATCAAGAGTTTTCTCGAGCGCTAGGCTCGAGATGTAATTAGCCATGGGGGCTTTCCCCCGTGGGAAACGAAACTCCACCATCAAATATACCCCACTCGACGTTATGTATTGGGTGGGGGAAACCCGTTGTTACGATCAGGTCGTATATATTACTACCAATCGAGTGCGCTGGCGAGAGCCGCTATCCTCAATGGTTAGTTGTATGCACAATCTAATCTGCCCTCCCACTGGCCCGCTTGCGAAGAGCATGGAGACCTGCGATCGTCTCTATCCCTCGGAGTGGTACGATTGAATACCCTATGCACTCTGTAGCCGGTGGTGTCCTTTCGGAGGTCCACAAGGTCGGGTTTAGGTCCAACCTGAGTTGATCCGAGCATAAACAGATTGAACCGAACCTGACCCATTTAGCTAAACAGGTCAAGAATTCCAACCCGGACACGATCCGAGTGGGTTTCCTGGTTGTCTTGACTTGAGCCGCCGACCTTAACATTTTCCTTCATTCTACGGGCGCAATCAATGAGTCGCGGAGGTGATGGAGGTCGAAGTTGTGGAGGTCGGGCGCAATTGAGACGCCTTGGAGTCACATAGATGCAGAGGCGGGGCAGACCGAGGATGAGGAAGAGTCGCGGAGGATGGAGGTAACTGTCGAGTGGCGAACATGTGGAGACGCGGAGTTGCGGAGGTGGGGTGGACTGATCGTGGCGAGGCAGGAACTCGTCTGAGTCGAACCTGGGGCTGGCGGTCAGGGCCGTTGCCGGCTGGCATGTGTTAGCGCGGGATAGGCCGATGCCCGACGGTCGACTAGGCTTGGTCAGCACTGGATCCGGGTTAGCTGGGTCAACTCCATTAACCCGAATCCGACCCATTTTTCAAATGTGTCAGAAATTTGAATCCGGACCGACTTGTTTCACAAATGGGTTGACCTGAACCCGGATTTTTTCGGGTTGGGTTCAGGTTGGGTTTCTGGTCGTGTCAATTTTTGACACCCCTACTTCGATCTATGTTGCTTTGGGGCAAGCGAAAAGCCATATGCCCTAGATTTTCATGAGGGATTGATAACTATATCGTGGTGATTTAAGCCAATCATGGAGACTTTCGCGACATAACCTCTCCGCTAAAGTTCATGAGATATGAAGAACCAAGACATACTCCGTGGGTTAGGATTTTGATTTGCTTAAAATAAATTCTCAATTTAGATTTTATAGAGATGAGGATTGTATAGGACTTTAGCATTGACTAGTAGCAAATGACCAGCTTTGCCTTAATGGGTTACATCTCTATAAGAGGTAATCATCATATATTAGAGAGTTTATTGAAACTTCTTTGTTGAGAGTGGCTGAAAAAGGGATTGTGAGTGTCCTATTTTACATACTATGCTTGATATTTTATTTTTAATGGCAATCCATCTTGATTATCTTCAAAATCACTCACATAAGATTTGCACATTACTCATCTTTCATACAAAAAATATTAAAATAAAATTATATGAGAGGTAGGGCGAAATTCAATACTCACGAGAACTAAAATTTTGATAGAGAAGAAGAAATCTCATCGTTTCAAGCAGAATTCTCATTCCTACTCTGAATCATATAATTTTTAGTATCATTCGAAAGTTTTATGTTTTTCACTTTTGCCAACTTCAATGTATATGCAACAAATATTTTCTATTTTCCCAATCTTTTTTTATTTATTTAAAAAACAAAAGAAAAAGGGAAAAAATCCTCAATAGGGTTCTATAACTAAAAATCATTATAAAAACAAATGGGAAAACAAGAAACACTAAGTCTTAGATATGTCGATTATTAGCACTAAGTCTTGATATGTCTATTCTTAACTTTGTCATTTCTCTGTACATTCTTCTCTTCTTCCACACTTCTGAACCTTCCACCTGTACAATTCCACCACCCTCATTCCCAGCATCTCAAAGCACTTTCAAAATTCCCCACCACACCACCATCTGTACACTTCCTTGCCTTCTACACACTTCCATTCTCTACCTAACATCTTTTTTTTTTTCCTCAACTTTTCAGCACAACCCCAAAACCTCACTACTCTATTATGCAAAACCACTTTGCCATCTCTAATTCTCCACTTCTGATTACTACGTGAGATCTGATCAATCATAAACTCGACCACTAATAAAACTTCCAAGAGCAGTTCAAAATTGAGGATTTTAAACTTTCGGAGATCATTGGTCTTGAGATGTCAAGAGTGTTATGAAACTTATAATGCTTGGGCCAATGGACTATCTTGGTAAGCCTGTAAGGCTTAAGAAATTGAAGATTTGAAGCTATGTGGAAAGATATGGCTAGGGGATCAATTAATGCAGAGAAGGATAAAAATGATACTAACAAAAGTCTAAAATACTTCTCAGTGCTGCAAGCCAAATATATGAATGTTGTTAACCAATTGGGAATAAGCAGAGCAGTTCAAAATTGAGAAAATGTGCCAATTGATATCTTAATTGTCAGAACTTAGCTAACAACATTCCAAACATGCCTGAAGTGTATATAATGGAAGCTTTCTTTTAATGGCGGTTGATCAACAAAGAACGGCTCTATGCTATCTTGAGAGATCCCACACTAATTTATTAAAAAAATTGTCTATAACATCGAATAACATAAAAATGTAAGACTACAAAAAATATAAAACAAGAGCAAAACAAACATTCCAAATATGATATATATTGAAGAGCTTAACACAAATTGGACCCATACCAGACAACCTTCTCTTTTTATCTTTTTTTATTAATCCTAAGATCTTTATAGAATGCGTAGTCAAGATTATGATGGTGCTAGCAATTTGAGAGGGGAGTTTAACGGTTTGAATTTTCTATATTAATCCTAAGCTATATATCTTATGAAATACCTTTTGCCAATTACAACGACATTTTATTGAGGCTTCTTAAAATAGCTTTCTAGCACAAAAACTAAAATTTATCTAACAGTAAAAAAGCCGTTCAAAAACGAAGCCTGAACCTCCTCATATGCTAATAAACTGCTTTAAGAAGCAATAATAATGCCGCCCCAAACGAAGCCTAAGTAGCCATGGGCAACTCAGCTTGCTGATATAGATATGCGTGGCATGGAAGGTTTCCCTTGCATTTGCAAAATTAGGAAGATGTTCGAATAAGCATTCCTAAAGCTTTTAATTTAGTCATAGCATTCATAAGTTTTGAAGAGGTTGTAATATACCTATTTGTGTTAGATAACTAAATGTACGTTAACTAATGATTAGGATTTTTCTATTAGGGCTGATATGATGTGTTTTTAGTGGACTTGAGCTTGAGCCTAACTCAAGTTCATTTAATGAGCTCAAATTCGACTCATTGAAAAAAAAAATGTAGACTCAAGCTTATTTGAAAAGCTCGAGTTTCACACGATTATTAAGCTCGACTCGATTATTAAACTCGTTCTTTTAGTTTTATACTAAATTTTTTTTTAATTTTTTTAAAGAATCTTTACTTTTAATATATAAGTTAAGTAGTGATAGCATATAGAAACAATTAAAAAAAATAAAATGTGTTTATAATGCTAGTAGAAAATTGATTTCTAAATGTATTTCAAATTAATCTAGAAGCTTGATAAGCTTACGAGTCGAGCCAGTCCAAACTTAAGCTCAAGCTTGTATAGCATATTGATGCGGAGCACGATAACAAAGTGTGCTTCGGGTGCAGCTTAATGGTAGCATAATTCATTTTTTGTTATTAGAAGTAGTGGTAGTACTTATTTTCTGTTTTTAGCACAACAACACTTGTGTTAGCTTTTGCTTTGCTAACCGTTTTTGGTCCTTCCCTGTAGGAAGGAATTACTTAGCTAGAGAAGGAGAAGGAATATGCAGTTTTAGCTTTTTTGGAATAGAAATCTGCTCTATCGGTAGCTTCCTTAGAACATTTACTGTTCTATTGTTCTTGATCTGTTTTACTTGAGTTTTCTAGTGCAGGATCCTACATCAGTATTGGTATCAGAGCTAGATGGCTAAAAGTAGCAGACGGGTGGCGCCCGAGGGACTTAACAGCCTTGAAGCTCTATGGTTAGAGCACAACAAACTAGCCCAGCACACCGACGAGCTCGCGTCGGACTTTCATCGTCTTCGCGACGAGTTGCGCCAAGGTTTGCGAGAAATCAATGCCCGGCTGGATCAGATGCAGGTAACTCGGAATGGCAATCAACCAGTTCATCCAGATTTGAGGCGAGAAGTACTCACGGCCAGACAGAGGCAGCGAGAATCGCAAATCATCGAAGCTTCAGATTCGAAAGATGACTTCGATCAGGTGGAACAAGTGGAGGCCTCGGATTCGGAAGAAGAAGTCCAGACTGGCCGCAGGAGACGCACTCAGAATATGGCTCGTAATCACGGTGAGTACAGGATTAAACTAGATATTCCTTTTTTCGACGGCAAACTGCACATCGAAGACTACTTGGATTGGGAAAAGTCCATTGAAAATTTCTTTGAATATATGGAGATTGAACCGGAAAGGCAGGTGAAATATGTGGCTTGCCGGCTTAAAGGCGGAGCTAGTGCGTGGTGGCAACAAGTTCTGCAAACAAGAAGAAGAGAAGGGCGGAGGCCGGTGCGCAATTGGCAGCGAATGAAACAGTTATTGCGAGGCCATTACTTACCTACAAACTATGAGCAGATGCTTTACATGCAGTATCAACAATGCTCCCAAGGGCAACGATCAGTGAATGAGTATACAGAGAAATTCTATCGATTAAGTGCCCGTAACAATTTGAACTAAAACACCAATCAATTGGTTGCGAGATACATTGGAGGATTGAAGGAAATAATACAGGACAAGCTGGAGTTAAATTCAGTGTGGTCACTGCCGCAGGCCGTTAATTATGCGTTAAAGGTAGAAATGCAACTACAGCGGCATAGTCGATCAACTTCGTCTAGAAGAAATACTGAGCATACGGTGGATGTATCAAGGCAATCCTATTCTAATACAAACCAACAGCTAAAACAGCCAACAACTAATGCAGGGAGTAGCAGTTCAAGCAATGCAGCTACCAAGGCTAGTGATCCAAAGACGGTGCAGAGATTTCGGCCTGCACCTGCTTGTGATAATCCGTATGCTAAGCCCACAAATGTTAAATGCTTCCGTTGTTTTCAACAAGGGCATAAGTCCAATGAGTGCCCAACGAGACCCCAGTTGCAATTAGTCGATGCCGAAGCAGAAGATGGGGAAGATGAAATCGAGGAGGAAGATAACAATGAAATCGAAGATGTATCTGGAGATGTGGGGGAACCCCTTGTTTGTGTGATGGAAAAATTACTATTGGCGCCAAAACAACCTTGCAAATCGCAACGCAACGCTTTGTTTAGAACCAAATACACAATTGGCGGTAAGGTGTGCGATTTATTAATCGACAGTGGGTGCACGGAGAATGTAGTATCGAGATCAATGGTGCAGGCGTTGCAGCTTAAAACTACAAAAAACCCAAATCCGTACAAGATCAGCTGGGTTAAAAAGGGTGTGGAGCTGTCCGTGACGGACTTATGCAAGGTATCATTTTATATCGGCAAATACTATGCTAGTGAAGTATTATGCGATGTGCTTGAAATGGATGTGTGCCACATCATCTTGGGAAGATCGTGGCAATACGATGTGGGCGCAATTTATGACGGGCGAGCCAACACTTACTCGTTTGACTGGAAGGGAAGTCGGTTGAGATTGCTGCCTAATGGAGTGCCGGAAACTAAGGTTCCGCAAGGTAAAACTGCTCTTCACTCTGTCTCTGTAGCAGCCATGTTGACGGCTTGGAAGGAGACCTCAAGCATCTTTGCTTTGATTGTAAAAGAAGTGGCTGACTGCACTTCTATGGCTATGACACCCGTGGAATTAAAAAATTTAATTGAGGAGTTCAAGGACGTCTGCTCAGAACGCCAAATCTTGGAATTACCGCCAATGAGGTCTATTCAGCACAAAATTGATTTGATACCTGGTGCATCACTACCGAATTTGCCACACTATAAAATCAGTCCAAATGAGAACAAAATTCTGCAGAATATTGTAGATGATTTATTGGACAAACAACTGATTCAGCATAGTTTGAGTCCTTGCGCCGTACCCGTACTGTTGGTGCCAAAGAAGGATGAAAATTGGAGAATGTGCATGGATAGCAGAGCGATCAATAAAATCACGGTCAAATTCAGGTTTCTGAAGCCTCGAATGGAAGAGATGGTGGAAAGATTAGCCGGATTAACAATTTTCTCAAAATTGGATCTTCGTAGTGGGTATCACCAAATTCGAATCAGACCCGGCGACGAGTGGAAGACAGCTTTTAAAACAAGAGAAGGGTTGTATGAATGGAAAGTGATGCCATTTGGGTTGTGCAATGCTCCGACTACTTTTATGAGGATGATGAATGAGGTTCTTAAACCTTTTCTAAATCGCTGTTGTGTTGCTTATTTTGACGATATTTTGGTGTTTAGTAGTGATTTTAGTGAACACTTGAATCACCTGAGACAAATCCTGGAAGTATTAAGGGAAAATCAACTATTTTTAAATGTCACCAAATGTGAATTTGGTACTTATGTAGTTTCATTTTTGGGCTTCAAAATTTCCGGCGAAGGAATTAGCACCGATCCATCCAAAATCAAGGCTATTCAGGATTGGCCTACGCCGCAATCATTCACGGATATCCGAAGTTTCCACGGGTTGGCAAACTTCTATCAGAGGTTTATTAGAGGTTTCAGTATCCTAATGGCTCCTCTAACTGATATTCTTAAATTGAAGAGGTTTGAATGGGGTGCAGAACAGTAAGAAAGTTTTGAAAATATAAAAGCGGCACTTACCACAACGCTGGTGCTTGCATTGCCAGATTTTGAGAAACCGTTTACTGTAGAAACGGATGCTTCTCTTGTCGGAATTGGAGCAGTATTGTCGCAAGGAGATAGACCCATTGAGTACTTTAGTGAAAAATTAAGTGCTCCGAGACAGCGGTGGACTGTCTACGAACAAGAACTGTATGCGGTCGTGCGAGCACTAAGACAGTGGGAGCATTATCTCTTGCAGCAGGATTTCATTCTTTGCAGCGACCACAAGGCATTGCAATATATCAACACACAAAAGAGTATAAATCGAATGCACGCGAGGTGGATTTTATTTCTGCAGAAGTTTACTTTTGTGTTGAAGCACAAAAGTGGGAAACAAAATCGGGTTGCGGATGCCTTGAGCAGACGTTCAGCACTTATCACTCAGCTGCAAACCGAATTCATTGGGCTAGAAGGGCTAACTGAGCTATATCCAACAGATGCAGAATTCGGTTTAATTTGGAGCAAATGCACAAACCGAGATCCTGTAGAAGACTATTCATTAAGGCATGATTTCCTTTTCAAGGGCAATTTATTGTGTGTGCCAAAGTCATCTTGGCGACAACAGATAATTAAAGAAATCCATTGTGGTGGCTTGGCGGCTCATGCGGGAAGAGACAACACCATAGCTCAAGTACAAGCAAAATTTTTCTGGCCACATTTACGTAGGGACGTAGCCAAATTTGTAGAACGCTGCTCAGTGTGCCAGCAGTACAAGGGGGGTGGACAGAACACGGGGCTGTATTTGCCGTTGCCCGTACCTGAGACAATTTGGGAGGACCTCAGCCTAGACTTTGTGTTGGGTTTGCCGCGAACTCGACGGGGAAATGATTCGATTATGGTGGTCGTGGACAGGTTCTCCAAGATGGCACATTTCGTCGCCTGTAAGAAAACTTTTGACGCACTAAATATAGCAAAATTATTTTTTCGTGAAATAGTGCGTTTACATGGCGTTCCTCGATCTCTCACATCTGACCGTGATGTTAAATTCATTAGTCATTTTTGGCGTGAATTGTGGAAGCGCATGAACACTAAACTGCAGCTAAGCTCGTCATACCACCCACAAACTGATGGGCAGACAGAAGTGGTGAACCGAACACTTGGGAATCTACTTCGCTGTTTGGTGCAGGAAAATCCTAAGGCTTGGGATGAAGTGCTTGGGCAATGTGAATTTGCCTTTAATGCGATGGCGAATCGTTCGACCGGTAGATCACTCTTTAGTATTGTTTACACTAAAATTCCAAACACAGTTGTTGATATTGCAGCTTTACCGAAATGCACCAACCAAGCGGCGGCGAGCCTAGCTGATCAATTCGCTGAAATGCTGGCTAAAGTAAGGAGTAAATTGCTGGAATCAAATCAAGTTTATAAGCAGAGTGCAGATCGCCATCGACGAGAGAAGATTTTTAACCCTGGTGACTTAGTGCTAGTCCGATTGAGGAAAGAACGCCTACCACCAGGAGCACACTCCAAGCTTACTCAACGCAAGTTCGGTCCTTTCACCGTTACTCAGCGCATCAACGATAACGCCTATGTTATTGATTTACCGGCAGAATATCAGACCTCCAAAACATTCAACGTGGCAGATGTTTATCCCTATAGACCTCCGGATGACAGCGATGTTACTATGCTTTCAGGAGAAAGCAGCTCTTCTTATGGCACGGGCGAATGATGCGGAGCATGATAACAAAGTGTGCTTCGGGTGCAGCTTACTAGTAGCATAATTCATTTTTTGTTATTAGAAGTAGTGGTAGTACTTATTTTCTGTTTTTAGCACAACAACACTTGTGTTAGCTTTTGCTTTGCTAACCGTTTTTGGTCCTTCCCTGTAGGAAGGAATTACTTAGTTAGAGAAGGAGAAGGAATATGCAGTTTTAGCTTTTTTGGAATAGAAATCTGCTCTATCGGCAGCTTCCTTAGAACATTTATTGTTCTATTGTTCTTGATATGTTTTACTTGAGTTTTCTAGTGCAGGATCCTACATCACATATGAGCTCGAGTAAAAGTTTGAGCTCAAACTTGTGGCTTAATAAACTCGTTAACAAGTCAATTATTTTTTTGACTTATAAACCTATTGACAAGTAAGATTATAAACTGAGCACAATTTATACTTCTTTTAAAAATTTGGCTTGAAATGTTCAGCATTAGTTTATGTGATCTTCATTGCCTTTTTTTTTTTTTTTTTAATGTGATCTTCATTGCTTTATTATTAGCATATTTAAATATTAGGGTTTAGTATTCTTTCTATATCTACCATCGAATAAGGCAAAATAAATAAAAAAAGTAGCATAATATTTTTTTAATTTCATTAAAAATTTAATAAAAAACATAATAAATTCATCTAGAAATATTATATAATAATTTAACATTTGTACTACTAAATATTTATTAGTAATTTATAATTTCTCCTCTAGTGGAGGAGAAACTATCATGTGTGAATTGAGTAAAAAACTTTATATGTGTGCTATTGAACTACATAATTATTAGATGCGGATTGCACATCGTACGCATAAATACTGGGTACCTAGCAGTACCTAGCGGTACCGAGTGGGGTACTGCTAGTTACCCAATGCTTGTGATGATGATTCTATCCGTCTGCACCCTGCAGCTAATAATCTCTCCATAATTAGATGCCTTAATAAGTTTTTTAAAAATATAAATTATGTATTATAATATATTTATTTTGAATGGCATTTTATTACAGTAATCCCGCTCTCACGCCTCCGAAAAGATCACTATAACAAAACCCAACCCTCAACCCGCTCCATCACCACGCAACCCGACCCAAAACCCAAACAACCCAATGCCAAACCTACCTCGCCTGACCTCAACCCTAACAGCCACCGCCGAACTCACCTACCGCTTCCTCCACCGCCTCCTCCCCCCTCCCTGACCACATCTCCTTCATCCTCGACAAAAATCACTGCTACTCCCGCAAATTCTCCCTCCCACCGAAGGACGCCTACTGCGTCGATTTCCTCGACGTCGTCCGCATCCTCCGCTACTGCGCCGAACTCGGCATCCCTTACATCTCCATATTCGCATTCTCCATTAACAACTTCCTCCGCACTTTCCACGAGATTCACTTCCTGATATCTCTCATCCAAAAGTCCTCCTCGACGACATCGCTGTGATCAATGACGCTGGCATCAGCATCCATTTCGCGGGCGACCTCGGCCTAATCGATGCGGAAATTAGGGATCTCGAGCATGGCGCCGAGGAAAAGATCAAAGGTAACAATCGGCTCTCTATGCTTCCTGCTTGTATGTCTGGCGTATTCGTCTTGGAATTAGATGGTGCGGGGAGTGCGGGGGGCGTGTGAGGAGGAACGAGGCGGGGTTACGGTGGGGTTTTGGAGAAGGGAATGTATTATCACGGGGTATCCGGAGCCGGATATGTTGGTGAGGAGTGAGGACGTCGGGAGAATGGAGGACGAGTAATTTCTTGTTGTGGCAGAGCGGGTCTTGTATGCTTCATACGCCGGGATTTCTGTCGCCGGAGTTCTCTCTGCGTCATCTTGTTTGCGCTGTTGTTCAGTACCAGCACGAAGCTGAGTATGTTAGGGATGTGAGGTGCAGCTTATGGGAGTTTGAACGTCGTGGTGGCTTTAGTAATTAGAAGTTTAGAACTAATAAACTATAAGTGGAGTTAGTTATTCTTGTCGTTCAAGTCGGGTTGGAAGGCTGGAAGGGTAGGAATAGTTGTTAAAAATCATAACAACTTTCACAAAATAAATAAATAAAATGCATATCATTTATATTGAGGGTTATTAAAAGCTTGGATTAAGATTCTGAATCTCTATCAAGCTTATTGTTGTTTGTTGATTGGAAGCATTGGCTATCAACCAAGACATTTTAGGTGGTTCGAATCTTGCGTATGCGATGCGTATATCAATGTCTTAATTGACTTAAGTATCTAAAAAAAAAATTGGAATATGCTTGATTTAGTTAGTGATATGTCACCAAAAATTGACTTGATCCAGCGTGAATGTTGGACTTCCGCCTGACCATCGACGAACCACCGCTTGGCCGCTGATTATCACAGGACCTCCACCTGGCTTTTGACCTCCACCGAACTCACACACAACCATTGTAGGTTCACAACCTGTTGGCCAGACTTCCGTATGAATGCCGTCAGACTTCCACCCGACTGCCGCCAGACTTTCCCCCAACTCTCCAAACTATTTTAATCCCACCATCTTTAAGTCAAGGGACAGATAAACCTTGTGATTCACTCAAATTTAGTGGAATCCTTTCACCTGTGCGAGATCCTGTGATTTTTCCCTCTTAAAATTTTTATCTTATGTTTTACTACTCTCTCTCTCTCTCTCTCTCTCTCTCTCTCTCTCTCTCTCTCTCTCACTCTCTCTCTCTTAAATTACATGTTTGTGTGTTGAATATCCGTGCAACACTAAGATGAAAAATTCACTTATTCTAGCGCTGCGAATATTTTAGCTCGTAACAGTTAGTACTATGATAGCAAAATCTATATTAATTTTAGTACAAGTGCAACTGAGATTAGAGGGTCAAAAAATGACCCGATCCGTTAACTGATTCGGACCCGACTTAAAAAATCCATATTAATGTTGACCATTTTTAATAAATGGTTATGGTTCGAATCTAGAATTCTAACACGTTTATTAAGCATGTTTGAGTTGGGTTGGCTAGCAAACTCGATTTTCATATTAAAGTGATCCATTTATATATTTTTTTCAAATTCTTTTACTTGTTCATATTATATCCTTATTTTTTTAGTTAATTTATCTAAACTATTGTCAACAAGTTATACATTTTCTTTATAAAACAAGTTTTTTATTTTATTTTGTTTTTATTTTAAACAAGTTATTGGGTAGGCTTGATTTTATTTGGGTTGCCAGCAAATTCTTTCGGGTTCATAGTTTTGACCCATTTATTAAACAAACTGAGTTCGAGTTGACTTAATTTGGTTCAGGTCAAATTTGAACCCAACCTATTAATTCATTTTGACTCATCATGTTCCGACCCAATTTATTTAGAATATCTTTAATATTTATTTAAATATCAGAAAATTTTCATTGAGTTCAATGAATGTTTTATTCAAAATTAAAAATAACAACTTTAAGGTAAGAAAAGAGGATTATTTAATTGAGCATGCCAAGGTCACCCACCAATTGCTCTTCAGCACCCTTTGCTTAGCAAACTAGTGTTGGGACTGCCATTCATGCCTCTAAAAAGGGATTAGTAGCCCAATTGAATTAGTCATCCCGCACAGACTGAACTATTTATTTGGTTGAAAGTGGTTAGACTGAGATCATTCTTGAATCTTCCATTTATAATATTAAAATAATAAAATAATAGTCTTGAATATTGCTTATTTGCTTCAACTTAAATGATGATAAACTATTTATTTGGAACACGCTATAAAAATAAACATAATGATTGAGTTTATAAGAAAAGAGTTACTGTGAAATAAATTGATTATACAGCCTAATACTCAAGACATGCAGTTCCTTTATGATTTCATGACTACGAGGAAGACGACGAGTTTTCAGCCAGTCTTTGGAGAAATTGTTTTGTGCGGATGCCGACGCAGTTTTATATTCGGAGGCGAATCAAGTATAGTCATGTTAGCGGTACCGAGTAGTACCGAGCCGCAGTACCAAGCGAAGGGGTGACGTGGTGCATTCCGATTGATCTCCGGACGACGTTCGATGTCCGCATAAAATAATTTTTCCAGTCTTTGACTTCGTTTGAGACAATTTTCTTATTGTTTTATTAAATAGTTTTTTAATAAAAAAATATTTTTTAATTTGAAATTTATGTACTAAAAAATTGTTTCATAAATAATAAGAAAATTGTCCCAAATAAAATCTTTAAGAACATAAATGCTTTCATTTCATACAATTCAAATAATAGCATAATGCAAGTAGTCCCTTGAGAGATATCCCTTCTACTCTCTCTCTCTAGACTGAAGAGGCCGTTCTTAGTACAATATTCATGTATAGAAGAGATTATTACGTGCGGAGTCCGGACCGGAGAACATTCCTGTTCTTGTGAGTGTGCACATCAAAAAGCGTAGTAACAGTTCACCATTATGCTTTTGTTGTGCACACTCACAAAAACTGGACACAACTTCGGTCAAAACCCCGCGCGTAATAATCTCTCCATATCTAGAGCTCATGAGATTAGAAAATTCTACCAATAGCACTTTTACAGACATTAATATGTAAAACCTTTCTTACGATCTGTGTACATCAATGCCAATGCTTAAGAAACGGAAGAGAAGAAAAAAAAAATGACAAAAATAAATCCGTTAATGGCACATTGATTAAAAATGAGGTTCGGTTTACACACAAATGAGCAAACAAAAGAAAGCTCGTTAAGAATACATCAATTCATCAGACATAATTAAGAACAAAATTGCAGTTCAATCTGCAGGAAAGCTTCCTGGAAAGATCAAACCAATTAGGCAAAGCTCGCATCTCATAACTCTGGATCAGAAAGTAAAGTGGCATTGCCTGAACTCTATTTCCAGGCCATCAGTGCTTGTGGTAATTGCTCTGCTCTTTCATTATTGTCGAAGAGTTACCTGCTCTTCCCTCTCTTGATCTCCCCTTTCTGGCTTCAATTTGCTCTAGAGTTTCCACCACTTCCATCATCGATGGACGGCTCTTAGGATCGCCGGCGAGACATCTGAGAGTGAGTTGTGCTGCCTGAAGTGCAGCCTTTGCTGGATACTGACCCTCAAGCCGCTGATCCATCAGGCGGCTCAGCTTTCTTCGATCAGAGAGAAATGGCTTAGCCCAGTCGACTAAATTGTGCTGCGCGCTAGGTCGTGTTGAGTCAAGCGCCCGCAGACCAGATAGTATCTCAAGCAACACTACTCCAAAGCCATACACATCACTCTTAACATAGAGATGACCTGAAATTTGCAAGGACAATTCTGTTGGTGAGTGTTGGTAGGTATAGAAAAATTATTATGTGTGGGTTCAGATTCGTCCAGAGATCAATAAAAATGCGTTACGTCGCCCCAAAAATGTACCGCGCTCGGTACCGCGGACGGGAGAACTATCCGATGTCCAAACAGAATAATCTCTCCTTGGTATGATTAAACATGAAAAATAAACAAAAGTTCTTTTTGAATTATCTTTAAGAAATTCTAAGAGAAAGTTCACAGGTGCAAGTGCAAGGAAGAGTGGAAGACATTGCGTAAAGTTAATCAAGCTATGGTTATATGTTCAATTATGAGTGTTATTTGTGGTGCTAAATTAAATCTATTTTCCTTTTACACAATTTTTATACATATTATCTTTAATTTACACCGTTTGCTTCATAATTCTTTGATGTTGTATTTATCAATCCATATTATTGTTACATATTTTACACCTATTGTACATGCTCAGATCATTGAAGTCAATTTTTTACCATCCTATCTTTACTAAATGTTACCCCCACATTCTCATAATCATTCATCCTAATATTCTCATTTTAATCACTCAATTTAACTATTATTGATCATCATTTGAATCTATATATTATAATTGAATTAACTATAAGTTATAAATTTTACCTTTAAATATGCACGATTATATGAAACAAAAAAGAAAACCAACTTATCTTTTTTTATTCCATTCCTTTTTCAATGAAAAAAAAGAAAATTTTGGTTCTCTACATTTCTCCTCTTTTCCAGGGACTCTTAGCAGTGTTTGGAAGCACTTAAATGAAAGCCTAACAAAAAGTTGACACTAAATTGTGCCAGGAACCCCAAAAGCGCATTGGATAGTGGTGTCAATTATTACATAGATGAATGCTTTCTTGGTGGAAAGGATTCCTATCCTAAGAACTGTTACCTTTACTGTTTGATTGCAAAGGAAATCGCAGGAAATTTTGCAAAATAAGAGCTGCTATTATGACCAAAATATGGGCCAAATCTTTAAGCCTACAGACCTAGGACCAGACCACCTAGTTTCACCCAACCAATCTCTAAAGGATTATCCTTCCCAGACCCTCATGGTGGCAGCCCACTGTCGCATGATGTCAGCCCACTCTTGGGACAAATTATTACGTGTGGAGTCCGGACGTCATCCAGAGATCAATAAAAATGTTCCATGTCACCCCAAAAATGTACCGCGCTCGGTATCAAGTGGTACCGGACTGTTCTCCCGTATGGTGTCCGCACGGAATAATCTCTCCGCTCTTGGTGCCTGCTCAACGTAAGATCCATCCGGCCTTGCTGGTGATAGAGCACAATTGACGGCTCTCAAATCTACCAAAAGCAACCATAAGTTGCCAGCGCAAAGGAACGGTGATTCCGGCCAATTTCCAAATTGGTTTGATAAGCTAGAAACTTTAGCAAACAAGAAATTCCTCAAGTTTTAGATAGTATGTACTTGACAAATGAAATTAATTGGCCGACACTTTAGGATTTCAGGTGCGCTTAAAAGTGCCTAAATGAAATTTCTTTAGGGATATTTTTATTATCAAAGGCAGTGGAGTAACAAATTATGCAAGCCAATGAAATAAAAACATGAGATGTGACGTACAGTCAACTCTAAAAGTGCAGAAAATGTTATCATTTCAGATAAAGTGCAAAAGATAGTGGGCTCAATTATTACATAGATGAGAACATTTGGACTGGGAGGGAACAAGAGTGTTCGGCACTCATACCTGTAGCAACATATTCTGGTGCTGCATATCCAAAGGTACCCATCACTCGTGTAGTAACGTGGGAATCGCCACCGGTTGGACCTTGCTTTGCTAGCCCAAAGTCTGAGAGCTTTGGGATGTAATTCTGAGTAAGAACAATAGAGATCAGATTGAGTCCAAAGCTCGAACTTAACATAAGGTTTAGAAGGTTATTAAGCAACATTACAGAGTCTAGAAGGATATTGGAAGCCTTAAAGTCTCTATATATCACTTGCTTTTCTGATGAATGCAAAAAAGCTAAGCCTCGAGCAGCTCCAAGCACTATTTTCATCCTCAAGCTCCATGGAAGTGGCTCAAAAGCTGCACCTCCTGTACAATGCAATGATAATTACATACTAAGCACTATTAAATGCACTAAATACAAACAATAGAATATAAAAATAGGACATCAACAAAGATTCAGCCATAAAACTTAAGAATTTGCATTTAGAATGTGAAGTAATGGGAATGGTTATTAATTTTTTTAGCGCGAATACTTTACAAAATCAAAGAGTACTATGTTTTACAAAATCTTCTGATGTAAAGTTATGAAATGAACAGAGGTAGAGAACGGTATTACATAAGAATTTGTTGTACTTACTTCTGAAGAGGTGATTCTCTAAGCTTCCCTTTGGCATAAATTCATATACAAGAAGAAGTTCCTTGTCCTCCCAGCAATATCCCAAGAGCCTGACGAGGTTGGGATGTGAAAGTCTTCCTAAGAAGTTTATTTCAGACTGCAATCAAAGATTAACAAGAAACGAAAAGATAATAGAAGTTAACAAGATGGAAAACTAGAAACACTCAGTGGTGGGCACCAATTTAATGAAAGAAATAAATCATAGATAAAAAACAGCATAAACATGTAAGCCATCAGTTATGACCTATATGAGAGCCAATAAATTTTAGCTCTTTTCTCAAATATGCTTCTGTTCATCTTCTTCGTGCAATAGAAGCAGCAGTTTGACTTCAATAAATCAAGAAGAGAAAGTTAGGGATATTAGGGACAGAAATCTCAAAGGTACCCATATGTCCTAAACATCCAAAATCACCATGGCCTATGGGTTTTTTGCCAACATTCTTGGGAACCATGAGTGATGAGCAGTGTCGTAAAGCATCCCCATAGAATTCTCTGTGTTTGATTTCAATCATAACTTGGATTATGTGGTCACCAGTGAGAAATTATTATGTGCGGAAGCGGAATGCAGTTTACCTTCCGGAGACCAACCAGAATGCGCCATGTCAGCAGTACTATGTCGGGTACTGAGTGGTGCTGAGCCGGGTACCAAACATGGGGTGACGTGACGCATTATTGTTGGTCTCTGGACGGAGTTCGGCATTTGCACAGAATAATTTCTCCAAGTTGATTAGATCATCATCAAGACATCAACAATAACATTAAGATTAGAGGAAACTGCAAATATCTAAATTTTTAGTTTTTGTCTGATTTGCAGAAAGCAAACTTATCAATTCTGAAGGAACTTGAAAAGGCTACTCCAGTAAAATGCGAGGCATATAATAAGATAGCACTTAGCCAAAAATATGATACGATAATCAAATAGATAGTCCATCTTTAATCAAATGATTATTTAAACTTTACCTGCCATTCCGCCAAACCTTGCATGCTCTCAGATTTCATTTTTTTAACAGCAACAATTATACCAATCCCACTCTTTGTAGGAGTAAGAGTCTTCTCATCAAGCCATCCCTTATAAACTGTTCCAAAACCTCCTTCACCAAGAACTTTGTCAGACTTGAAGTTCCTTGTGGCACTCTTTAGCTCAGCAAAAGTAAAGACCTTAAGATTTGCCGCCTCAAGGATTCTACCCTCAGAAAACCCTTCACTGTCGTTGAAGTTATCATATGTGCTGTCACTAAAGCTGGAAAGCTTAGTGGTAAAAGTGCTGGCCGCCCTTGCAGTTGAGGTCCCTGGTTTGAAGGAAACAGAAAAATGAAAAAGGGTCAAGAGGATAAAAGCTTTGTCTACATGTCTACATATGCCATACAAATTTTTTAAAGAATTTGTATATGGAATTTGGGAAAAAAAATACAGACTATTTACTATAAATAAAAAGAAAAATCTTAAGTTAATAAGAAATATAAATTTTTGAAAGGTCAAAATGAGACAAAGTACAAATATTACTTCACATGAAACAAAATATTTTGGAATAGTTTATACATACATATAAGATATGGTATAACACCAAATTTGCTAACAGATTAATAGTTCCTTTTCCAGAAATCAAATCAGAATGCGGATAACTTATGAAAAGGAGGTTCAATCTTCAAGGATTGAAGGCCCCACTTTTTATAATCCAAATTAAAGAACCAAAGATTCAAACTCATAATCAGTCGAGCAAAGAATAAAAGCTCCCCCTTCCAAAAAAAATCAAACAAGGATTGCTCGTAATTAGGAATAGGAAGAATTAGATTGCAGTTCATGTAATCAAATTGCACTCCCCCCGAGAATCCAAATCGAAAGAATGATAAGGTAAGCTCCAATTGCCGGATAAAATCAGTAGCTCATCAATGAAAAAAAAAATGCTTCTTACGAATCAGAATACCTAGGCTGGAAGGTCTCGTGGTAGAAGGAGTCAGAGATTTCACTCGACTGTCGAGGCAATTCCCCATGATTTCTCTTCTTCGTTGTCTTTTCCCTTCGAAGAAGTAGGAAAGAGGAGCGGAGGAGAAAGAGAGAGGGAATTGAGGATTTTAAAAAGAAAGAATAGACGGTGAGGAGAGAGTAGAGAGTTGGAGGAAGAGACCGCGAAGCTCATGCCGCACAACTACGAACTTTTCGTGGAACACGACGTTGTCGAGTAGACCTGGGCTGGATTTTTTCTACGATGCTTTAAAGTTTAAACAATATTACAATAATTTTACTGTTATGCCATAATCATTTAATGCAAACATGTTTTAATCACTATAGTTTATATTTGATTTCCTTTCACTTTGGTACTTCCATTGTTTAATTTCAAGCCTAGCTTGGCACTACATGATATGATACGACTTAGGCTTCGTTTGTGATGACTTATTACTTTTCAAAGTAAATTTTTAGCATAAAAAATTTTTAAACTAAAAAAATTTATACTAAAAATTTATTTTAGGCTTTATTTGGACGGCTTTCTTATTGCTTCTTAAAGCTGCTTTCTAGTACAAAAATTAAAAATTTTGTACTAGAAAGCTTCTTTAAGAAGGAAGAAAACCATCCCAAACGAAGCCCTAGAAAGTCATCAAAGGCTTTGTTTGGGACGGCTTTCTTACTGCTTCTTAAAGTTATTTTATAGCACAAAAATTTTAATTTTTTAATTAAAAAACTGCTTTAAAAATGAGTAAGAAAGCCGTCCCAAACGAAACCTTAATTTGACATAAACTTTATTTGGGATGGCTTTTATACTGCTTCTTAAATTAATTTTTTAGCTCAAAAATTTAATTTTTGTATTAAAAAGCTACTTTAAAAGCAGTAAGAAAATCATCCTAAATAAAACTTTAGTGTTTGTTTGTGTCAACTTTCTGACACTTTAATTTTCATACTGCAATCACATTTTTATTTGCTTATCATTTTCTCAATGTTTTTTTGCAAGTTCTTAGAAACATTGATGCAAGAAGTTATTTTTTACAATCAGATACACTAATTTGTGAAAATTGTAAAAAAAAAAGGTGTGTATATATAAAAGCCAAAGCAGTAAAAAATTTTGAAATATTATATAAGTAAATATCAAAGTTCACCTATCAGACAAATAAATAAATAAGATTTATGTAGTACATAAAACGCCGAATTTGATATTCATTAATCTATGATAAACACTATCATAAATATTCAAATTTGATTAAACCTCATGTTTTTCTCTTTTTAGAAAATTTGCCTACAAAAACTATGGAGTTTGTTGCAATTCCTTTCTTTTCTTCTTTATATGTGCTATATTTTTATATAAATATTAAGACATCAAACTCTCTTAGGTTCCATTGTTGATGGCTTTTTCACTATTTTCTAAAATAAATTTTTAAACTAAAAAATTGCTTCAAAAAATAATAAGAAAACAATTCAATATTATAACATGTAACAGTACTCATGTACTTCAATATTTAAATTTTTTATTAAAATGAATATATATATATATATATATATATACTAGTATAAATGCACGTGCACATGGTGCACGTTAATAAAAAACTAAAAAAATAATATTTATATAATATGATTGCATGTGAACCAAGTGCATGTGAATAAAATTTAAAATTTTATTTAATTTTTATTTTATTAATTTTTTATAAATTAATAAAGTTATCATTATAATTAATTTTAATAAAGATCATATTATTGAATAACTTGAAAATTTTTCTTAAAATTTTAGTTGATACTTTATTTTAGGATATTTTTAGATGTTAAAAAGTATACTATCATATTATGAAAATTATGATTGATCATCCATGCCAATTTCTAAACGCGAAAAGCATTTTAATCCTTAAGAGTTAAGGCAACTAAAACAAGAAAAAAGAAGAAAAAAAAATTAAAACATGAAATTAATCAAAGTGAGATAAATGTCCACTCTATCTCTGAATAAAAAATTCAAAATATAAATTGATTATCAAACAAGAAGTAAATTTGAATAATTAAAAAGATCGATATGCAAAACAATTAAGATATTTTTAATCTACACAGCTCCAGCCACTTGTAGATTGATTTTCACATCAATGATATAATCAAAGTATAAATGTAACCTCATATACATTAATTATAGTTTAGGAATGCATAATCAATTGTCGAACCCATAAGAAAGTTAAGTTCAAGAAGCGCGCATTGCCATTATCATCCAATTTTATTTGCATTTCCTATTTATATTTTAAAATATTCGTATGTCCTATTACAAACATACATCAAGCAAGCTCAGTACCCTCTTATAATAACCAATTATAGCATAAAATGATTTAAACAAATAATTTTTTGAAATTCAAATTCGTGGTATGTAATAAGGATAGAGGTAAATTAAGTGACAATGATTTAACTTTTATTGATCAAAGAGATGAAGAAAATATGAAAATTAGGATGATTAATTAGTAAAGTAAAATATCAAGAGAAATTAATTAGTAATCTAAAATATGCAACCAAAGAGTAGGATGCCTCATAGATTTTATGTACAATAATTAGAAGATAAAACTTTATAGTCATTAAGATATGAAATTAAAATATCAAAATAAAATGATAAGCTACAATGTGAAGTGAATTCAACTAAAACAAAAAAGAAACAAATGTGCTATATCAAATAAGACAAAGTATTTAGCATCAAATTAAACATTGAGTTCACGTGAATAAAAATAAAAATAAACATTATAATTTATAGTACTATATTTATTTATTTATATGAATAAATAAATTTATCAATAAAAACATTTGTAATAATGATCATATTAATAAAAAATTAGAATTATAAAAAATTATATTTAAAAAAAATATATATATTTTTATAGTTTAGTAAGAAACTAAAATCTTTGATATCTTTGATCAGAATTAAAATTGGTTATTTTTAGCCAATAGTTTATCATCATTAATTTTTGAACAACTTTTAATCCTATTTTTCAAATAAAAACATTCTTACTAAAGGAATTCTAACACTTACAATTTTCACATTAACTTTGAACTAAAGAATTCGAATGAAATAGACAATAAAATATTTGTATGTGCACTTAATAAAATTTAAAATATCACATTTCTATCTCTATTACTATATATTTTTAAGTGCAGTTGATCACATCTGTACGTGCACTTAATCACATTTCTATCTCTATTATTATATCTAAAGATGTTTGATTTATCACATAAGCTCTTAAAGACGACTTAATTGAGTATTTTAAAAATAATCATAGAGGTTAAGAGATCATTTCATATCTGTGCAAGTATTTCAAAATCATGTAATTAAATTTATTAAAAATAATTTGAAGATGCCCAATCTTGAGTGATTGAATTTGAATTATCATAATAACAATGATAATACAATTAATTTATGTTTACTTCTTTTTCGTTAAAATATTAAGGAAAAATCCTTCTCATCAAAATAAAAGGAAACGATATGGGAGAAAGCCAATTATAGAGACAATAAAACAATTATCTAAGCACGCATTAATTGAGTGTTTTTTAATAAGAATATATAACCTGTAAAACTTACCGCAGACAGGATGCTTGGAAGTTCTAAAATGAATTTGTTTCTTCCAACCTTAGGGGGATAGAAGTTGAAGAGAAGCAACGGCGATTTGGTAGTCAAGGGCCCAAAACTCTTCTTCATGTGAAATAGGTGAATGAAGAGGTAAAGGATATGAAGAGACTTGAAATCATGGGTATCTCTCATCGTGACTTCCGATCGATCAAATAGGAACAACATAGGAAGAAGTTTCCTCTACCCTCCCAAAACTCTTCTTCACACGAAGTAGGGAGACGAATACGCCTAAAAGAGGGTGTGAATAGATTTGAAGATGAGCTAGAGCTTCTGTCGTAACTTCCCATCTGACAGGAGGAGAAGAAGGCGATTAAACTTTTTAGCGATTTCACTTGTCTCGGTGAAGAAGAGGAAGCGAAGATATAAAAAGAGGTGAGCGGAATGGAATGCAAAGAGGCGCAAAAACGGATGGAGCAGATTAAATTAATAATATAGTTTCAAATAATTTGGTAGCGGAATGAAACGACGATTTGATAGACAAGGCACAAATATAGGCGGTTTCCTTCATCTTCCAAAACATGAAATGCGAGATACTTAGTGCAAACGTTTTGGAAGTTCAAGAGAACGAAGGTGGTAATTAATTAATTAATGAAATTTAAGGCTTTTTCAGTTATGCATTTAAAGTCTTCAATGAAATACATTTAATATGAAACTCAAGCCTCTTTTGGAGGAAATTAAAAATAAAAAATATGAAGAGTTTTGGAAGTTCAAGAGAACGAAGGTGGTAATTAATTAATTAATGAAATTTAAGGCTTTTTTAGTTATGCATTTAAAGTCTTCAATGAAATACATTTAATATGAAACTCAAGCCTCTTTTGGAGGAAATTAAAAATAAAGAATATGAAGAGTTTTGGAAGTTCAAGAGAACGAAGGTGGTAATTAATTAATTAATGAAATTTAAGGCTTTTTCAGTTATGCATTTAAAGTCTTCAATGAAATACATTTAATATGAAACTTAAGCCTCTTTTGGAGGAAATTAAAAATAAAGAATATGAAGAGTTATAAATGAATGGTGTAGATTTAATTTTATGTTTATAAATGAACGATTAAGATTTACTATGGGTGAAGTCCCAAGCCACTTTTATATAGTAGTATAGATATATATATATATATATATATATATTAATTTTGCAACAAATTAAGGCTGTGTTTTGAGACATTTTTAGACCACTATTTTTTCTTATTTTCAATAAATTGTATACTAAAAAGTAGCTATACAAAATAGTAATAAAAATGTTCCAAACATAGCATAAATTAGCCTCAACAGAGGAAAAATTATTCTGTATGGTCACCGGACGGCGTCCAGAGGTAAATTAGAGTGTGTTACGTCACTTTTTTGCTGTATATCGAGCGATTGATACGTTCTGATTTGTCTCCGAACAATTCGATGACCGCAGAATAATTTCTCTCCTAAACTAAGTCGCTAACTCACTCCAAACAAAATATCTATTCCATTTGCAAGCATACCTAACCCCCAAGTACTTGTTCACGTAACAATGTCCTCCAACTTTTCCAAACCATCGCAACGGCTCAAATCTCTTCAGAAAAATAAACAAACAAAATATTGGCCAAGCGTGATCAAAGTGGATCTGAAGTAGGCCCACATCTCCTTCCACTTCAGCCAAATTCTTCTAATTCAAATGTACTTACCCGCTCGGCCTATCACAGAATGGCATTCGATTAATATTTATATTATCTTCGTTATTATTATATGGCGAAATCCATCTACCAAAAGGACATTTACGGCTCACTTTCTGATCCTAATTTTCTCCATCATTTCTCTCTATTATTTTATTATCAATGAGGCGGCCGAGTTTTAGTTGGATTCCTCCTAATTTCTTCTGCTTGCCTTTGAAATATTGTTCATTATGTAAGTACTTGCAAGAAATGTGAAGGGAAGACCGGTGATGAAGCAATGGACGGTGATCGATATCAAGCACTAAGTAACTTCGTTGATTGACGAGGAAAGGGTCTGTGATGAGGTCAACATGAGGCCTTAGGTGGTCGGCTACTCGGCTTCAGTAATATTGCGGAGTTCAAATGTTTTTATTTTGTTTTATTTCATCTGAATTTTATGCGGTTACTCAAATTTTAATAAGAACTATTATTATTATTATTATTATTATTTAATTATCATTAAATTTCAACTTTTATGAGACGATTCATAATTAGGGCGGTAAAAATTGGATTTCGAGTCAGGTTAAGGTCCAACTAGAGACTGATCCAGGCATTATCTGACCTGATCTGTTTTTCAAAACGGGTTATATTCTCAAACTTGAACTCGACCTGCCTTGGGTTCGGGTCAACCCGACAAGACCCGCCTTTTTTCATCGTAAGAAACCCTAACCCCGAGCGACGTTCTCCCCATCGTTGTCGATGACCTATTCATCATCTTTGATTGCGGCAATGAGGACAAGATCTCTAAGCACGAGCTTGACGACGATTGCAAGATCACGAAGCACAAGCTCCATGGTGGCGGAGATTGACGGCGACGGCAAGGTCACGAAGTTGGAACTCCATGGTGGTGGAGATTGATCGTGACGACGATGGATGCATCACTTTGGATGAGCTCAGGGTCATCAGCCCGACGATATATGCTCCATGAACCAGTAGCTAGCGACAAGCTTCGCCATGTGTTCGCCGTCTTCGAAGACGATGAAGATGGAAATATCTCAATTCTCATATGGGTCGATTGTACTGTGTAGATGCGGGTCAATTTGGGTTAGTATCGGGTTGTCGTGTTGATCAGAACCTGATCCGAAACTTAAAATAGGTTGAAAATGGAGACCTAAATCCTACCCGTTTTTCAAATAGGTCAACCCTAACCTAAAATATAGGTAGGATTTATGTTCCGTATCCATTTTTAATAGCCCTATTCGTAATATAAAAAGGTGGAGGAATAAGCTTCCGTCTACCTCAAAATAATATGATTTCGCTTATATAATATATTGTTCTAAGATAAGGACGTGTCATTCTAAGCTGTGAGACCATTCTTTTTGTTTGGTATGACTAAAGTATTTATTTTTGGAAAATAATTATGTAAGGAATTAAATGATAAATGCAAGCTGATGCAAAAATATTGCATGTCAGGACGACGTGTTTTTTCTGTTTTTGTAATTTTGATTATTGTTGAAATATGCGTAAAGTTATGTCGGCAGAAATTTAGAGAGATAAAGTTCACACATAATTATATAAATATAAACAAATAAAGTGGCCGTTAGAATCTTCAAGTAATTTATATACTACGTCATGGGTCAAAAAAAAAAAAAATGTTTTAACCTGGCACGAATCTTGAAGTATATTCAAGTTGGAAATTTTTTAGATTAAGGATTTATTTGGGACTGCTTTTTTTGCTTTTTCAAATAGTATAAAAATTTTGTAACTAAAATTTTTGTACTAGAAAGTTGATTTAAAAAATAGTAAGAAAATTATCACAAATGAAGCGTAATTTGGGATCATCCAAATTCCAATTTTAGCAAATTTACAGTGAAACTAAAAATATCAACATGAAGAATCCAACAACAATAAAATTGGTTCAATACAACCCCAAATGGGTTCAAATACATGGTCTGAAGCATATTTGGAAGCTTACAAGTATTAAGTGAGTGATCAAATAACATGAAAATACAACATGCATTTAGACGAATTGAGCGGCTCGACGAAACAAATCCAACAAGCTCAAGATTGCTTAATTTTGACAACATTAAGACACATAGATGCTAAATAAATGATGTATGATTAGGGAATGAATATAGACCATCCGATGGAACACTTCAAATTTGTTTTAAAAAATATTTTCTATATTTACGAAGCATGTTACTACCAAAAATATATAAATAGGCCCCCACTTTTTTCATGAGAGAGGTTTGGATCCTTGGCTAGAGACTCAAGTAAGCTCTGAGGCTTAAAGAATCCCAAAGCTCCACGAGGGCAACAATGCAGACAAACCCTCGCTGTCGGACCTCCTTTTGGCTACCATCGCCAAACGCCAAACCTCCGCTTGGAAACATGCAGTCGAAAGTTTCGTTGGTCGGCCACTGTCGTTTAACCTCCTCTGCCTAGCTGCGCTTGCCGGATCTCGCCACCTTATTGTCGTCGCCGGACTTTTGCCTATTGATGGCTGCCATCGAACTTTCATTGGCTTACATCTACCTTACCTCCGACGTTGAACCTTTCGTAAGCCAACCACCACCCTTGGACCACTGTTGCCTGACTATAGTTCTTCTGACCACCGTAGTCCGACTATAGTTCCACCGACGTCTGTCACTTGATTATGTCCCACCGACCTCTATCGACCAACTATGGTCCCACTAACCTTGGTTGCTTGCTAACTATGGTCCCTTGACCTCCATCACTCACCGACTATGATCCTCGGGGCATTATGGCTCCACTATGGTCCCTCCGCCCACCAACCTTCGTCGTTTGCCGACTATGGTCCCTTAGTCGCTAGCCAACAATAGTCATCAGGCCATTGTTGCCCCACTATGGTCCCTTTGACCATCATCACATAACTACAGTTCTTCCAATCATGATCCTTAAATCATAGTTGCCCATATATGATCCCTTTGATCATCATCACCTAGCTATTATCCTTTTGATTAAAGTTCTTAAACCACCATCGCCTGATTATGGTCCTCAGTTCGACCACTATCACTTGACTATTGTCCCTCCGACACCAGTCTCCAGCTATGGTCCCTCTAACCTTTATCGCTCGACTACGGCCCCTTGGATATTCGTTGCCCAACTACCGTCCATTTGACCTTGGTTGCCCACAAACCACATTCCTTAGACCATCATCACCCAACTATGATCCCTCCGACCTACCTCACCCATCGGTTACGGTCATCGGACCACTGTCACCCAACTATAGCCCATCTGATTATCTTCACTCAATTACAATCCTTTCGGCTACAATCCTTAGATCACCGTTGCCCAACTATAATCCTAAGGCTACTATTACTGACTATGGTCCCTTCAACTTCCGTCGCTTGAATACAGTCCCTTCGACATTTATTGCCTGACTATAATCCCTCTGATGCTCGATGACTATAGTTATTCTGACCATCATCTCCTAACTTATCCTTGGACCACCGTTACCCGACTAGGGTCCCTCTAACCTCTGATTATGATCCCACTTATTTTCATCGCTCGCCGATTATGGTCATTCTGACCTCCTTCGCCGGCCGACCACAATCCTTCAAACATCCATCACATGACAATGGTCCCTCCGACCTTAGACACTAGTCGATTACGATCAATTTGAATTTCATCGCTCATCAACTTTAATCCCTCCAATATCAGTTGCTTGACTATTGTCCCTAACCATCAGATATATAATAATAATAATAATAATAATAATAATAATAATAATAATAATAATAATAATAATAATAAACTTGAACTCCAATAGCTTCTAATTCAACTCAATTCGATGCAAAAGAAGATAATTAAGTGTCATAAATGCAACAAAAGGGGATCTAATAAAATAAAAAACCTAACCTTAAATACATCTTAAAAGTAAATGAATAAAATAAAAAAGCCACATTAATAAGATTTTTGTTTGGGAGTCTCCCTGTCGTTTAGGGTTTACTGGGTGCGTCCCCTCGGCAGCCTTCGCCGCCGATTTATTCAGGGAAGTTCTCTCTTCTCCCTGTCTTTTCAATTTTTTGTCTCTACGAGTTTTTTTGCTGCCGTATGGCACCGAAGCACCTGCTGGACCTTGGTTTTTTTATAGGGTTCCCATTTTTTGCAATCTTTCATTGATGCTTTAGCTGGTTCGTCGTCTACTATTTGCTTCCCGGAGATTAAGTCTTTGTCTTACCGTGGCATGCCTTCACTATAGATATATGAGGATGAAATTAGGGCTTTGGCAGCTCCCTTCCAGTTTTCGCTGGTTGGATTTTTGTCTGCCAGGCGACCTAGCTTAGACTCCATAAAGAGATTTCTTTCCAATTTGAAACTTATGGCTGATTTCTTTGTCACTGTGCTTGATTCATCGCATATTCTGGTTAAGCTTTCGAATAACCTTGATTACAGACGGGTTTTCAGTCATCGCTCATATCTGGTTTACAATTGTTATATGAAATTAAGAATGCCTGATTATTCTTATATGGATCTCTTTCCCTGCTCTTCACCCTCATCTCTTTAACCCGAGAATTCTTCATGCCTTGGGCTCTATCTTTAGTCACCCGCTCAAGGTCGATTCTGCCACTTCATTGGGGTCGAGGCCATCTATAGAGAGAGTTTTGGTTGAGATTGATATAACTAAAAAAATTTCAGACTCTGCCTGGATTGGCCCTAAGAAGCTTGGCTACATCCAAAATGTTGAGATGAAGGTTTTCCCCCCGTTTTGTGCTCTTTGTCAGCCTTTTGGTCATGTTGGGAGGAATGTAAGTCCAAAGTTGGTGTCCCTCTTAAGTTCTCCCTTAAGACATCTTCCTCTGTTTTCGTTTTTAATTTGGGGGGTATCGTCCAGGCCGATCGGGGACATCGGCCAGGCCGATTGACACTGTTCATAAGGATCGGCCGTGCAATCGCCCTGGAGTATCGGCCAGGACTATGTGGTTTGGTCTGATCGTCCAGGACGATCGAGACGATCGGCCAGGCCGATCTGAAGAGGATTTAAGGGGTTTCAGCCGATTTGAAGAGAGAGAAAATATTTTATAAAATATCTGATTTCAGCTCTGAGGAGAGAGAAAAAAAGAGAAATTTGGAAAAGTTGATTTCGGGAAGACGCGGAGCCATTTTCGATCGAAGTGACTGTTGAGGAATTTGCTGTGCTCGAGGTAAGGCACATTCCATCTTTCTCAATTTTCAGTTCCGTCGCGGTTGGCGGTATTTTTCTGTCCGGATTTCGTTTTCGTTACGGTTTTTCGTCCGTATCTTTTGATTGGTTCAGTTTTTACCGCGTAAGTTTCTGTATATCGTTGCCGTGCCGGGTGTGCACGTTTTGACTATATTTTGAAGATTTTTGTCCGGGTATTTTTGATTCGGCGATGTTTTTCGTAGACTACAATTTTCTGTGAAATTGGAAATTATCTGTGTAGTAGAATAAATATTCTGGAATATGATTATCTATGTTCTGTGCGAATTCGGTGAATTTTCTTTGCAGGAAATTTTGTGTAAATTCTGTCTACTGCCGTTGTGCTGTCCGATTTTTGGGTGATTTCTGATTTACCCGGATTTTCTCTGAATTGAAATGCTATGTGTATAAGCTATCAAAAGGGAGCTATAAGGGGCCTGGATCCTATGAGATTCAGTTAGTGAAACGGGAAATTTAGATGAGCTCAAGTTGGGAGAAATGTCAGTTATATTCCGGATCCGTGAATTCTATTATTCAGGTGCTGTGAGCACATTTAGCTTAGCTATTAATTATTCAGCGAATTTCAGGTGCCGTGAGCACAAGGGAGTCATAAGGGTTAGAATCCGTAGTGATTCTGTTTAGTTTAGTTTAGCTATTAATTACTCAGCTATTATTCTGGTGCCGGGGGCACACTTAACTATATTAAATATCTGATATCTGATCTGATATGTGATTCTGATCCGATTTTGTTCTGTTTCGATATGATCTGTATAATTCTGACTCTGCTGAGTTTATTCTGTTCTGTGATCTGATCTGTACGATTCTGATTCTGATTTGATATCTGTCCGTATAAGTTCTGATTTCCGATTCTGTTCCGATTTCTGATATGATTTCTGTCTGATGAGTTTGGTTTTGGTTTCTGAGAATTTAGATTGGTGGTTTGTTGCTTTGCTGAGCTGTTGAGCTCACCCTTGCTTTCTGGTGGTTTTCAGGTTCTGGGAAGGGCAAGGAAGTCCAGGATTAGTTCGGAGTCTGATCAGTATAGGTACTTTTGTACTTTTTGATTTTTGTACAGTCATGGCTTTTCTGTTCTGTCTTTCTTTCTGTTGAAAGCCATGTACTGTTCTGTAGATGATTATTTTTGAGGAAATGAAAAGATAGATGTTTTGTTCCGCTGCATTTGATGTTTTTAGTAGCTCTGTTGTTCTGTGTGTGTCTGTTGAGTTAAGAATTTGGAAGATCAGTTCAGTAACCTAATCCAAAGCCAGATCCTGGATATGCAAGTAAGTCTCTCGTCGCGATCCGGCTCGGGCGGGATCCGTCCCCGTCGGGTCGGGTCGTGACAATCGGCCAGGCCGATGGCACTGTTCATAAGCATCGGCCTGATCATCGCCCTGGAGTATCGGCCAGGATGAGGTGGTTTGGTCTGATCGTCCAGGACGATCGAGACGATTGGCCAGGCCGATCTGTGTATGATTTAAAGGAAATCAGTCGTTTTGAAGAGAGAGAAATTTTAATTAAAAATATCTGATTTTCGATCTAAGGAGAGAGAAAAAGAAGAAAATTGGAAAAGTTAATTTCGGGAAGACACGGAGCCGTTTTCGTTCGAAGAGACTGTTGAGGAAATTGCTGTGCACGAGGTAAGGCACATTCCACCTTTCTCAATTTTCAGAACCGTCGTGTTTGGCGGTATTATCTGTCCGGAATTGATTTTTGTTCGTGATTTTTGTTCGTATCTTTTGATTGGTTCAATTTTTACCGCGTAAGTTTTTGTATATTGTTGACGTGCCGAGTGTGCACATTTTGGTTATTTTCTGAAGATTTTTGTCCGGGTATTTTTGATTCGACTGTGTTTTTAGTCGACTGGATTTTTCTGTGAACTTGGAAATTTTCTGTGCAATAGAATAAATGTTCTGAAATGTTGATATCTATATTCTGTGCGAATTTGGTGAATTTTGATTTTCAGGAAAATTGTGTAAATTCTGTATACTGCCGTTGTGCTGCCCGATTTTTGGGTAATTTCTGATTTGTTCGAAATTCTTCTGATTTGATATGCTATATGTATAAGCTATATAAGGGAGTTATAAGGGGCCTGGATTCTATGAGATTCAGTTTGTGAAATGGGAATTCTGAAATGAGCTCAATAAGCATTTTGATATCTGTTCTGTTCCGGATCCGAGGAAAATCTGTTTAGGTGCTATATGCACTATTTATGTATTCTGGTGCAATAAGCACATCTGATCTGATCTGTTCTGGTACCGTGAGCACAAAGGGAGGCATAAGGGGCCTGGATCCTATGAGATTCAGTCTGTGTCAGGGAACTTAGCTATTACTTAAATATCTGATATCTGAGATATGATTCTGATATGATTTTGTTCTGTTCTGATATGATCTGTACGATTCTGATTCTGTTGATCTGATATGTCTGATCCGTTCTGATTTCTGTATGGATTTGTCTGACGTGTTGGTTTTGAGATTCTGAGGATTTTGATTGGAGGTTTGTTGCTTTACTGAGCTGTTGAGCTCACCCTTGCTTTCTGGTGGTTTTCAGGTTCTGGGAAAGGGAAGAAAGACCAGGATTAGTTCAGAGTCTGATCAGTATAGGTATTGTTTTGTACCTTTTGATTTTTATACAGTCATGACTTTTCTGTTCTGTCTTTCTTTCTGTCTAAAAGTCATGTACTGTATCTGTAGATGATTGTTTTGAGGAAAAGAAATGATAGATATTTTGTTCCGCTGCATTTGATATTTTTAGTAGCTCTGTGTTTGTTTATTTGTTTGAGTTAAAATATTTGGAAGATTCAGTTCCGAACCAAATTCCAAAGCTAGATCCTGGTTAGTGCTGCTTCTCGTCGCGGCCCGGTGCGAACGGGATCCGTCTCGTCTCGGGTCGGGTCGTGACAAGCTTTTTTTGGTATCAGAGCAATGGTTTTGGAATTTGGGAATTTTGTGAAACAGAGCTATAGGAAGTGATCAGTAAGTCTGTCTGGGGGGTAGTTTTGGTTGTTCGGCTTTTTATTGTGTTGTTTTTGTGATAGTTTTCCAGATTTTCTGGATTTTTCTATATGGATCAGCCAGACCCAGACATGACATATGGGCAGAGTGCCGATCAGGCAGCATCAGTGGGGAGTACAGCCCCAGTGGTCGGTGCTGATACGCTTTCTCAGTTTGCTTCACTCGTTGCTCAGATGATGAGCGAGACTCAGAGTAGAGCTTCTACTGTCCGATCTGATGACCTGGATAGACATTTGCAGTTGGTTCTGAGGTTGAAACCTCCGAGATTCGAGGGCGCTGTTGAGCCCAGAGCTGCTGAGGAATGGCTGAGGAGATTGGAGAAGACTTTTGACGGGATGCAGTGTCCGTCAGACAGGAAGGTACCGTTGGCAGTTTTTCTGTTAGATGGAGAGGCTGAGCACTGGTGGTAAGGCCAGCAGGCAGCCAGATTTCAGGGCAGACTGAACTCTTTGATTACTTGGGAAGAGTTCACTGAAGTGTTTCGAGACTGGTTTGTTCCTCCTTCTGCACGACAGCAGATGCAGGAGAATTTTCTGAGGCTTGTTCAGGGGAGCAAGACGGTGATGCAGTACGAGGCTGAATTTATTGCATTAGCCAGGTACGCTCCGCAGCTGGTTAGCACTTCTGCTGAGAGGTGTGTTTTAATTAAAAAAATATATATTTAAGTATATATAGTTTTGGAAAATATTTAATTTTCTTTGAGAAATATTTAATTTTGGAATTTTGAAATTGAACACTCTATTATGAACAATATATCGCCTCGAAAGACGAACATATCGTTCCCTAATGGGTTCGAATTTCAAAGTTTTAAATTTCCCAAAGAGAATTAATTAGAGTTTTTGAAAATATCAATTTTGAAAATTAAATCTGGGTTTCTAAATCTCCTACGAGCGCAAGCCCTCGTAGTTAATTACATCGTAGGAAATCGGAATTTCCTACGAAAACTCTCGATTAAAATAGCGGTAGAAATTTTATTTAAGAATTTCAAGGATTGATATCAAAGGAGAAAAAGGTTGGAATTTTCAATCAGGATTGGATCAAGATTGAACACTTATTTTCGAAGTCAAAGGAGAATAAGTAGGAGGTGCTTTGAGATTCTGAATTACTTCAGAAACACCTCAGCCTATCCTAAGTGTTAAGCATGCATTGCATTAGAAACAGATTTAAAAGAGTCAAAATTTTAATTGCATTAGTCCTTAGCATTTTGCACCCAGCATAAGTCAAAGGGGCCAATTAGGATCTGCCCTAGATGTCGGCCCCGTTCTCAAAAACTTTTCTTAAATAACATCCCTACCACTCAACATTAAAAGACCGGACTCATATTTTAAAATCGTTTAGGTGGTTTAGCTGGCTCCCCAATCCAGGCCGGGGTAAGTCCAGATTTGCACTGCATTAGTTAGGTTCGGGTCACTTTTTAGTACCCAATTTAGACTTAGGTTCTGAGGCTGGCTCGGGCCATAAGACCTCAACTTCCGGGAATTGAATCCCAAATTTCTAATAAAATTGATCATTCAAATTAAAAATCTCTTTCAATCAAATTCAAGCCTAACACTTAGGATAGGCTGAGGTGTTTCTGAAGTAATTCAGAATCTCAAAGCACCTCCTACTTATTCTCCTTTGACTTCGAAAATAAGTGTTCAATCTTGATCCAATCCTGATTGAAAATTCCAACCTTTTTCTCCTTTGATATCAATCCTTGAAATTCTTAAATAAAATTTCTACCGCTATTTTAATCGAGAGTTTTCGTAGGAAATTCCGATTTCCTACGATGTAATTAACTACGAGGGCTTGCGCTCGTAGGAGATTTAGAAACCCAGATTTAATTTTCAAAATTGATATTTTCAAAAACTCTAATTAATTCTCTTTGGGAAATTTAAAACTTTGAAATTCGAACCCATTAGGGAACGATATGTTCGTCTTTCGAGGCGATATATTGTTCATAATAGAGTGTTCAATTTCAAAATTCCAAAATTAAATATTTCTCAAAGAAAATTAAATATTTTCCAAAACTATATATACTTAAATATATATTTTTTTAATTAAAACAAAAATGGCGACTCCACTGGTAGAGGGAACTTGCTCTACAAATGATCGGGTATGGATTGGGGCATTTTTCTGAATTATTTTTGACCTTTTTTGGTCAAATTGACCGCCAAATGGCGGCGCCCAATGAGAACGCGCCACATGGCGACCTGGCCCACCACTTAACCACGTCAGCACCCGTGTTCACGCGGTATTGCCAGATCTAGGCCGTCCGATCACGCTGAAGGCGCGATCGGACGGTTCTGGTTGAACCAGAGCTAGAAAACTTCAAATGCCCATAACTTTCAAAATACTCAACGAAATTGCATGAAATTTGAACTGTAGCTAGAGGGCATCATAATCTAACAATTCCTGAAGTTTGAAGGCTCCATGCATTGTAGATTTGCTACAGTTTCAAATTGAAATTTAAACTTCAAATGGGAATAACTTACAATCCAACCGTCGGAATTTTGTGTTCTTTAGCTTGTTGGAAAGCTGCAGTGATCCTCTACAACTTTGTAGAAGACCTCAGGAGCTGGATCTATCTGTATTGGAAGTTATTTGGGAATAACCTGATTCTCTCTCTAGATTCCTCTCTCTTCACCAAATAAGCTTTGGAGGCTAGATTTTCGTGGGGGAAGGCTTGGAAAAGTTAGGGAAAGGCTTGGAAAAGGTTCTTTGAAGGTTTTGATGGCTGGGATGGTTCTTGGATGAGGGAGGGATTTGAATGAGAGAGGCTTAAAGGGTTCTTTGCATGTCTTAAGATATTTTCCTATGCAAGCCATCTTAGTGCATTTGGATGGTTAGGATTGACTGTATGAGCTCTTTGATGGTTGCCAAGTGTCCATGGAGTTGATGGGATCAAGGGATCAAAGGACAAGAGGTGGCATGAGGTTTTAAATCTCCTTTTTGCCCCTTTGAACACATGGCTTGATCAAGAGCCATTGGATTAGATCTAAGGGTTACAAAATGCTCTAAGGAGCTTCTAGAAGAGGTCTTAACAGCTGGATTAATTAGGGCTTAAGTGAATTAGCTTAAGGAATTAATTGGGCAAGGTTTAAGGTTCATTTGACCATGCATTGACCATTTGACCAATCAATGGGTCAATGGGTGCTGATGTGGTCATGAAGAAATGTTGATTTGCTGGTTGATTGAGCCAAGTTCAATGGGCTTGAGGTAGTTTGAGTTTGCTTAAATATTTAAGTCTCCTAAAGCCATTAAGAGGTTGTGTTGACTATGTTGACCAGTCAACCAGTCAATGAAGTGAATGATGTGGACTAGGAGAATGTCATGGGTGGTGGTGAGGGCCATTCCAAAGTTTGTGCAGGTCATTTGGGTTAAGAGGGCTTAATGGGCCCTTAATGGGCCCTTAAGCTAAAATTGGTTGACTTGGTCAACCAACTAGGTCTAAGGTCTGGAAATGGGTTCAACAAATTTCAAATGATATTTAGAGTTTATTGGATATGGTCCTAGGGTCTAGGGAGGTCATTTGGTTCAAAACACCTGTTTGGATCCTTAAAGGGCCCCTTTGGTCAAACCTGTTGACTTGGTAAACCGGGTTGACCCAAGGGTTGAGAATGGGTTCAACAGGTTTGAAATGACATTTAAAACTTGCTGGAGATGGTTTCGTTCAATTCGGAGTTCATTTGGTTTGAAATCACCATTTGAGCCCCATAGGGGTATTTTGGTCATTTTGACCCCTGGTCAACTGGGGGTCAAAGTGGGTCAACCAAAATGCAGTTTACTGTTCAGTGAGTTATAATTAAGGGTCTGGAAGTACTTAGAGGCTTTGGAGAGAGCTCAAAGGTCAAAATCCACTGGATGGCAGGTCTAGTGGCATAGGCCGTAAATATTTGAAGGTTTTGCAGCCTATGGATTTTGATTAAGTTTCTGGGGTTAGAGACCTCAGAATGGGCTCAAATTTGGAGGGTTGCTTCCAGAGACATGTCCCATCAATATGCAACTGACAGACTCTGAATCGGAGGTCATTTGATAGGGTTTTGAAGTATTTGAAAAATCCCTGAAAAAGGCCTTTAGGACAAGGCTTCTGGACCTTGGATTTGAGTCTGGATTTTGAGTTTGATCTAGATTTTGAGTTTGATTAATTAAGTTTGAGTTATCTAAATCATTTATGATCATTTGGAAGATCATAATTGATTGGATAAGGTTGAAGTTCGATCAAAAATAAGATCAAGGTTTGAACTGAAGATTAAGATCTTGAACTGGACTGGAGTCTGGATTTTAATTGAGGATTAGATTGAATTGAGATCAGGTTTGAATTGGAATCAGGATTGATTTGAGGTCTAGATTGATCTGGATGGGTCCTTAATGACCTCATACAAAAATGAGGTCAACAAGGTGTTACAGATTTCTGAGGGGATTGCGAGATACTTTGAGGCAGCCCCTGATACCGTTCCGGATCACCGACTTCTCTGAGCTTATGGAACGAGCTCGTCTGATAGAGAACGACCTGATGGCTACTCAGCAGCGGTGGACTGCGAGTAGAAAGAGATTTGGAGGTGAGGCTTCTGGCAGTGGTTCCTCTGGGAAGAGGAGATTTGTTTCTGGTTCTGGATCTGGAGATTCCAGGAGGAGCGGAGGGTCGTCTGGTACTGTTACCAGTACGACGAGTTCTGGATCAGTCAGTTCGGCACCTATGTGCCAGAACTGTGGACGACGACACTTTGGCCAGTGCTACAGGATGGCTGGTCTGTGCTTCCGATGTGGTCAGTCAGGACATCGGATTGCAGAGTGTCCACAGATGGGATTTGATCAGCGATCTGAGGGCTTCGTCAGACCTGTTGGTTTAGCAGCAGGAAGACCGAGGACTGTTCCTCCACGCCCTGAGGGATTTGCTCGTAGAGGTGGTGGTTCTAGTTCTGGACCACGGAGACCACCTACGATTCAGATGGAGCAGAGTAGTTCTGTTGCTTCAGCTCCTGTTCCAGTTCAGCCCCGAGTTTACAGTCTGAGTCAGCAGGAGGCTCGTGATGCTCCCGATGTGGTGACAGGTACGATTTACATTTCTGATCAACCCTGTCATGTTTTGTTTGACTCAGGAGCGAGTCATTCTTTTCTGTCCGAGCACTGTTTTGAGATTTTGCATTTGGATTCGTGTTTGCTTCCGGTTTCTTTGTCTGTGATTTTACCGGCTGGGAATCCTTTGATTGCTCGACAGTTTTGTTTGTGTGAGATTGAGATTTCTGGCAAGAAGTGGAAATCAAGTTTGATTCGGTTGCCGATTTCATCGTATGATGTGATTCTGGGCATGGATTGGCTGAGACAGTATGAGGCCCAGATAGACTATCTGAAGAAGCAAGTGAGTTTGCTTATGGCTGGAGAGAGAGTTGTATTTCAGGGATTACGAGATGTTTTCTCCAGTCTGGTTTCTGTATTGGAGGTAAGTAGGCTGTGGAAGAAGGGATGCCCAGTGTTTTTGGCTTCGGTGCGGGATCTGAACCTAGAGGTTGGTTCTATTTCTGAGATCCCAGTGGTACGGGAGTTTGTTGATGTTTTTCCTGAGGAGTTGGTTGGTTTACCTCCGGATAGAGATGTGGAGTTCTCTATCGATGTTTTTCTGGGTACCGCTCCGATATCGAAAGCTCCGTATAGGATGACACCGAAAGAACTTTCTGAGTTAAAAGTTCAGCTTCAGGAGTTGGTTGACAGAGGTTTCGTACGTCCTAGTGTTTCTCCGTGGGGAGCACCTGTTCTGTTTGTGAAGAAGAAGGACGGTACACTCCGTATGTGTATTGATTACAGAGATTTGAACAAGGTCACGATCAAGAACAAGTATCCTTTGCCTCAGATTGACGATTTGTTTGATCAGCTTTCCGGATCTTCAGTATTTTCGAAGATTGATTTGCGATCCGGATATTATCAGGTGAAGGTAAAGGAAGTTGATGTGGTGAAGACAGCTTTCAGTACTCGGTACGGGCACTACGAGTTCTTGGTTATGCCTTTTGGGGTAACCAACGCGCCTGTTATTTTTATGGATCTGATGAACCGAGTATTCAGGGAGTATTTGGATCAGTTTGTGATCGTCTTCATCGACGATATTCTGGTATATTCTGCATCTGAGGATGATCATGCCAGATATTTGAGGATTGTGTTGGAGACTTTGGGGAGGCATCAGCTGTATGTCAAGTTCTCCAAGTGTGAATTCTGGTTGAAGAACATTTCTTTTCTAGGGCATGTGATTAGCGGAGAAGGCATTTCTGTAGATCCCCAGAAGATTCAGGCAGTTGCTGATTGGCCAAGGCCGACTACGGTATTTGAGGTACGTAGTTTCTTGGGCATGGCCGGGTATTACAGGAAATTTGTGAAAGGATTTTCACAGATTTCGACTCCTCTGACGAGACTGACTCAGAAGTCAGTACCTTTTGTTTGGACACCGGAGTGTGAGACGAGTTTTCAGAGATTGAAGGATTGTCTGACTTCAGCTCCGGTACTAGCACTTCTGTCAGGTACGGAAGGTTTTCAGGTGTTCAGTGATGCTTCACTGAAAGGATTGGGTTGTGTCCTGATGCAGCATGGTCAGGTAATTGCTTATGCTTCGAGACAGTTGAAGCCACATGAGAAGAATTACCCGACACATGATTTGGAGTTAGCTGCAGTAGTTTTTGCATTGAAGATTTGGCGTCATTACTTGTATGGCGTCAGATGTGAGATTTTCACTGATCATAAGAGCCTGGAGTACATTTTTAGTCAGAAGGATCTGAATTTGAGGCAGAGAAGGTGGCTCGAGTTGATCAAGGACTATGATTTGACTATTCAGTATCAGCTTGGGAAGGCGAATGTGGTAGCAGACGCTCTGAGCAGAAAGTCTTCTGGATTATCAGGTATTCAGCTTACTTGTGATGACTTTCTGATTCGCGATTTGGAGCGATTGCAGTTGGAAGTGATTTCTTCCAGTGGTTTGGAGTTGTCTTAGATGAGTATTCAGTCTTCCTTGGAGACGAGAATTCAAGAAGCCCAGAAGTCAGATTCTGATTATTCGAAGTTGATTGCTCAGATTGGATCTGGTAAGACTCCTGAACTTCGAATTTCTGATTATGGTGTTATTTTCTGTAAGAACAGGTTGTGGGTACCTGTGTTTGGAGCTTTGAGGCAGGAGATTCTGTATGAATCTCATCATTCAGGCTACACTGTACATCCAGGCAGTGGTAAGATGTATGCTGATATGAAGCTGTTGTTTTGGTGGCCTGGAATGAAGAAAGATGTGGCAGAGTTTGTGTCGAGATGCGAAGCCTGTCAGTTGGTGAAGGCAGAGCATCAGCGACCCGGTGGACTGTTGCAGTCGTTGCCTATCTCTGAGTGGAAATGGGAGGAGGTAACTATGGACATTGCAATGGGTTTTCCTCGATCTAGACAAGGACACGACGCCATTTGGGTGGTTGTAGATCGATTGACGAAATCCGCCCATTTTCTTCCGATCAGACAGACGGATTCAGTTGATCGCTTGGCACAGATTTATGTGAAGGAGATAGTCAGATTGCACGGTGTGCCTCGCGTGATTGTTTCTGATCGAGATGAACGTTTTACTTCCAGACTTTGGAAAGGCATTCAGCAAGGCTTGGGTACGAAACTGCATTTCAGTACAGCCTTTCATCCTCAGACCGACGGACAGTCTGAGAGGACTATTCAGGTGCTGGAAGACCTGTTGAGGCTTTGTGTTCTGGACTTTGGCGGAAGCTGGGAAGATCACATCCCGCTGATTGAGTTTGCTTATAACAACAGTTTTCAGTCCAGTATCGGTATGACACCGTACGAGGCTCTGTATGACAGGAAGTGCCGTACTCCGTTGACTCTGACGGAGGTCGGAGATAGACAGGCTTTGGGGGCCACTTTTGCTGATGAAACTGCTCAGAAGATCAGTTTGATAAGAGAGAGATTGAAAGCTGCTCAAGACCGTCAGCAGAAGTATTACAATCAGAAGCACAGGTTTGTTGAGTTTCAGGTTGGTGACTTTGTGTATGTCAAAGTCAGCCCGATGAAAGGTGTGAGCAGATTTGGTCAGGTAAGCAAGCTTAGTCCAAGGTATGTTAGTCCTTTTGAAATTTTGGAAATGATTGGAAAAGCTGCTTACAGACTATTGCTTTCTGATTCTATGCCTGATGTGCATAATGTGTTTCACGTGTCCACTCTGAGGAAGTGGTTATCCGACTCTGGGAAGAAGGTATCTGCTGATGAGGTTGGGATTCAGGAGAATCTGGCGTACAAGGAAGAGCCAGAGTTGATTTTGGCGTACGACGTCCGGAAGTTAAGAAATAAACAGATTCCGATGGTTAAAGTCCAGTGGAAGCACCGGACAGCACGGGAAGCGACTTGGGAGAAGGAGTCTGACATGAGACAGTCGTACCCATACTTATTTTGACTGAGTTTGGATTGGGATAATGTCGAGGACGACATTTTTCTGAGTTGGGGAGATTGTAATATTACGATCTGCTCCAGGATCGTCCAGGACGATCTGGGATCGTCCTGGGACGATCAGTTGATATGAAGCTCCAGAATTTGCCCAGATTTGCTCCAGGTGATTTCCTGTAGGTATCGTCCAGGCCGATCGAGGACATCGGCCAGGCCGATGGCACTGTTCATAAGCATCGGCCTGATCATCGCCCTGGAGTATCGGCCAGGATGAGGTGGTTTGGTCTGATCGTCCAGGACGATCGAGACGATCGGCCAGGCCGATCTGTGTATGATTTAAAGGAAATCAGTTGTTTTGAAGAGAGAGAAATTTTAATTAAAAATATTTGATTTTCGATCTGAGGAGAGAGAAAAAGAAGAAAATTGGAAAAGTTGATTTTGGGAAGACGCGGAGCCGTTTTCGTTCGAAGAGACTATTGAGGAAATTGCTGTGCACGAGGTAAGGCACATTCCACCTTTCTCAATTTTCAGAACCGTCGTGTTTGGCGGTATTATCTGTCCGGAATTGATTTTTGTTCGCGATTTTCATCCGTATCTTTTGATTGGTTCAATTTTTACCGCGTAAGTTTCTGTATATTGTTGACGTGCCGAGTGTGCACATTTTGGTTATTTTCTGAAGATTTTTGTCCGGGTATTTTTGATTCGACTGTGTTTTTAATCGACTGGATTTTTCTGTGAACTTGGAAATTTTCTGTGCAATAGAATAAATTTTCTGAAATGTTGATATCTGTATTCTGTGCGAATTTGGTGAATTTTGATTTTCAGGAAAATTGTGTAAATTCTGTATACTGCCGTTGTGCTGTCCGATTTTTGAGTAATTTCTGATTTGTTTGAAATTCTTCTGATTTGATATGCTATATGTATAAGCTATATAAAGGGAGTTATAAGGGCCTGCATCCTATGAGATTCAGTTAGTGAAATGGGAATTCTGAAATGAGCTCAATAAGCATTTTGATATCTGTTCTGTTCCGGATCCGAAGAAAATATGTTTAGGTGCTATATGCACTATTTATGTATTCTGGTGCAATAAGCACATCTGATCTGATCTGTTCTGGTGCCGTGAGCACAAAGGGAGGCATAAGGAGCCTGGATCCTATGAGATTCAGTCTGTGTCAGGGAACTTAGCTATTACTTAAATATCTGATATCTGAGATATGATTCTGATATGATTTTGTTCTGTTCCGATATGATCTGTACGATTCTGATTCTGTTGATCTGATATGTCTGATCCGTTCTATTTCTGATTTGATACGACTTCTGTTTCCGTACAGTTCTGTTTGATTTGATATCTGTCCGATTCCGTTCTGATTTCTGTACGGATTTGTCTGACGTGTTGGTTTTGAGATTCTGAGGATTTTGATTGGAGGTTTGTTGCTTTACTGAGCTGTTGAGCTCACCCTTGCTTTCTGGTGGTTTTCAGGTTCTGAGAAAGGGAAGGAAGTCCAGGATTAGTTCAGAGTCTGATCAGTATAGGTATTATTTTGTACCTTTTGATTTTTGTACAGTCATGACTTTTCTGTTATGTCTTTCTTTCTGTCTAAAAGCCATGTACTGTATCTGTAGATGATTGTTTTGAGGAAAAGAAATGATAGATGTTTTGTTCCGTTGCATTTGATGTTTTTAGTAGCTCTGTGTTTGTTTATTTGTTTGAGTTAAAATATTTGGAAGATTCAGTTCCGAACCAAATTTCAAAGCTAGATCCTGGTTAGTGCTGCTTCTCGTCGCGGCCCGGTGCGAACGGGATCCGTATCGTCTCGGGTCGGGTCGTGACAATTGTGCTGCCTGCGAGTTGAATGGAATTGAGTCCCACGACTCTTCGTGCTCTGTTCATTCTGTCTCTCACCTTAATTCCGATGCTTTGGTTGGTGATTCCTCTGCTCGTGTGGGTGTTTTTAATTTCAATTCCTCTGTCACGCCTACTGTTCTTGTCCGTAGCCCTTTTTGTTAATATGCATGTTAATTTAATTTCTCTTGAGGCTTGTTTGGAGGATGTGAGAATGCAAATTGATTGGCTTCAAGCCTAAACTGATTCTTCTTTGGAGGCTAGTGAGGAGGAAGAACCTGGGGAAGATTTTGTAAAGTGTAATGAGCGTCAAGTGGTTTCTGGTACCTCTCGTTCTAGGGGTAGGCGTGGCAGGAAATAATGTTTGGTTTTGTTGTGGTTGGTGCTCTCTTTATGGTTAAGATTGTTATTTTTTTGTTGCTTGCCTGTTAATGGTATAGTGGTTGCAGATTTATGGTTGTTCATCGAGCTCTATCCTTTGGACTGTGGGCTGATCTTGTTGGAAGGCATTTTGTTTTGGAGGCTATAGTTTGGCTATAACTTAGACTAATATTTGTCGTTTCAAATTATAGATTGAGGGCAATGATGTGGCTAGGGCTTACTAGTCCTAAGCCATGGCTCGTGGCAACCTTTGGTGGTACATTTTTTACTCGTTTGGGATGACTACTTGGTGTGTTACTGTTCTCACTCCATACTGGATGACCCATGCCTGACTTAGGTGTGGTTAGCAGCCTCTGCCTTTACTAAGCCTACTGGGTTGTCACCCTTGTGTTTATTTGTAACTTTTTTCTTTCCGCTTGTTAGCTTGTTGTAACCCCTTTTTTAGTTGGAATAAATTCTGTGTATTTTGAAAAAAAATGAATACAATCAGATTAATAATATAATAATAATAATCCACAATTTAAAAAATTAATAATTCACAATTAGTTACATTGAGTGTAATAACTATAAAAATATTATTGTTTAACATTTTAAAAAAAAATAGTATACTCATAAGAACTTAAAAAATATATATTGTTTTCCTTAAAAACTCTTTCAAATAAGCTATAGCCGCTTCTCTAACTACTTTAACTAATACTAATACTCTTCTAAAAAATGTAATTAAATGAAATTTTTTAAAAAGAAGAACACATGAGCCACATCAAATTTTTAATAAAAATCATTAATTTAATTTAAATATAATCACTTCCCTGCGTTTCGTTGGTTGGACAACTGGCGAACTGTAATTAAAAGCGTGCGCTCGCGAAAGCTGCTGAAGTGCGGTATAGCGTGCCTGTGAAATTTCTTATATGTACGACTTAGTTTTGTTTGGCATGATTTTCTTATTACTTTTTAAAACAAAATTTTGGTACGAAAATTAAAATTGTTGCGTGCTAGAATATACGCGGCAGTAGAGTTAGGAAATATTCATCTTAGTGTTGCACGAGTATTCCGCACACAAACAGAAAAGAGAAAATGAACACCAAAGGTTTTTACGTGGAAAATCCAAAAGAGGGAAAAAACCATGGGGCCTCGCCCAGTTGCAAAGTTTCACTAGTATTTGTTTGAAGTACAAAGGTTGATTCGTCTTATAAATCAAGATGATCAATTTACAATCAACTTCTCACAAAGTTACAAAATTCTGCAAATTTCCGACGTTTCCTAAAAATCCGGCAGAGTTCCGGCGTATTTAGGTGGCATGAAGAGCTCAGGCGGTGGTCGAGAAGATGAGGAATCTCCTTTTCCCCTTTCTCCTCTTTTTCTTCTCTCTCTTCACTTGAGTCCATTTGGTGTAGAATGAGAGCTCTATTTATAGTTTTTCTGGAGTGGCATAGCTCGTAAATAGGCGTGAGATCAGGGGCGAATTGGGAGTGTTTTGAATGGACGGCCGATATCGAATCTTTTGATCATGCACCGTTCGTTGGGCATTTGAAGGCCTTAATGATGTCGGAATTTGACGATCTTGGGCTCGTTGGATTCGTCTTGTCGAGACGTTCGATTCTAGTATAAGGTCGTCAAAATTGGAGACCGTTTGGTAACTCAAATTGCAGTTTGAACCTTCAAACAGCTCTTTGAGCCCTTGATTCGGACTCATTTGGGCTCGGATTGGGTTGATCTTGGTGTCGTTGGGTTTGTATTTCCGAGACGCTCAGTTTGACTGTAAGCTTGCTAAAATTAGAGTTCAGGTGCTCCTGGAATTAATTTTTGAAGTTTCCAACTAGCTTTTGCCTCGAGATTCGTGCCCGATTAAGCTAATTTTGTGATGCTGTATCAGTATTTGTACTAGAAAGTTGTTTTAAGAAGCAGGAAGAAAGTCGTCCCAAACGAAGTTTTAATCAGGGACTGTTTTTTACTTTTTTTTTTAAATTCTTTTTTTAGTATAAAAATTTTTTAAATTAGTCTTTATTATTAAAAAGCTGTTTTAGTTGTATTTAAGGTTGTATAAAATAAATCAGTTAGAATTTATTTCAAAATAACTAGAATTTATAAAACTGTATATTATCCTCATTTTAAAGTACATAATTTTTTTTATAAAAATATTCAAAATATTAATAAAAAATTGATTAATTGTTTATTTTAAAAAACCTGATTTAAAGGTCAAATAATACGGACCTCATGCCTTTCTACCAACAATTAATTTATATGACGAAATCAGTCGCATCAATGAAGAATTTGTCGCGTTTCCTTAAAAAACCACCGAGATATTTATCAGAACTATACCAACCAACGTCTCGAATCAAAAATGGTGCTGCCTTTATGTAGGTAAGAGGATTAAAATAATAATAAATAAATAAAATAAGAAAACCAACTAAATAAAGTATGAAATGTAATATGAAGCTTTGTGGATTTCTAGTAATTTATATTGTGTTCGAACTCGAGCTCGAGCTCAACTTGAGTGAAAAATATGAGGCTAGAGCTCGATAAGAAAGCTAGAGATTGACTCATTTCGGAGTCGGATTTCTTAGTTTGAATTTAGACGAAAAAATCAAGCTAATGTAAATATTGATTTGCTAATTAATATTTATCGAGATAGCTCGATATGCTGACGAGCATAGCGAGGCAAGATTTGAGCTCGAGCTCAAGCTCGTATAATATATGAGATTGAATTTAAACATGAACTCAAATGTATGGCTCAATAAGCTCGACTAAAACTAGTTAGCGAGTTGCATTCGAGATGACTCATAACTCTGCTCGATTCACTTACGCCCCTAGCTGAGAGCATTCATGATTTTTTTTTTCTAAATTTTATAATATATATATTAAATCCAAATTACTATATTGAAAATATGATATTTACTTAATTATGTTTTGTAATTTTGGGTTAGAAATGGTTGGTTTAGCTTAGTCTTAATGGCCATTTCTCAGGTTTTTCCATCAAAATTTATTTATTTATTTATTTTCTGACAAGATTCCAGAGTTGGAAGTTTAGGCTAAGAATGCTTTAAAATAGCTATTCCAAATGAAGCCTATTATAAGTAATTATAAAAGTTTTAAAGTTTCGTAACTAAATGATTTTCTTACTGTTTCTTAAAACAATTTTGTAGTATAAAAATTAAAATTTTTGTGCTGAAAAATTAGTTTTAGAAAGCATTAAAAAAGCTGTTCCAAACTAAGCCTAAATCTAAATAGTTGTGTCACTCTGAATTGCATGCATTAAATATTCATGCAATTATGAAAATAGAGCAGCCATTATAAAATGGAATTGAAAGACCAGAAAACAAATAAATGTTCTTTGCATGTAATTTAACAAATATCATAGAAGACTCTTTGATTCCATTTGTCATCTAAATAGGAGGTAAGGCACTCCAAGCAAAGGCCTTGCCAGGTTCAGCTGAGCAATGAGAGAAAGATGGCAGTAGAAATAAGCCATGAAAGGCCTTATAGAGCTCAAGTTCCTCACAACTTTTTTTTTGCAATTAATGCAAAGAACTTTAATTGTCTAAGGAATCATACATTCACAAATTCCGAAATTTTAAATTTTAATGACAACATAAGATTCAAGGTGATAATAAATAATTTGAAAAAAAAAACAAAGTCATAAACAATTTAAAAAAATTAAATTAAATTTTTAAAAAATAGTTTGATGCACCAACAATATATATTATAATTTTATGGTCAAATCATTAATAAGAGTATACATTTTAGATATCTTAGATAAATTATTCAGAGTTAAGCTAAAATAGAATAGGATATTATTAATAGAATTTGAATTGAATGATTGAAGTGAAGGAATGCATCAGACTAGTTGTGACACAGAAAAGTTCCTTTCAAATTTAAGGGAAAATTCTATAAGATGGTGGTGCGACCTGCAATACTTTGTGGTATAAAATTTTGGTCATTAAAAGAGAAATATAATATTAAGTTAAGCATTGCATAGATTAGGATGCTCAGGGGACGAGTGACTTTACTCTTAGAGACATGATACAAAATAAGAATATACATGAAAATGTTGGAGTAGCTCATGTGGAAGATAATATTAGAGAGAGTCGTCTTCAATGATTTGGTCACATAAAACATCAGCATTCCTATGACTTGGTTAGTAAAGTAGATATGTTGGATTTAACTTATATTAAGAAATGTAAAGATAGAACTAAAAAAGTTTGATTAAAAAATATTAGAAATGACATTTCTTTATTACATTCAAATCAGAATTTAACTTTTAACAAAACATAGTAAAAAAATTTAATTAATGTAGCCAACCCCACAATGAAATAGAGGCTTGATGTTTTTATTATTGTATGATGGCAAAATTTTACACACTAACAATTTTACTAATCCAAGCAAGAAAATGGATGCCATCAACCTGCCTGATAAATTTTCTTTACTTCTCTCTGACAGATGCAATCTGCAACTTGCGAGACTTTAATCACATCAGAGCAAGAGAACTTTCATACCTACCATTTTTAACGAAAATCATCCAATATATTTCTCTGTTGTGGCATCAAAGAGAAGAAAAAAAAAAAAAAAACACAAGTAATTCTTCTTATCATCAATCATAAAGAGCAACAAGAGCCCAGAAGATGCAAAACTGGATCAACTCTTATCATATAGCCAAGTGATGATTTGAATTGTCACTAAAAAGATGAATCAATGTCATCAGAGTGATACATTAATTTAATCTGTACAACCGCTCAACGACAGTGAGCATCTCAATTTCTTCATCACACAAAGCTCTGAGTCAAACAAATGTGGTTATGAGCCCTCTTCATCTATATATGTTATATCCCTCCGGTAAAAATCTCCCAGAAACCAAGAATCATAGCCATCATAGTTTAATTAGAGTTGCAAGGCTAAATCAGGTTGTTGGGGATCGACCCCGGCGGCCGGAACTGGTGATCCTGGAGAATGGAATCTAATATTCAAATCAGGTGGAATAGATTCCGACTTCGCCGGCATCGAAGAAGACCGCCATTGTGAATCATTGGCAAGGTTTGCAACCGGTTTGCCAAAACTAGGAGGATTACAAGTTAATGCCATCTCTGAATCGAAGTGGCTCGAATGTGTTCGAATTAATGTGTTGCCGTTCCCGTTTCTTGGGGCCATGTCGAGTGCCCGGGCGGGGGTCATTGGTGGCTCAGAGACAAAAGACATAGGTGGTCTCATGGGTTTCATCATGGTAGCTGCCTGGGAAGGCAGGTTGAACCTGAATCCACTGGTAAAACCATTGATTCCCCGGTTCTGATGGACCTGGAATGGCGGCTTCGACAGGATGCCGGTTTCATTGTGATTAGTTTCGCCGTGGTTAGAGGAGCCAACATCGGAAGGAGCAGCTGAAGCCATTGTTGTGCTGTTGCCAATGCCTTCAGAAGGCGTGTTTCGACAGGAAGGTTCAACCTTCTGTGAAGGTTTATTGTTTCCTTTTAGAATTGTGGTGCAGTGAGAGATGGTGGCTTGAGAAGACTGGTTCGAGGGAGAGGAAGACTGAAATTGTAGCTGAGATTTTTGCAGGATTTCGTCGTCTCCAACCCATCCTCGGCCAAATTTTGTTCCGGGAGGCAAAGCCTTTTCGATTTTCTTAGAGGCAATAGCCCAGCCAAGGGATCCAAGTTGCGCCGCAAATCGAGCCAAGCTCCTGGCATATGCATGCTCCATATGAAGTCCAACCTGGGCCGGCATCAAAAAGATAAATTTTTAAGAATGAATTTATTTGATTAATGGATAGTTTAAATTTGGCGCATTTAAATCTAAGGCTTTGTTTGGGACGGCTTTCTTACTGCTTTTTAAAGCAGCTTTTTAGTGCAAAAATTAATTTTGTTGTACTAGAAAGCTGTTTTAAGAAGCAATAAAAAAGCCGTCCCAAACGAAGCCTAAATCGGAACCTAAAGCATGCATCTTTAACCGGAATTAAAACCAGGTGCATCCACCAGTGTAAGGAAACCTCAACAGCCAAAGGAATTATTGGCAGTCCATAAATAAATTGATAGGAGCAGGTGCAAGGCTAATGAATATAATGATGATGACGACCCTATTAGGGAAAATGGGAGTGATAGTGGAAGAGTGAAGAATTTTCTCGCATTCCTGTGTCAACTAAAACTAGAAGAAATTATCAATGTGTAAAATAGTACGAACCGCATCTAGCTGTTTCTTCTCACCATCAAACAGAGACCAAATTGGTAGCTCACATCCATAATTGTATGGCTGGAATTGACTGTATGTGTTCCTCCGGTTCTCTTCCATAACTGGAACTTTTTTGCCAAATCTGCTTGTAAGCCCTTTAGCTGAACCTGAAATCAAGAGTGAAAATACCAGTTGAATTGTTGCGCTCCAGAAGGAAACTATAAAACTCATCATCATCAAAGAAAAGATGATTAAACATCAAATTTACCATCACAATTCACAAACCTGGGAATTCCTCTCTTGCTTCGACTTTGTTCGTGCTTATCCAACCAAATGAATCGGAGTTGCGGAGACCATACAAAACTTTTCCAGAAACTTCAGCTGATCCAGGCTTATCTGTTGCAGGGCCTTTCTTCAACAATGGATGAATTTGGTTAAACAAATTGGCGCTACCACCAGCATTAGTTAGGGTTGGATCTGAGGAGAAACCCGAGGCAACAAGCTCAGAAGGCGGCGGGCCAACAGGTCGGCCGATGTTCTTACTTGGTGGTCTACCTCTTCTTACAACTGTCTTCATTTCAGGTTCTTTGTCACTTTCCTGCCTCAAGTTTTCAAAATTCTTCTTTGCAAGGTCTTGAATAGATCGTGCCTATACAGTTTAATATCAGGTTTAGATAATTTCATAGGTGATAGGCAAAGAATTAGAATGGAGCTCAAAATTAAATTCTTAAATAAATCTACCTGCCGATAATAAATAGTGTCTGTTGCATTGTAGCGCATAGCATTTGAACTAATCAGAAACACATCCTTCTGTACGTAGACAAAGTAAAACAAACGTTATTAGGCCATACAAGCACAAAACAGGTCTAATGCATCATGAAATATATCTACTGTCTATTGCAAGAAGCTTCAATATTGATATGTAATGCAACTTATCCAATTAAGGCTTCGTTTGGGACGGCTTTTTTACTGCTGCTTAAAGCGGTTTGTTAGTGCAAAAATTAAAATTTTGTTACTGGAAAGCCGCTTTAAGAAGCAATAAAAAAACAGTCCCAAACGAAACCTAAGAATATATTCAATTTGGATTATTCCAGCCCCTCTAAACCATATTATCTGATGATTTCTAAATATCCCTGCAAATTTATTATGTTAGCATTCTAGAAAAAAAAAAAAGTTTCCCAAAAAATAGCTCGGTAAAATTGCTAATTTAAAAGAAGCCAGTGTGACAAAATAGCTGAAATATTAAAACACATATTGAGACAGAAAATTATATGGGGACCGAGTGGCTGACATTCATGGCTCAAAATCTCAAAATAAAATGAACACTATAAAGTAAGCCAACTTGTCAGGGGGATCCAGGAATAGGGCTGCAAACGAACCGAGCTGAGCCGAATATGTGAGTGTTCAAGTTTGGTTCATGTTTGTTCGAGCTTTATTGTTTGTGTTCATGTTTGATTCATTTAAATTAATGAGTGTTCATGTTCGGTTCATGTTCGGTTCATGTTCAGTTCATGTTCGTTCGTTTAGTGATTATCGAGCTTGTTCGCGAACATATTTAACGAATTTTTTTAACTATCAAACAAACACGTTCATGAACATATCTATGAACGAACAATTCATAATAAAAGCAATTGTCCATTTATTAATTCTATAGTCAAATATTAATTATTTTTATCGAGCTTATTCACGAGTTCAAAATCGAACACGAATCTAGCTTTTATCGAGCTTCTTATCGAGCTTAATGTCAAGCTTGTTCACGAACTTCAAATGATATTGTTTGCGAACATAAATGAGCCGAACGCATTAGTGTTCAAGATTGTTTATTTAAGAATCGAGTATTTAAAATATTGTTCAAGTTTGTTTGTTTAGTTAATTAAACGATCACAAACGAGCTTTAATCGAACCGAACAACGAGTAGCTCGTCGAACGTTTGGTTCGCTTGCAGCCCTATCCAGGAATATAACAAATACACATGAATCCCCTAATAAGAATGATAAAAGACAAATATGAAATGGTGGGTAGTAGTTTACCATCAAGATATAGCCAATATATTTAATATCAAGTATTTCTAGACTATGAAAAAGAAAAAAGAAAAAAACTCATTAGTCATCATCATGCAGATTCAAACCTTAAAATAGCTCTGATGGTTATATTCATGTAAACGCAACGTCACCATCAAGGTTATAAATTTCACATATCATTGATTTTTCTGTAGTTTGAAAGCATGCTGAAAATTTGCTCAACTAAGAAGTAACATCAGAGCGTCATAGCAACATCTAGAATTAACAGAAGTCAAAATTCACTCAAATTCTCTTGTACAGACATTAGAAAACAACGAACTAAATGCATGGGCAAGATTACAACAATACTCTTGTGCTTCAAGCACATTTGGGTGACTGTGCTTCTAAAAATCCCATTAAGGAAACCATTAAGTGAACAAATTATCTGCTTTAACGACTTAAAAACTATCCATTATTAAGGAAGAGTTTGTAAAACACTCTTTCACAATCCACCAAACATTGAAGATTGACCAAACTGTATAGCTCCTGTAGTCCACTAGAAGACTAAGGAGGGTCTTCAATGTGCTAATAAATGTATTGAGAACCGTTGAGACTGTGGAGAAAACTGAGTCTGCTACCCCAACTTAGGCACAGTCATCATCAAATAAAAATTTCAACGGTAAACAAGTGACCAGACAATACAACTACTCCAAAGCACATCAGGCTTAAAGTGTACTTGCTGCAGTTAGATTAAGCCATTCATAAGTATATATTCAAATGAATTGTATTTTATATGACCCCGAATTTCTTATAATTACATTCTTAAAGATCCTAATAGGAACCCTTATAGGATTCAGGCATATCATTATATTATCATTAAGTTTGAATTCCACCTAGCTCATGTTCAGATTGTAGAGACTTTTCTTGATTCATTCCACTGTTCATTTGGTCATTTTGACTTGAAATTCTCTCATTTGGTTTTGCAAGGTAACCAAAATCTCATCCCTTCGGTGAAATATTATGCAACTCTAATATTGAAACCTGGTTCTACTCATTTTGAAAGCATACTTAAGAGGTGATCATAGTGATATTTCATTAGGGATTTTAAATTTAGATGAGGCAATCCTAATAGAGCAATCGTAATATGAATTGTCATTCAAACATCTATTTAAAGCTTCACATAGTATTTTAAGTAAATTGTAGCATAGTTCATTCTTAATATCTTGTGTAAGACCTTTAATGAAATAAATAACAGTAACAAAATAATCTTATCAAAAAAGATTTTTAACTAGAATGCTCATAAACCTATCATAACATTCATATACAGCATATTCACCTTACTTATAGTACTTAAATTGTTCAAGCAGTTGATATCTGTATTCATCAGACATTATATATCATTCTTTAAATTATATTTTGGACCAACCATGAAGGTTTTGGTTCACTTGTAATATCTTGCAAAAACTAGTGAGCATGACCCACTAATTAAGTTATAGCACATTCAAGTCTTTCACAATCATAGAGATAATAATACTCAGAAAAGTATTCAAATTCTCAACCCATTCTAAAAATCCCTTTACGTTATACTTCTCATCGAATGCATGTATATTATTTGAACCTCGCAATAGTTACAGTTTGTTTATTTAAAATCACGATTTGTCCAATTTTATTTCATCATATAGTGTTTTAAGTCTTATTTTATATGCTTAGGAGTTCTATATAGAAGAACTTAAAATAAAAAGTTCTTCACAATGCTCCATGATTAATGAAAAAAAAGGTTTAAATTCTACTTGAATTTAAACAAGAATAACAACTTTTCAATTATAGTTTCGAAACATTACCAACATTAAAATCTCATTTCCACAATTTCTAACATTATCCGACTTCAACGATAGTACAATATTGAAAAAAAAAGAGAAATCAACAATCGTGCTCCGCTACAATACATGTACTTGAAAAGTAACTAAAGATAGCTAAAGTGTTGCATATAAAAAGCATAAAAAATGAAAATAATTGCCTAGCATTATAATCCAAGGAAAATCAAAAGTCACAAACGGAAAGTGTGTGAAACAAAATTAGAAAAATAGCCAAATCCAAAAGGGTTCTACAAACTCGGGCACCACATCATTTTGTCTAGAAAAATGGACGCCTCTCACTATATATATATCTTTTAAAAAATGGAATTTCATGCAGCTTTTATGTGGAGTAAGCCACAAAATTCATGTATCATGACTCACACTTCCACTAAAAGTCAAAGGTAATCAGCTTAGTAAGATGTATAAATTAAGTGTTAATTTAACTGAAACACATTTCATTAGTAATATTTTAGTACAATGATTTTGTAGGTAGTGCTCAACCTGATAAATGCAAAATATTGTGAGAAAATGAGACGAGTTTAGCTCAATTAGCAATTTCCAAGATAATTCATTTTACAAAACGATACCTAAATAATATTATATTAAATATGGAGAAGCAGACAAAGAATATTTAAAATAAGTTGCCTTGGTGCAGGCATAGATGACAATTCTAATTGATAGGACATTTGTTGGAATATAGGAAAAGTCAAAACAATGAAGTTATTTCATAGATAGAGAGCTTAGAATTAGTAATAGAAAAGGCTTACTATATGATATGCAATTTAAAGTGTAAAATTAACAATTCTCAATCAATATTATTAGAGGATAAAGTCATGATTATAAGTGATAAGTTGAAGCATTTCGATTTATATGCAAAAAATAAGAATATAACTTTAGGAGTTAGAATTAGGTAGTTAAAATGGAGAAGAATCTCATGAGTATGTAAGGAAGAATTAAATATAAATTTTTCTTAAAATTCGTTTGGCTATGTTGCATGAATCCAATTGTCAGGCAATACAAAAATCATCGATAACTATGTAGAGCATGACAAAAATGAGTTAAAATTGATGGACCACAAAACTAGAAAGGATAAACTAAATAATGATTATATGATGAGGATAGTTGGAATTACATCTATCGTAAATAGACTTGAGCTGCTTAGACATATACAACAAAAGTTAGACTAAAAGTAGCTCAATAGACAAGTAGAAGGATTAAAAAGGATAATAGTAATCAAGCCGACCCCCAATAATTGAGGTAATGTTAATGATAATTTTAACCCAATCACCTAATTGATGCATATATAATATAGAAAAATCTAATAATAAAAAACTCATATTTAGTAGTCATAGATTATTCAGTGTTGCATTTGTTTTCGGATATGACTTAAAAAAAAAAAGTTCTTCACTTTATCAAATATAGAGCAAGGGAAAGAAAGAATGCATGTAAAATAACCTTTCACATTTAGCCAATAAATAAGATGTTATGCATCATTAAAGAAATTTCTAGGTGATGTTATACATCATAAGATCAAGCTTCTAATACAACAAAATAATGTGATGAATAAAACTTAAGCATTCAACATATATAATAAAGATGGCCAATTAAAAAATAGCTAATTTTCATTTGATTAAATTGGGAAAATACAAATAATCTGCATCAAATGTTAATTAAAGATCATCTAAATCAAAGAAATTTAGAAACATAAGAAAATCATGTTTTGTTTAAGAATCATGCCATACTTAAAAAATTTAGTTGTAGCGATTTTGATCAACTAAAATCAATTACTAGCAAAAAACAATCTCAAATTATTTAGATTAAAAGAATAAGGTAAGAGCTTACAACTAAGGAAATACAAAGGCCTTATGTGAGTATAAGGAGAAGACTTCCCTCATAAATAAGTAATTGCTCTTGCATAGTATTCGAAGAATAGAACAACCAACATGTGCAATTGCACACAAATTTCATAAGATTAGAATTTTTACCAAGCAAATTTTGTCTAATACATGCCTCAAATTTCTCTTTATAACTATAAAAAAACCCTAATCATATTCAATTGCACTTTATATTCTCAACAAAATCCTGTAAAAAATTGAACTCCAAGCATTGAAATCACATAAATAACTAGCAGAATAACATGATCAACAAATAAGTATAAAAGAATAAGGGATTAGTAGCTTTAGCAATTCCATCAAAATTGGCAATTTCATTCAGATAGATGATATTGTGGAGTGGCATAGAGTAAATGGCTAGAATCAACATCGTAGAAGTCGTGCAATCACGTGAAGCATGTGTGTACTACTTGCGGTGAAGATCAGAAAGGAAGTTCCAACAAAACATGACAATAACACGAAGAATTATATACGAGATGAAATTATGTGTCAATTTGGCCGACTAGAAAAAGTTTAAACCATGACAAATTGAATATTTAATTTTTATCAAATAAATCTAGTCATAATTATTGCACTTTCTAAAAAGTAATCTATAAATCCTCACATGTAGACCTGCTTTTCGCTTTATTAAAATTCCATGGTAAATGGTAACCATTATCAGCAATAAAATTGATACTATCTGTAATGTTAGCTTTAGAAATAAAATTAGTATAAAAGCCTAGGATTTATGTAAATAATTTGTTAGCTGTAAATCTAAGACCAAGGTGGCTCTGATACCAATTCAATGCAAGGTGTTTTATGATCCAGCCATCCAGGATTTCAAATGGAACTTAATGATGCAATGAATACAATTCATTCGCTCAAAATTTAGAATAGGAAAATTGAAGACTACCAAAATAAAATAATAATTTGCTTTCTATTGATCAAGCTGGAAAAATATAAAGAATTCATTCTAAATGATAAATTAATGATCGTTTAAATCAAAAAAATTTCTGCAAAAAAATGATAACAATGAAAAATCACTCTTTAATTAAGAATCTCACTGCAAAGAAAATTCAATTGTAGCTATTTTGACTAAAATCAACCACACTTGTAAAAACTAATTTCAAATTATGCATACAAAAATGATAAGGTAAAAAATTACAAAATAAAAAAAAGTCTCACAAATAATACAAGGAGAAGCCTTATTTCGAAAATATGTAGTCACACTTGTACTGCACTCGAAGAATTCATCATCCAACAAGCGCATTAATTTGAAGAAACAGGACATTTCATCCAGAAAAATCCATCAAACACATGTCTTGGATATCCCTTCTATAATTACAGGAAATTCCTAGCCATAGTTGGTTGCTAGAGATTTTCACAACAAAATTGTGTAAAAACATTGAACTCCAGGTATCAAGTAAAGGAATAACGGCACATAAAGATCACTAGATAAGCAAGAGGAACAGGGATGGGAATAGCAGCAAGGGGTAACATTAGTGAATAGGGGATTTGCAACTTCAACAATTTCATTGGGATCAACAATTTCAGCGAGAGCAAAGGATCACACGGATTGGCATGGGATTGGGGGCTTAGATCAACATCACAGAAGTCACGCTACAGTGTGAGACTTGCAAAATACAATTTTCAGGGGAAGCTCACGAACAAAGTCAACACAAATCATGGCATTGATGAGAAGGATCACGTTCAGAATATAGTTCCATGTCATAGACTGCTGCTTGTTATCTGATACAAGATTACAAATAACAGCACATAGATATGAGCACAGATTTACTCCACTGTATAACAGTTCAATCTTCATCCAGATCCTTTTAAGACCAATCATTAAGACTACTAAAGTTTTTAGTGAAAAACAACCATACTACATAATAATTTGTCAGAAGTATATGTCTTAGAAATGAAATAACGCAACTTTGAACATTATGGTATGTAGTTTACACAATCTGTAACCAGTTCATAAGTACTAAATGATTCAGAAAGTATCGAAAATATGAATTAAAGTGGTACCACATAACTTCACTCACCTTGTAAATGGCGAGAGGAGAGACAACCAAAGAAGAAAATAAATTATGGAGGAAGTGAATAAGTATTAGCTTGAATTAAGTACTAAGTATCCACCCATGCAATATAAAAATGTAGTCAGACGAGATAAAGCATTCTCAGAATACAAGTTCAAGTTACTGATAACCCAGAACAAATAACAAATCAGAGCCTGAAGCATTGGTAGTATCATAACTAGTGAAATTCTTGATTCTAATTCTTTTTTTTTTTCCAACCATAAAGCCAAAAAAACTGAAAATAGAAGTTGACTTAAACATTCATAAAAATAAAAGAAATCACTGAAATTACCGCAACACAAAAGTCTCAAGCCAACAAAAGTAAAAGAAGGAACAAAAAATCAACTCGGACCCAGAAGGAATCATAAAAAGAGAGATTTCAATGATAAATAGTTGCATTGAACGTGCTAAAATCTGTGCAGTAGCCTAGAAATATCAAAAGCATAATTCTCAACACTGTAGGCAGGCTTGCCCACTTTTCAAACATCCGATTGGTAATCACCAAACCAGGAACTAAATTCTCTACATCCCCTCAGGATATATATGCATGACGAGTATGATTTACAGCCCTATTCATGAAACCTAGCCAGTTGCGAAAAGTATAAAAAATCATCCACACAAGTTTGCCCGTGACCAACCTCAAACTGCTCCAAATTTTTGTAGGCTCCACGGGATAGCTTCTTCCGTACTGTACTGAAATCCATAGGATGCTCAATGACTTCATGATAATCTGGGAGCTGTAAACAGAGAGTCCCACCATGTCAATAAATGAAATCGCAAAAAGACAAAGAAAATTCAGTAAAAGGAAAAGTTGACTCAGCAGCGCACCTCCTCAGGATCCACTGGTTCTGAGAAGACTCCGTATGCATCCTTTCTGAAGTTAAGCAGGAATATCTCATCCAAATCAGTAGGATTACAAAGACAATAAAAGCTGGAACTAGTTAAAAGCCTAAAACAAACTAAAAAGGGCTCTATGAGTAAAAGATCCCAGGAAAGGAGCCAAAAGGACGCACTTCTGCAGCGTATCAAGGATGAACAACAACAACTTTTTGTCTGGCAAAGTTGTCGTGGGCCCCGAATTTGATGTATCCGCTGCTCAAAGCAGAAGCAAATCACTTAAAACCATTAAAAATCATTCGTATTGATCTTTTCCTCCAGTAGAATTAAATGCATGAGCATCAAACCTCGAAGAGACTCCGTCGTTTTCAAGGAGTTGTGCGTGTCCACCTGACATAAAACAAACGACCATTTCCACAAACCAGTTAAAGGATATAGGCTAAAAGCCAGGAAAACGAAAACGAAATCACTAAAGAAGAAGACTGCGTCTACCTCATACCAATATAAAATGCAATCAGAAGAAACAAAACTGACGCAAGGAGAGAGGGAAGTGAGCAGATAGTGAGATTGTCAACCCAGTTGCAAATCAACAGTAAATTATTTCCGCAAATTAAAAATTAGGAAATCCCATCCAGATAAAGGAACAAATAAGCTACAGCAGGAAAAATACTCGGGCGTCTAAAAACGATCAAAGCATTGACTTGGTCAAATCAGAGAGCTTCCGCAGCCCGGAAATCCACAAGAAAAATACAAGTGAAATCCAACCGACATGGACGCATGAATTACCGATCCGAAGACAAACCGTACCACATACCATATATAAATAACCAGCAGAATAAAAGGGCCACGGAGTCACCCGATCTCCGCGACTCCGCACCCAATCGGACCAAAAACAGATAAAACAAGATCACTAACCTTTAAGCGATCACCATCACCACCAAAGGCCTCGATCTTCCTCTTCCTGCGCGCGCGCGAGCCTTCTCCTTCCGATTCGGAGCCCGAAAATCCCGAATGCCGCACTGAATTTTCAGAATGGTCGTCGATTCGAAGTACGAGCTTAAGTTTCTTCTCCCTCCGCTTCCCGATGCTTCCATCATCCTCTTCCCCATCATCATGCACATCCGCCACTGGCTCGATGATCGGATTCCGGCGCGTGCTCCGGCGGCCCGTACCACCGCCAGTGTTGGGGAACCGGAGGTATGGATTGGAGTTAGGGTTAGGGTTAGGGTTTGTCTTCTGCTGTTGCTGCTGGAGTCGGAGACTGCGCTTCTGGAGATCCAAGAGAGAGGGACGGCCCTTCTTCTTCCTCTTCGTCTCCACGGTTTTTCCCATTTTCGGTTTCGGACCCGCCTCCCACCCTCTTTCTCTCTCCTCTCACTCTCTCTCTCTCTCTCTAGAAACAGGGGCGAATTTTCGCAATTTTTTTTTAATTCTATTTTCAAGGCCGGAGGCTTGGAGCCCCGCCACACGTGCCGGGCGCTTGCGAGTACTTATAGGTGAGGCTCTATCGCGTGGGAGTGCTGACGTGGCATAATGGAAGGGTGGTGGGCTACTTTTCCTTCATATGATACTTTGCCACCAAAGTAAGCCAAACCCAACTTGATTTGGTGGGTCTCATAAATATATCATAAAAAGCTTTTCTTGCCTCTTAAAAAATGAATTTAGAATTTTGTACTTATATTAATTTGTGCTCATTTGAAATGTAATTTCAAAACTTAAAAATTTGCCATATGACTTCAAAATACTATGAATTTTTTTTTATTTGGTCTCCTAAATAGTTAATACGTCTCCTAAAAAGTTACTTGATCAACACGAATATGGATATAATATTTGAATTTAAAATTTTGAAGTTAAATTCATGATTATTCTAATTATGATTTCAATAAGTTCATAGTTTCATAGTTGATCAATGTCCAAATCAATTCAAATCAGACACTTGAAGCATATTTAGAGATGCCAAGAAATTAATTGAACGATCAAATGCTGTACAAATATTATAAGCTCAAAGTCAAACAGAGCTATTGAATTAGAAAAAAATTGATAAGTCCAAGATCATTCGATTATGATATTATTAAGGTACTCAAATGTTGGTAAACAATCTAAGAGGATTAATATGGATAATTCAATCGAGTTTGAATTTATTAAATGCCCCACGTAGTGGGATAAAGGCTTGATGATGTTTTTATTAAAATGTCTCTATCAAAAGTTATAAATAGAGTCTCATTTTAGAGGAACATATGCGTGGGATGGAAGAACTTAAGTTCAAATCTTATAAATCTTAGAGGATGCTAGACAATAAATAGCATCATTATAACATAATGGGGTTCTTCAATCACACAATCAACAATAATTTAGCTTTGATCCATTAGATGTCACTGAAGCAATACCTTCTCTTATTATACCCCTCCACCACAACCTCATCAAATTCTCTCAGGTATTATCATTTCAACGACCCATTCTTCCTATGCTGTTTGGCTAGCTCATAATCCTTCAACATCCATAAAGGACTTAAATAAGCTTCACTTTATTGAAGCCTCTTGTGATGTTATAAGAGATAAGTTATGAAATCATATTTATGAGGAATTTACTTCAAGGGAAATAAATCAACTTATCACTAATCACAACTTCTAACTAATATACTTATAAACTATCATGTTCGAGTGGAGTTTATGTGACCTATAATTGATCCATATGATAAGACTTTTAACCTCTACGCACATTTTGATTACTATAGGACTATCATGTATATTCAAGTATTCAAGAAACTTTTGATGTAATCTACAACCAAATTTCTTATGTAACTCTTAAGTAACATGCTCGCATTTGATTCCACTAACTATGGTAAAACATTTCATACTTTTAACGATAAGCTAAATATCCATTATTTCAAAATTTTGGTAATTAAGGTTAATTAAATTAAATGCTAGTTTGGATTTGATCTAATTTGTAATTATTAGTCATAGAATGTTTAGGGAGACCTTAAGTGAACTCAGATATTGTCTAAGAAGTAAATGTTATTCATTTAAATTCTTCCTCTGGGAGTGTTACAGTGCCAGCTTGGCAACGCCGTGGCGTTTGAGCTCTCAAGTGATGAAACAAGTTTGAATGTGCGCTACAGCACTGGATGGTGCCGCCATTGCACCATGTTCCATGTTTAGAAAGTTTCCAAGGGAATCTAGAAGATTCAGTTCAATTTTGCAGTCTTGAGCAGCCAGCACCACAACACTAGGAAAAATTTGTAGTTTAACATAACAAAATATTTAAATTCATTTGTTAAACTCACTTCACCCATCCGTGGTCACAGAAGAGAGGAGGAGATAAAGGAGGAAAAAGGTTTTGACGGCCAAAGCCTGGGCTTCGTTTGTCGGACCATTTATAGATGTTGTAGAGCATGATGTCAACTTTGGAACTCCTACGAAAAGATTTTAATTCAAGTAGTTTTATTAAAAATTATGGATAAAAATGCATTTTTCTCATATTTTACAAAGTTTCACCGTATAACTTTTAATACGTCATTGTACGCTTTATTTTGAACGTTTTGACTATATGAAATTGAATTTTTATCGATTGATTTTCATACACAAATTTTTTAGTATATTGTTTGATTGAGAATTTTTTTTTTTTGTAATTGTAATAGTTATATAAAGTTTTTAAAATATTTATATGAATATCTCTCTGAATTTAGAAGGTAAACATGTAAAGTTTAGTGGGTATAATATTATACATGCAATATGACTTTTATTGACAATTCATGTTTTATCTTAGTAATACATTCCTATTACTTTTGAATTTACATTGTTCATAGCATGTAATTGGAGATGTTATGATATATGGAAAAGTATACTCTCTGAAATGCTACAAAGGCCCAATGTGTTCTATTTTGACCTCATCTACTTGGTGCATATGTGGCAGAGATTCTGGTTCCACTTATTGGAAGTGGGTATGAAAGGTTATGTGGCACTATTTCATTCTGATTCTGGCATCTCTTGTCATAGATAGATGTGAGAGTTAAAAGGAGGTATAATCAGAAGTAAAGTAATAAGCAAACATCGAGGCATGTGCATTATAATCATTGCATTATATATATATATATATATATATATATATATATATATATATATATATATATATAGAGAAAGAAAAAGATGAAGTATAAGTAATACTCTGAACTATTGTTAAAAAATTTTGAGTTTCTATATGAATCCTGATAAAATATGAAAATCAATTGGAAGTGAATCTCTGATAGCAGATGTTTTGTGATATATTTGGAAATCTTTGTGAAAGTAGCTTTACAAGTAAGTGATAACTTGAAGTATATACTAAAATCCTATAAAATTATGTTATGCTAGTACTTATTTTATTCTTTACAAGTCACAATCTTTATTTTATAATATTGTAATTTAATATTTTAATTTGAATATTGATATGTGTGAGGGGTCGAGATAAGAAGTTTATTGGGCTATGTGTGCTCATTCTTTTTTAATGTTATTTCAGAAAAAGAAAAAGACCAAGTGAAATAGGTAAAGTGTAAAGGAAATATCTAATGAGTTTAAGTTATTGAGAAATTTTTTTATTTTAAAATTCAGTGTTTCATTATTTTGATGTATAAAATTTCTGATGCTATATTAATGTATCTAAATTTTGATGTGATGAAATATATTTGTATTGTTTTTATCATTTGGATTTGTAGTAGCTCTTATTGTTTTTATTGCTAGTTGTGTAGTAATTATAGATTTAGGATTTCAATCATTTCATTAGATTCTAATGCATCACATTTGGGAACAATTTTTTTTCCCTTGAAAAATCATCAAAAGACACTTCTCTTTTTTATGGGATTTGACAAAAAGTGGGAGTGAACCATAAAGAATTGTTTCAAATATCTATCTTTTGAAGCACATTAAATTTTAAGAGTATAGTCATAATTATTTAGGTTTTTTTGGGTCAACCCCTATACTTTTCGATTCTTAATCAATGCATGGAACTACCCATTTTATGTTGATCTTATTAATCAAATAAAAGCATAAATAATTGTTGGCGAGATTATCAATACAACAACAACAAGCCTTTATCCCACTATACGGGGTCGACTACATGAATCTTTTTTCTTCATTGTGCTTTGTTAAAAGTTAAATTCTCATTTAAATCTAATAAAAATTGTCATTTCTAATATTTTCTAATCAAGTCTTTTTAGGTCTTCCTCTTTCTTAACATAAGTCAAATCTAATACATCTATTTTTCTAACCGGGTCATCGGAAGGCGATCGTTTTATGTGACCAAACCATCTAAGGCGACTCTCTCTAATCTTATATTCTTCTCTGTGTTTAAGCTTCAACAATATATGCTCATTTCGTATCCTATCTCTAGAAGTAAAGCAACTCATCCACCTGAGCATCATCATCTCTGTAACACTTAACTTAATATTATGCTTCTCTATTAATGGCCAACATTCTGCACCATAAAGCATTGCAAGTCTAACCATCATCTTATATAATTTTCTCTTAAGTTTGAGGGGGACTTTTCTATCACGCAACATGCCCAAATCATTCATCCACTTCAACCATCCAACTTTAATATTGCTAATAATATCTCTATTTATTTCACCATCATAAAAAATAAATAGTTGATAGCATCCTCCAGATTGATCTCACGAGGACAAGTGGCAAATAGGGTCATCACTCACTACCCGTGCAACTACCCGTGCAAAGTTAATAGTTGATACGGGTCATCTTGAGCTCAGTTTGAGCAAGTTAGTTTCAATTTGAAATTAAAAAAATAATTAATCATTTAGAATATAAATTAAACTTACTTTACAATATAAATAAATAATAATATTATTATAAATTACCTGTTTATAATTAAGAATTTATGGCAATTAATTATATATGATATAAAATAATACCAGTCAAAACGTTTATACGCCTCACAAAAAATTATCTTGATTTTACACGAATCTTGATGCAAGTCTAAATGGAAAACTTCTAAAATTAAATTCGGGACCATCTGAATCCCGACTTCAGCAAACTTATAGTCAAATTGAACATCACAAGGAGACGGATCCAATGACACTAAATTCGGTCTAATTCGAGCCCAAATAGACTCAATTCAAGGAACCAAAGCCTACTTGAAAGCTTCAAAGCATTAATTAGATGACCCGATGATATTCAAATATGACATGTTTATAGTCGAATCGAGTGGCTCACCAGATGATATCCAAATATGAATCCGGCCAACTACGGTCCTTCCAACCGCCATCGCTCGACTAAGGTCCTTTCAATCGCCATCGCCCGACTACGGTCTTTTCGACCATCATCGCCTGACTACGATCGTTTCAATCTTCGTCGACCGTCGACTACGATCCCTTTGACCTATGTCTCCCAATTATTTGTATTTTATAATAATTTATGAGAATTTTTAATTATTATAAATATTCAGACTCGCGAGAGACTTATTCTTAATGGATTTGACTCCGTGACAAAAAAAAATCACGATAATTGGATAATTCGGGTCCACAAGTCAATGGCACTTCAGTAATAACTTAGCAACTAAATGGTTCTTTGATTGCCACTTTTAATTAGGATTTAGTTAATATTTGTCCCAATATTTTTCCAAACAATTTATAAGAGATTTTCAAACTCAATATAAAATAAATTTATTAGGATTTGATTAGCATTGAATTAATTTTTTATTAAACTAATATTTAAAATAAACTTGAAATTTATCCTAAATGACCTCCCTTGAAAATTACTTCTTAACCCTTTATTTATAGGATTTCAGTATTACAATCAAGATTAGATACTTAACTTGGCTATGTTCAATCGGTGGAAATGGAAGAATTTTCTAAAAGAACATAAGTCCTCCCGCTTCGTGTGCTCTGCTAGGGTTTGCGCCTAGCATGTCGTCGGTCGTTCTCGGCCTCTTCTGGCCGTTGATGTCCAGGTTTTTTCTGTTTTTATTCTGGTTGTTGTGTCCTGTGTTTTATTTGTTTGATTTTTGCGATTTTTCCTCCTTCGACCGTCCCCGATCAGCATGGTGGTTAATCGAGTGCGGGATGCCGGTTTCCTTGACAATAAATCATCTTCTCATTCCTTTCTTGAGGTGACGTTATTACGTCCTCCGACCGGATGCAGAGGAACATCCGGTCAACCGAACCAAATAAAAGCGCGCTTTCTGGTGTTTCCACCCCGATTGCATTTCTCGAGCTTAAAGCGGTTACACAATGTGATTTGTCTTCTCTTTGGGTCTCTGAAGAAGAGGTACTAGCTTTGGCGGCGCCTTTCGAATTTTCCTTGGTCGATTTCTTCTCGGATCGTCGGCCTCCCCTCGATGCTATTCGTAAATGTTTCTTTAATCTTAAACTCAATGGTTTGTTCTCTATTACTGTGCTAAATCTTAAGCATATATTGATTAAATTGAGCAATGATTTAGATTATTGTAGGGTTTTTGCACATCGTTCTTACTTTGTGCTTAACTGTTATATGGACCTGTTGTCGAGGTTACTTCTTTTCCTCTTGTTTAGGTGATTTTTGTTGTTGTTCCTTTATTCCCCCCCCCCCCCCCCCCCCCCCCCCAAGTTTGTGTTAATGTCTCGGGATCTTCTTTTGAACCTAATTTGGCTCCAATTGTGGTCGGAAGTGAGGAGGTTTTATTAGGGGATAAATTGGTTTCTCCTTTGGTTCTTAATGAGTGTGTTGATGTGGTCATGGAACCCTTTTTCGCTACTCGGTTTTATGGTGGTGCGGATGGAGAGTTTTCATGTGGTACTAATCTTAAGGCTAGCCTATATGTGGAAGTTTCTGGGGATGTTGTGCCATTTGACCCCGTTGTGTTGGTTGGTTGTGGTGTGTCCTCCCCTCTTAACTGTGTGGTTCCTGCTGTTGTGGCTTCGCCTGTTTCCATTGCTAGTTCGGGTGGTGATGCCAATTTTATTAATGTCCCCATTGCTGTTATGTCTAACAATGAAATACAGTCTCATGTGAAAAAGTTTGTGAATTCTGTTCTGATTCAAACCGTTTAGTTAGGTTTGGATGATTCTTTTTCTTCTTCTGATGGAGGGGATGAAGAGGAATTCGATGATGTCGAGGAGGCGGTGCCTGTTAATTTTAGTCATCCTAATGGTGGCAGAAGGAGGAAAGGTAAATACAAGAAGTATTAAGCTCTGACTCTTTCCTTTTTCATATTGGATGTGTTTTTCGATGGCTATATGGACAATGATGAGGAAGTTCCTGTTTCCCCCTGCCGCCTTGGCATGTTGGCAACCAGGGTGTTTTTCTTGAATTTATTGGTGGCTATGATGTTCTGGAGCTCTCACCTATGGATGATCTGTGGCTGGTAGCGGGGCTACTGCTGGGGGCTTCCATACCTGAGTCCGATTCCAATCTTATTGTTCTTTCTCTTGATTGTTGTTGCTTTCGCGTCTTGTTGTTCGATTTTCTGTTATTTCTTACAGTTGATGTCAGTCCTTGATTCCTGCAATCCTTTGCTCTTATGAATAAATTATTGTGTTAAAATTTAAAAAAAAAAACAATCAAGATTAGATACTTAGCTACATAAACAAGTAAAAATATATTACAAGGCTTAATAGGCATTTGTTATAAAAGAGTCCAACTTGTATCTTTGGATGAGGAGGATGATCTAACTAGAGAACATCGTCCACTTGCAAAATGAATGCCGTTGATTAGCTCATGAGCTTAGCAAAGTATGTCGTGACTAACACACCTAAGACTTCATCTGGGACGACTTTCTTTTTACTTTTTAAAACAATTTTTTAGTTAAAAAGTTAAAATATCATAATAAAAAATTACTTTAAAAAGCAATAAAAAAATCGTTCCAAATGAAGCCTAAGCTCGAACGAGTACGCCTTAATGATCCATAAAGCGAATTCAACCTGATCCTCGACGAGCTTACGTCAACCTTATCGATTTCATGCCATCGGGCTTCTATTATATTTTAGGTGTTGAAATATATAGAAAATGAACCGAACTGGTCTCAATTTAGATGATACGGACGATCACAAGTAGAAAATCCTACAGCTAAATACTTTCTCATAATTAAATATATATATATATATATATATATATATATATATATATATATATATATATATATATATATATATATATATATATATATTATCAGAATATTCTGATATAAATTTCATCCTAATTAATTTTTAAAATTCTTAGATTTATGCTGAGATTAGTATAATTTATAATATCATCAGAGTAAAATTAAAAAAAAAAAAAAAAAAAAAAAAAAAAACCTATTTTAACGTGATTAAGGCTTCATTTGGGACGTTTTTTTACTGCTTCTTAAAACAATTTTTTAGTATAAAATTTTTAATTTTTAAACTAAAAAGTTGTTTTAAGAAACAATAAAAAATCCGTTTGTCGGCTTTCTTACTATTTCTTAAAAGCAACTTTTTAATATACTTTTTTTTTACTAAAAAATTACTTTAAGAATTAATAAAAAAAATCATCCTAAATAAAACCTAATATAATCGTTCCTTTTAATTAATAATGGGCGGTAAATGCCAAGAAAGAGTAGTAGTGGCTTAGGCTTCGTTTGGGATGGCTTTTTTATTGCTTTCTAAAACGGAATTTTAGTATAAATTTTTTTATTTTTGTACTAAAGCTTCGTTTTAAAAAGCAATAAAAAAGTCGTCCCAAACGAAGCCTTAGTTGCCAGAGGGTTTATTACTATGAAAGTAAGGGGACTAATCATTCAACTCCCAAATTATAAAATATATAATAATTAATAAAAATAGGGGGACCATTTACAATGTTTTAAATAAATTTTTTAACACACAAAAATTTAAATTATAAATTTTTATATTAAATTATTACCAAAAAATATAAAAAAAAAAACGGTCTCAAAACAAAACCTTACTAAGGTCTAAGCACAGCTGGGAATTAAATATGGTTGGAAAATACTTAGTATTTATTTGTGAATGAATGCGTATTATAATAATAATAAATTAAATGAACAGCTTGGGTTTTTTTTTTTTTTTTTTTAATTTATTTATGAACAGCTTGGGGTTGTGTATAAATAACTATGAAGTAATGAGACATCTTTTAGAAATGGTTGAACTTAAGCAACCAAAAATTGGATTGCATAAAATTGATCGATTCAATTGATTTAACTGTAAATTGATCGAAAGGCTCGTCGGATCAACAAAAACAATCAATTTCGCATCCTATTGGCAAGAATCGGTGCATATTGCTGATTCAACTGATGATTCATTGAACTGGCGTTGATTCTATGGAGTTGTTCGATTCAATCTAATCACTATTAATATTTGATATTGATACGTCAAAAAAATTTCCTTGATCTGGCATGAATCTTAGTGCAATTTTGAATTGGAAACTTCCAGAATTAATTTCAGGTCATCCAAACTATGACTTCAGTAAGCTTATTGTCAAATTAAACATTTCTAGGAGACAAACCCAATAACATCAAATTCATTTCAATTTGAGCCCAAATCAAAGGACCAAAGTATATTTGTAAACTTCAAAGTATTAACTGGATGATCAAAAGATATCTGAATCGAGTGGCTGATGATACAAATCCAACGAGCCCAATATAGCCAAATTCTAATATCAATAAGGCACTTAAATGCTCCATGATTAAGGGAATAAGTATGGGACATCTAGTTGAACACTTCAAAATTGTCCTAAATCTTTATATCGTTTGATCCACCCTTGTACACCACTAACAAATTCATGCCACCTAGCCATATCTACTAAACCTCTAGCCGACCATCATCGTCAATGTCAAACCACCATTTGGAATTAAGCCACTAATGAACTTTCATTCGACTATTGTTTTCCAACTACAGTCTTTTCGACTTTCTTTATTCGCCAACTACAATCCCTCCAACCATCATCTCTGAACTACGATCTCTCGACCACTGTGGCTTGACTAAGGTTTTGTTATATCGCTGTCACCAACCAACTACGATCCCTTCGACCACCTTCACCTACCGACTATAATCCTTTTGATCACCGTCGTCCGGCTACGATCCTTCAAACTTTTGTCACTCACCAACTACGGTCATTGTGACTATCATTATACAACTACGGGCGTACCAACCAAATGAACAGACAAACACTTTCTTGAGGACAACTCTCATGACATTTGATTCTTCCAGCTATGTAAAGTACTCTATATGATGTATTTTTGTTACATTAATTTAGCCAAGATCTTCCATGTGGAAGGGCATCATTTGTAACCAATTATAAATATTAGTGGATTCATTTAAATTGGGTCAGACTTTATGATTTTTCCCTTTTCAGAAATTTCAAGTAAAATATTAATGTCTCTTATGAATGAACACCTCTCTCTTTTATCTGTTTGTGTTATGGATCTTCATACAAAATTAAAACATTAGTCTTTATATTTCTCGTCTCCTATCCCTTGACGAAGTTTCACGACTACTTATTTTTTATGGCTTCTTCTCTTCCACATTAGCTAAAAAATGTAAGAGATGGCTCACTCTTCTTTTATCCTCTTGCATAGAATAGTCATTTCTCCTATCAAATCAAAAATGGAAGTAAAATGTGATATAAAATAAGAAAGATGGGATGCTTTAAATAACTCAACAATGAACTAAAAAATAGTTAGGAACAGTTTTTATAAGCGAACAAGTTGCAGTAACATTCATTAATGATCTCATAGGTATCTACAGGCTCCAGGAAGACTATTAGATAAAATACAGTTCTTAATGACGAATTATCAATATTATCTCTCGTTATTTTATGACTCTTTAATATTTCATATAATAAATTTAAAAGTCAATATTAATGGTAGCCAATAAATATATGAGATTGTTTTTTTTCTTTTTTCTTATTTTTTTAATTTAAAGTTTATGATTGGTAGAGCCAAATAAGGCCTTTAAATAATAGTATAAAAATATTAATATCTTATTCCAAATATTTCACCCTTTATTTTATTCCAAACCAATATTCATTAATAAAAATTTGAGCAATTATATCACCTTTTTTTTTTCTAGATACCTGCGTTCATTTTGTGAAAATTATTTTGTGAGATCATTGGATTATTCAGAGGTAAATTAGGATGCATCATGTCACCCGGTGCACAGCGGTACACAACACCGATATACAATTGTTGCGTCCTGGAATATTCGCGGCGGTAGAGAAATATATGGTTTAACGTCTTAGCATTGTACGAAAATCCAGCACGCAATCAGATAAGGAGAGAGGGTCTAGCGTTCTTAAGAGACACCAAAGTTTTTACGTGGAAAACCCCTGAAAAGGGGAAAAACCACGGGGCCTGGCCCAGTTTGAATGAATCCACAAGTATTTGTAGTCGATTACAAATGAGGCCCTTCCTTAGGAGAAGGCCTTGGATTGGAATTTTTATTGCGTCCTCCCACCTGACGTAGAGATACGTCCTCCCACCCCTAAAAAACTCGGTTTTTGCTCGGTATTGCTAGATATTAATTGGTATTAACGAAGAATATCATCATGTGAAGATAAATACCAAGTTATACCGAGCTATACCGAGCTATACCGAGCAATACAAAAAAATACCTAGTTTTTCCTTGAAAAAACTTGGTATTGCTCGGTATAGCTCGGTATAGCTCGGTATTGCTCGGTATAGCTCGGTATAACTTGGTATTTGTCTTCACATGATGATATTCTACGTTAATACCAAATAATAGCTAGCAAAAACTGAGTTTTTTAGGAGTGGGAGAACGTATCTCTACGTCAGGTGGGAGGACGCAATAAAAATTCCCCTGATGTAGCAAATGTACATCATATAGATTGCATTACATGGTAGGAGTTACATATACAGGTTTGTTTGGCCTGAAGGACCGTAGTCAGCAGGAGACCGTAGTTGGCAGGAGACCGGGGTCAGAAAGACCGTTGTCTGTTGATGGAGGTCGGAAGGACCATAGTAGGCGACGAAGGCCTAAAGGACTGTAGTAAATAGAAAGCTGGGGGCTGAGAGACCGTTGTCTGGTGATGGAGATCGGAGTGACCATAGTAGGCGACGGAGGTCGGGAGGACCGTAGTCGGCAGAAGACCGGGGTCAGAAAGACCGTTGTCTGGTGATGGAGGTCGGACGGACCGTAGTAGGCGACAGAGGTCAGAAGGACCGTAGGCGGTAGGAGACAAGGAGTCAGGTGTTAGTCCCAGTGTCACTTAGAAGATCAGATGTTGATGGTCTGGCCTTGAGTAGGACGTCGGGTCTTAAGCAGGACGTCAGGTCTTCAGCAGGACGTCGGGTCTTCAGCAGGACGTCGGGACTGAACGTCGGACCTTAAGGCAGTGGTGCAATGAAACTCCGGCGGTGGTCCGGCGAGGCTTCGGTGGTGGTCCGTCGAGGTTCCTGCAGCGGTCCGGCGGTGGTCCGGCGGCCGTCGAGGAGGAGCTTCCTCCTTCTCTTCCTCCTTCTCTTCTTGCTTCGGCCCCCTTTTCATGAGAAATGAGGGCTCTATTTATAGATTTTCTGGAGTGGCATGACCCGTAAATAGGCGTGAGATCAGGGGCGAATAGGGAGTGATCGAATGGACGACCGATATTGAATCCTACAATCGTGCACTGTTTAATGGACATTTGAAGGCCTTAGTGATGTCTGAATTTTGTGATATTAGGTTCGTTGGATTTGTCTCGTCGAGCCCTTCGATTTGAGTATAAGCTCGTCAAAATCGGAGTCCGTTTGGTAACTCAAATAGTGGTTTGAACCTTCCAACAGCGCTTCGGATCCATGATTTGGACCCATTTGGGCTCGGATTGGGTCGAAATTGGTATTGTTGGGTTTGTATTTTCGAGACGCTCAGTTCGACTATATACTTGCTGAAATCGGAGTTCGGGTGCTCTCTGAATTAATTTTTGAAGTTTTCAACTAGCTTTTGCCTCGAGATTCGTGCTCGATCAAGCTAATTTTTGGAGTACGTATCAGTTCCAAACTGTTGTGTCCTGGAATATTCGCGGCGGTAGAGAAATATATGGTTTAACGTCTTAGCATTGTACGAAAATCCAGCACGCAATCAGATAAGGAGAGAGGGTCTAGCGTTCTTAAGAGACACCAAAGTTTTTACGTGGAAAACCCCTGAAAAGGGGGAAAAACCACGAGGCCTGGCCCAGTTTGAATGAATCCACTAGTATTTGTAGTCTATTACAAATGAGGCCCTTCCTTAGGAGAAGGCCTTTGATTGATGTAGCAAATGTACATCATATAGATTGCATTACATGGTAGGAGTTACATATACAGGTTTGTTTGGCCTGAAGGACCGTAGTCAGCAGGAGACCGTAGTTGGCAGGAGACCGGGGTCAGAAAGACCGTTGTCTGTTGATGGAGGTCGGAAGGACCATAGTAGGCGACGAAGGCCTGAAGGACTGTAGTCAATAGAAAGCTGGGGGCTGAGAGACCGTTATCTGGTGATGGAGATCGGAGTGACCATAGTAGGCGACGGAGGTCGGGAGGACCGTAGTCGGCAGAAGACCGGGGTCAGAAAGACCGTTGTCTGGTGATGGAGGTCGGACGGACCGTAGTAGGCGACAGAGGTCAGAAGGACCGTAGGCGGTAGGAGACAAGGAGTCAGGTGTTAGTCCCAGTGTCACTTAGAAGATCAGATGTTGATGGTCTGGCCTTGAGTAGGACGTCGGGTCTTAAGCAGGACGTCAGGTCTTCAGCAGGACTGTCACGACCCGACCCGACGGGGACGGATCCCGCCCGAGCCGGATCGCGAAGAAACCTTCTTATCCAAGATCTGGCTTTGGAATTTGGTTACTGAACTGATCTTCCAAATACTCAAACTCAACAGGTACAAAAACACAGAACAACAGAGCTACTATAAATCATCAAACACAGCGGAACAAAACATCTATCTTTTCATTTCCTCAAAATAATCATCTACAAATACAGTACATGGCTTTCAACAGAAAGAAAGACAGAACAGAAAAGCCATGACTGTACAAAAATCAAAAGTACAAAAGTACCTATACGAATCAGAACTCTGAACTCTATTCCTGGACTTCCTTCCCTTTCCAAGAACCTGAAAACCACCAGAAAGCAAGGGTGAGCTCAACAGCTCAGCAAAGCAACAAACCACCAATCTGAATTCTCAGAAACCAAAACCAAACTCATCAGATAGAAATCAGATCAGAAATTGGAACAGAATCGAATCTCGAATCAGAACAGAATCGAAAATCAGAACTTATACGGACAGATATCAAATCAGAATCAGAGTCGTATAGATCAGATCACAGAACAGAATAAATCAACCGAGTCAGAATTATACCGAAATCAGAAATCAGAATTTGCAGATCATATCATATCAGAATCACAATTGCATACAAAACAGATACAGAAAACAGAACAGATACATATGTCATTCATAGCTAAATGCCCGGACACTGACGGAATCGCTACGGATTCCGGCCCCTTATGCCTCCCTTCCCAGACACTTATTGAATCTCATAGGATCCAGGCCCCTTATGCCTCCCTTTGTGCTCACAGCACCAGAACAGATGTGCTTATAGCACCAGAACAGAATTCATCGGATCCGGAACAGAACAGATATCAGATTTCAGATTTGAGCTCATTTCAGATTTCCCATTTCGCTAACTGAATCTCATAGGATCCAGACCCCTTATAACTCCCTTTTTATAGCTTATACACATAGCATATCAATTCAGAAGAAATCCGGAGAAATCAGAAATTACCCAAAAATCGGGCAGCACAACGGCAGTATACAGAATTTACACAAAATTTCCTGCAAAGAAAATTTACCGAATTCGCACAGAATATAAATAATCATATTCCAGAACATTTATTCTACCGCACAGAGAATTTACAATTTCACAGAAAATTATAGTCTACGAAAAACATCGCCGAATCAAAAATACCCGGACAAAAATCTTCGGAAAATAACCAAAATGTGCACACTTGGCACGTCAACAATATACGGAAACTTACGCGGTAAAAACTGAACCAATCAAAAGATACGGACGAAAAACCGTAACGGAAATGAAATCCGGACAGAAATTACCGCCAAACGCGACGGAACTGAAAATTGAGAAAGGCGGAATGTGCCTTACCTCGAGCACAGCAATTTCCTGAACAGTCTCGACGGACGAAAACGGCTCCGCGTCTTCCCGAAATCAACTTTTCCAAAATCTCTTTTTCTCTCTCCTCAGAACAGTAAATCAGATATTTTTAAAATCGTTTTCTCTCTCTTCAAAACGACTGATTTCAGCTTTATAATCTTCAGATCGGCCCGGCCGATCGCGACATCGTCCCGGGACGATCCGACCAAATGGATCGGCCTGGTCTCCACTCAGGGCTGTTGTCTGGACGATATTTTCTACAGTGCCAATCGACCTGGCCGATGTCTCCAATCGGCCTGGACGATGCCTGCAGAACAGCACCTGGAGCAAAACTGGGCAAATTCTGGAGCTGAACTTCCACTGATCATCCCAGGACGATCCCAGATCGTCCTGGACGATACTGGAGCAGATTATTGATATTACAATCTCCCCAACTCAGAAAAATGTCGTCCTCGACATTATCCAATCCAAACTCAGTCAAAACAAGTACGGGTACGACCGTCTCATGTCAGACTCCTTTTCCCAAGTCGCTTCCCGTGCAGTCCGGTGCTTCCACTGGACTTTAACCATCGGAATCTCTTTATTTCTTAACTTCCGGACGTCGTACGCCAAAATCAACTCTGGCTCTTCCTTGTACGCCAGATTCTCCTGAATCTCAACCTCATCAGCTGATACTTTCTTCCCAGAGTCTGAAACCCACTTCCTCAGAGTGGATACATGAAACACATTATGCACATCAGGCATAGAATCAGAAAGCAATAGGCGATAAGCAGATTTTCCAATTCTTTCCAAAATCTCAAACGGTCCAACATACCTTGGACTCAGTTTACTCACCTGACCAAATCTGCTCACACCCTTCATCGGGCTGACTTTGACATATACAAAGTCACCAACCTAAAACTCAACAAATCTGTGCTTCTGATTGTAATACTTCTGCTGACGGTCTTGAGCGGCTTTCAATCTTTCTCTTATCAAATTGATCTTCTGAGCAGTTTCATCAGCAAAAGTGGCCCCCAAAGCCAGTCTATCTCCGACCTCCGTCAGAGTCAAAGGAGTACGGCACTTCCTGCCATACAGAGCCTCGTACGGTGCCATACCGATACTGGACTGAAAACTGTTGTTATAGGCAAATTCAATCAGCGGAATATGATCTTCCCAGCTTCCGCTAAAGTCCAGAACACAAAGTCTCAACAGATCTTCCAGTACCTGAATAGTCCTCTCAGACTGTCCGTCGGTCTGAGGATGAAAGGCTGTACTGAAATGCAGTTTCGTACCCAAGCCTTGCTGAATGGCTTTTCAAAGTCTGGAAGTAAAACGTCCATCTCGATCAGAAACAATCACGCGAGGCACACCGTGCAATCTGACTATCTCCTTCACATATATCTGTGCCAAGCGTTCGACTGAATCCGTCTGTCTGATCGGAAGAAAATGGGCTGACTTCGTCAATCGATCTACAACTACCCAAATGGCATCGTGCCCTTGTCTAGATCGAGGAAAACCCATCGCAAAATCCATCGTTACCTCCTCCCATTTCCACTCAGGGATAGGCAACGACTGCAACAGTCCACCTGGTCGCTGATGCTCTGCCTTCACTAACTGACAGGCTTCGCATCTCGACACAAACTCTGCCACATCTTTCTTCATTCCAGGCCACCAGAACAAAAGCTTCATATCAGCATACATCTTACCACTGCCTGGAAGAACAGTGTAGCCTGAATGATGAGATTCGTACAGAATCTCCTGCCTCAAATATCCAAACACAGGTACCCACAACCTGTTCTTACAGAAAATAGCACCAGAATCAGAAATTCGAAGTTCAGGAGTCTTACCAGATCCAATTTGTGCAATCAACTTCGAATAATCAGAATCTGACTTCTGGGCTTCTTGAATCCGTGCTTCCAAAGAAGACTGAATACTCATCTGAGCTAACTCCAAACCACTGGAGGAAATCACCTCCAACTGCAATCGCTCCAAATCACGAATCAGGAAGTCATCACAGGTAAGCTGCAAACCTGACAATCCAGAAGATTTCCTGCTTAGAGCGTCTGCTACCACATTCGCCTTCCCAGGCTGATACTGTATAGTCAAATCATAGTCCTTGATCAACTCGAGCCACCGTCTTTGCCTCAAATTCAGATCCTTCTGAGTAAAAATATACTTCACGCTCTTATGATCAGTAAAGATCTCACATCTGACGCCATACAGGTAATGACGCCAAATCTTCAAAGCAAAAACAACTGCAGCTAACTCCAAATCATGCGTCGGGTAATTCTTCTCATGTGGTTTTAACTGTCTCGAAGCATAAGCAATTACCTGACCATGCTGCATCAGGACACATCCCAGTCCTTTCAGTGAAGCATCACTGAACACCTGAAAACCTTCCGTACCTGACGGAAGTGCCAACACTGGAGCTGAAGTCAGACAATCCTTCAATCGCTGAAAACTAGCTTCACACTCCGGTGTCCAAACAAAAGGAACTGACTTCTGAGTCAGTCTCGTCAGAGGAGTCGAAATCTGTGAAAATCCCTTCACAAATTTCCTATAATATCCGGCCATGCCCAAGAAACTACGTACCTCAAATACCGTAGTTGGCCTTGGCCAATCAGCAACTGCCTGAATCTTCTGGGGATCTACAGAAATGCCTTCACCGCTAATCACATGCCCCAAAAAAGAAATGCTCTTCAGCCAGAATTCACACTTGGAGAATTTGGCATACAGCTGATGCCTCCTCAAAGTCTCCAACACAATCCTCAAATATCTGGCATGATCATCCTCAGATGCAGAATATACCAGAATATCGTCGATGAAGACGATCACAAACTGATCCAAATACTCCCTGAACACTCGGTTCATCAAATCCATGAAAATCGCAGGCGCATTGGTTACCCCAAAAGGCATAACCAAAAACTCGTAGTGCCCGTACCGAGTACTGAAAGCTGTTTTCACCATATCAGCCTCCTTCACCTTCACCTGATAATATCCGGATCGCAAGTCAATCTTCGAAAATACTGAAGATCCGGAAAGTTGATCAAACAAGTCATCAATCTGAGGCAAAGGATACTTGTTCTTGATCGTAACCTTGTTCAAATCTCTGTAATCAATACACATACGGAGTGTACCGTCCTTCTTCTTCACAAACAGAACAGGTGCTCCCCAGGGTGAAATACTAGGACGCACAAAACCTCTGTCAACCAACTCCTGAAGCTGAACTTTCAACTCAGAAAGTTCTTTCGGTGCCATCCTGTACGGAGCTTTTGATATTGGAGCGGTACCCGAAAAAATATCGATAGAGAACTCCACATCTCTATCCGGAGGTAAACCAACCAACTCCTCAGGAAAAACATCAACAAACTCCCGTACCACAGGGATCTCAGAAACAGAACCAACCTCCAGGTTCAGATCCCGCACCGAAGCCAAAAATACTGGGCATCCTTTCTTCCACATCTTGCTTACCTCCAACGCTGAAATCAGACTGGAGAGAACACCTTGTAATCCCTGAAATACAACTCTCTCTCCAGCCATAAGCAAACTCACTTGCTTCTTCAGACAGTCAATCTGGGCTTCATACAGACTCAGCCAATCCATTCCCAGAATCACATCATACGAAGAAATCGGCAACAAAATCAAGCTAGATTTCCACTTCTTGCCAGCAATGTCAATCTCACACAAACAAAACTTGCGGGCAATCAAATTACTTCCAGCCGGTAAAATCACAGACAAAGAAACCGGCAGAGAAAACAAAGGCATATGGATTCGGTCAAAATAATGCTCGGAAAGAAACGAGTGACTAGCTCCAGAGTCAAACAAAACACGACAGGGCTGATCAGAAATGTGAATCGTACCTGTCACAACATCCGGAGCATCGCGAGCCTCCTGCTGACTCAGACTGTAAACTCGTGGCTGAACTGGAACAGGAGCTGAAGCAATAGAACTACTCTGCTCAGAGGGAGTCGTAGGTGGTCTCCGTGGTCCCGAACTAGTACTACCACCTCTACCAGAAAATCCCTCAGGGCGAGGAGGAACAGTCCTCGGTCTTCCTGCTGAACCGGCAGGTCTGGCAAAACCCTCAGATCGGTACTCAGAACGCCGATCAAATCCAGTCTGTGGACATTCTGCAATCCTATGTCCCGGCTGACCACATCTGAAACAAAGACCAGCTATCCTGTAGCACTGGCCATGGTGTCGCCGTCCACAACTCTGGCACACAGGTGCCGTACTGACAGATCCAGAACTAGTCGTACTGGTAACAGTACCAGACGATCCTCCGCTCCTTCTGGAATCTCCAGATCCAGATCCAGAAACAAATCTCCTCTTCCTAGAGGAACCACTGCCAGAAGTCTCACCTCCAAATCTCTTCCTACTCGCAGTCCACCGCTGCTGAGTAGCCGTCATGTCATTCTCAATCAGACGAGCTCGCTCCACAAGCTCAGCGAAGTCAGTGATCCTGAATGGTATCAGAGGCTGCCTCAAAGTGTCTCGTAATCCTCTCAGAAATCTGTAGCACCTCTCAGCAGAAGTGCTGACCAGCTGCGGAGCGTACCTGACCAATGCAGTAAACTCAGCCTCGTACTGCATCACCGTCTTGCTCCCCTGAACAAGCCTCAGAAAATTCTCCTGCATCTGCTGTCGTGCAGAAGGAGGAACAAACCAGTCTCTGAATACTTCAGTGAACTCTTCCCAAGTGATCAAAGAGTTCAGTCTACCCTGAAATCTGGCTGCCTGCTGGCCGTCCCACCAGTGCTCAGCCTCTCCGTCTAACAGAAAAACAGCTAACGGAACCTTCCTATCTGCAGGACACTGCATCCCATCAAAAGTCTTTTCCAACCTCCTCAGCCACTCCTCGGCTGCTCTGGGCTCAACAGCGCCCTCAAATCTCGGAGGCTTCAACCTCAAAAATAACTGCAGGTGTCGATCAATGTCCTCAGATCTAACAGTAGAAGCTCTGCTCTGAGTCTCGCTCATCATCTAAGCAACAAGTGAAGCAAACTGAGACAGTGTATCAGCACCGACCACTGGGGCTGTACTCCCCACTGGTGCTGCCTGATCGGCACTCAGACCGTCTGTCATGTCTGGGTCTGGCTGATCCATACAGAAAAATCCAGAAAATCTGGAAAACTATCACAAAAACAACACAAAAACAACACAATAAAAAGCCAAACGACCCAAAACTACCCCCAGACAGACTCACTGATCGCTTCCTAGAGCTCTGTTTTACAATCCAACCAGTTTCCAAAACCAGTGCTCTGATACCACTAAAGCTTGTCACGACCCGACCCGACGGGGACGGATCCCGCCCGAGCCGGATCGGATGAAACCTTCTTATCCAGGATCTAGCTTTGGAATTTGGTTACTCAACTGATCTTCCAAATACTCAAACTCAACAGGTACAAAAACACAGAACAACAGAGCTACTATAAATCATCAAACACAGCGGAACAAAATATCTATCTTTTCATTTCCTCAAAATAATCATCTACAAATACAGTACATGGCTTTCAACAGAAAGAAAGACAGAACAGAAAAGCCATGACTGTACAAAAATCAAAAGTACAAAAGTACCTATACGAATCAGAACTCTGAACTCTATTCCTGGACTTCCTTCCCTTTCCCAGAACCTGAAAACCACCAGAAAGCAAGGGTGAGCTCAACAGCTCAGCAAAGCAACAAACCACCAATCTGAATTCTCAGAAACCAAAACCAAACTCATCAGATAGAAATCAGATCAGAAATTGGAACAGAATCGAATCTCGAATCAGAACAGAATCGAAAATCAGAACTTATACGGACAGATATCAAATCAGAATCAGAGTCGTACAGATCAGATCACAGAACAGAATAAATCAACCGAGTCAGAATTATACCGAAATCAGAAATCAGAATTTGCAGATCATATCATATCAGAATCACAATTGCATACAAAACAGATACAGAAAACAAAACAGATACATATGTCATTCATAGCTAAATGCCCGGACACTGACGGAATCGCTACGGATTCTGGCCCCTTATGCCTCCCTTCCCAGACACTTATTGAATCTCATAGGATCCAGGCCCCTTATGCCTCCCTTTGTGCTCACAGCACCAGAACAGATGTGCTTATAGCACCAGAACAGAATTCATCGGATCCGGAACATAACAGATATCAGATTTCAGATTTGAGCTCATTTCAGATTTTCCATTTCGCTAACTGAATCTCATAGGATCCAGACCCCTTATAAATCCCTTTTTATAGCTTATACACATAGCATATCAATTCAGAAGAAATCCGGAGAAATCAGAAATTACCCAAAAATCGGGCAGCACAACGGCAGTATATAGAATTTACACAAAATTTCCTGCAAAGAAAATTTACCGAATTCGCACAGAATATAGATAATCATATTCCAGAACATTTATTCTACTACACAGAGAATTTACAATTTCACAGAAAATTATAGTCTACGAAAAACATCGCCGAATCAAAAATACCCGGACAAAAATCTTCGGAAAATAACCAAAATGTGCACACTTGGCACGTCAACAATATACGGAAACTTACGCGGTAAAAACTGAACCAATCAAAAGATACGGACGAAAAACCGTAACGGAAACGAAATCCGGACAGAAATTACCGCCAAACGCGACGGAACTGAAAATTGAGAAAGGCGGAATGTGCCTTACCTCGAGCACAGCAATTTCCTGAACAGTCTCGACGGACGAAAACGGCTCCGCGTCTTCCCGAAATCAACTTTTCCAAAATCTCTTTTTCTCTCTCCTCAGAACAGTAAATCAGATATTTTTAAAATCGTTTTCTCTCTCTTCAAAACGACTGATTTCAGCTTTATAATCTTCAGATCGGCCCGGCCGATCGCGACATCGTCCCGGGACGATCCGACCAAATGGATCGGCCTGGTCTCCACTCAGGGCTGTTGTCTGGACGATATTTTCTACAGTGCCAATCGGCCTGGCCGATGTCTCCAATCGGCCTGGCCGATGTCTCCAATCGGCCTGGACGATGCCTGCAGAACAGCACCTGGAGCAAAACTGGGCAAATTCTGGAGCTGAACTTCCACTGATCGTCCCAGGACGATCTCAGATCGTCCTGGACGATACTGGAGCAGATTATTGATATTACAAGGACGTAGGGTCTTCAACAGGACGTCGGGACTGAACGTCGGACCTTAAGGCAGTGGTGCAATGAAACTCCGGCGGTGGTCCGGCGAGGCTTCGGTGGTGGTCCGTCGAGGTTCCTGCAGCGGTCCGGCGCTGCTTCCGCGGTGGTCCGACGGCCGTCGAGGAGGAGCTTCCTCCTTCTCTTCCTCCTTCTCTTCTTGCTTCGGCCCCCTTTTCATGAGAAATGAGGGCTCTATTTATAGATTTTCTGGAGTGGCATGACCCGTAAATAGGCGTGAGATCAGGGGTGAATAGGGAGTGATCGAATGGACGACCGATATTGAATCCTACAATCGTGCATCGTTTAATGGACATTTGAAGGCCTTAGTGATGTCTGAATTCTGTGATATTGGGCTCGTTGGATTCGTCTCGTTGAGCCCTTCGATTTGAGTATAAGCTCGTCAAAATCGGAGTCCGTTTGGTAACTCAAATAGTGGTTTGAACCTTCCAACAGCGCTTCGGATCCATGATTTGGACCCATTTGGGTTCGGATTGGGACGAAATTGGTATCGTTGGGTTCGTATTTTTGAGACGCTCATTTCGACTATAAGCTTGCTGAAATTGGAGTTCGGGTGCTCTCTGAATTAATTTTTGAAGTTTTCAACTAGCTTTTGCCTCGAGATTCGTGCCCGATCAAGCTAATTTTTGGAGTACGTATCAACAATAAAAAAGTAACTTGTCGCGTCCTAATTCACCTCTGGACGACGCTCGGTAACCACGTAATAATTTCCTTTTGATCTAAAGGCAGATTTTGCTACCAAAGCAAATTTTTAGAAAAATGCTAATTTTGCATATAATTTCAACAGGACCGAATTAACATTTCAATTTTATAAATTAAATTTATTAAAAAAATATTATTAACATTATATTTTAAAATTTATTTTAAAATAAATATAATGTGAAATTTGATTATTTATAAACCTGCTACATTTAGAATAGTTTTTTACTATTGCTTTTTCTCCGCTTTTAAAAAAGCCCAAAACTAATTAAAAGTGCTTTTTGAATGTTGTGATTTTCAAATGTGCTCTTAAATACAAGAATTTGGAATGTCTTATTGGGAACAGTATAGATTGTTATTGCTCGTCATCAGAGAATATTTGAAATTGATTAGCGTACGAGGCATTAAATTAAAATACATCAGCAGTGGACAAACTAGGAGTGTCAATTCGGGTCAGCGGATCGGGTTCAGGTCGAACCCTGAACTGACCTGACACTGTTCGGGTCAACCCAAACCTGACCCATTTTAAAACGGGTCAGACTTCTAGACCCGAACCAACCCGATTCAAGTCCGGGTCAACCCGACCCGACACGAATGACCCGAAGTTAACCTAAAATTAGTTAATTTTGCATAAGAGTTCAACATTTGAGACAGCTTTTTTATTGATTTCTAAAATTTTGTTTGGGACGGTTTTTTTTTTTTTTTGTAATTTTTAAAACAATTTTCTTGTATAAAAATTATAATTTTTATACTAAAAAAATTGCTTTAGTAAGTAAAAAAAAAAAACTTTCCAAACAAAATCTAAAACAATTTTTAAGTAAAAAAAGCTTTTTGAATTATATTGACATAATATGCAATTTTTATTTTTGTTGCTTTCTAAGACAATTTTTTTAGCAAAAAAGCTTTTTGAATTATGTTGACATATAGAGATAAAACAAAAATTTCCAACACAGTTCTATATTGACATAATATGCAATTTTCTCAAACAAAAATTTACACTGACGGACAGAAAAAATTAAATAAATCAGACTGAATTTTCATTTTTGTAGCCAATCTAACATGTTTATGCACAAAAAGGCACATAAATTGGTTAATTAACAATAAACTTGTAAACAGAAAGCCATGCAAATTTCACTTTTATTTCCTCTGAGTGAAAATGAATGGCTTGAACTACAAAACAAACAAAGAATTATAAACAAACAAACAAACAAAAATCACCAAACAATAATCTATAAAAAAGCCACAAGACGACATATGGGGATGCATTTATCCATCTGCCAGCCGTTCGATCTATTTTGGATGAATGGGATTCAATCCAAGTGGATGGGAATGCTGATAAACAGAAACTGGGCCTCTATAACTGTATGCACAAACAGCAGAAAAAAGGAAAATCAAATCTTTGTGATCTTATTTCTGAGAAACTCGTAACAACTCTTTTGCCATAGAAGAGAAAGATCGAGCAGTATCCTGCATCTCAGATGACCGAGTTCCAGTGTCCTGCCAGAAAACGATGCGCATCAAAATTACGAACGGACAAAGAGAAAAGTAGTTTGTGCTTCCTGTAACTCTAATAAGTGAATCTAAGGTTTCGTTTGGAATAATTTGTTTGGGATAATTTGCTTACTGCTTTCTAAAAAAAATTTCTATTATAAAAATTTTATGTTCAAGAAGATATATAATTAAAAAACTATTTCAAAAAACAGTAAAAAAAAAACGGTCTCAAATGAACCCTTAGGGGCTGTTTGGTAGCTTCCAAGATTTGATTTAAGTAGGACTTCATAAATCAGGATTTTGGATATCCCAGAGGGGCCTAAATCCTAAGAACTGTTTGGTAACATTCATGATAAATCCTATTAAATCCCGTGACTGTTTGGTCGTAGAATGAATTTAAAGAGCAGCTCGAGGCAACGACTTTCGTAAATCCGGCAAAAAACAGGATTTCAGAAATTCAGGATTTAGCACGAAAAGTCGGAATTTTCCGTCTATGGCGGCTTTCATTAGCCGTGAGATTCGGTTTTGCATTTTAGGCTGTTTGGCTGGATTCGCTCAAATCCGTCCTAAATCCTACTACAAAACAGCCCCTTAGTATTCATTTTAGTTATAACCGTTTTAAAATATTTCAAAAAATTAATTTTGATTTAAATAAGAAATATATTTAATAAATATCTATTTTATGTGTGCACTTTCTCTAGGATTTCATGAAACAGAACTTCTATATGAGAATGAGACGTTCTTACTTCAACACAAATATCCAAGTTCACAAGACAGCGAGCTGAACAAGATGGGTTTAACAAGAAATCTACACAGAAGGTTGTTGTTGATATTGGTACTTTTTTGCAATGAAAATTTTGATATTATGAAAAACTTTTCCTTCAAAAAACTATGCTACAATTATGAGTTAAGTGAACTGAGAACTCGTTGGACTTATTTGGATACCTGCAACTTCCTCGAGTTGTCTTTCAGCCTGTCCTTCGCAATTGCCGGAACGCTTAGTTCCTGCATCAGAAAAGAATAATCATATCAAGATAGAAAAACTGCGACAGAAAAAAGAGGGCTTTCTCAATAGAGCAAACTACAACTTCAAAAAAATTATAACGAAAGATGTAGCTTAAATAACTATCAAAATATTTATGTCCAAGTTAGATATTATTTGAATTGTGAAGCCAATCTTTTTCAAAATAAAATCTTCATAAAAGATGATTGAATCTTCTCTTTAACTATTATATTTTTGTGCGCTATGCGAATGTTTTGAAGATCTTTTAATAATATAGAGATGTGGAAGATATCATTTATTAACTATGAGGAATCTTGTGAAATCTCTTATTAGCTTCAAGAGAATCTTATAATAAATTCTATCCCTAAACTCATTCTTTATTTTTCTATGAGATATAATCTCTATTTCATCTCTTTTGAAGATTATCAAAATTATTTGATCTCTTTATTGTCATGAACATAAGTGAATCTTATCAAACCATGTAAACTTATGTGTCTTGTATTTCTGATATCTACTATGTTTGCTCTTCATTTATTTTTTACTCTTAGATTATTACTACCATAACATATGCAAGAATAATAGTACTAATAAAATTGATTATGAGAAATCTATATATTTATTACCTTATCAACACAATCATAATAAAATGACTATTTAAGTGAAACCATCGCATAAAATATAGTAGATGGTTGATAGAATTTTAATGCTGCTATTTGCTTCTTAAATTTTGAAAGATGGATAAACAGAAGATCCAAAAAATTAAACAGGCATATCTGTAGCTTACAGTGCCTGTTGAATATCCGTATTTCTTCTTGATCTGATCAACTGTACCAGGCGACTTCTCATCTTCGATTTTCTCTTTTGTGGCATTCAACTTTTCCTCAGACTTGGGCTTCAATATCCCTGCACAAACAAAAACCATCTCCACATAACATGTGATATGTTTGATTAAACACCTAATGAGGTCATGAGAATCCCTACAGTACTTCTATGTTGCATGTAGAAGAGTGTATTTGAGAGGCAGAACCGCTATTTACTGAAGCTAAAAAACAATAATAACAGGAAAAGTGGCTCAGAGGACAATAAGATGATGCTAACCCCTGATTTCCTGAAGTTTCTTGCCTAGGTTCTGTTTATTTAGAGCAGGAAAATTCAGCCCTTTGGGTTTGTCTTCTTTAGTGTCATCAAGATCAATATCATCTGCAAAATAAAGATGATTGGTCATGAAGTGAATCCCATTTCTTAATAGAAGTAGTGGACAAGAGGCTCAAAGAACATTACTTATATCCAATTCATCAATTTCTTCATTTTTGGCTGAGGTATTGGTGATTTCATCAGTAGATTCGAAATTGGCTGTTGAAAATATGTTTGATAGGTCTTCAATGGAATTTGAGCAAGAAACTTCAGGAACAGTTTCTTCATTATGCTTTGACTTGCTACCTTTTACAACCATGCCGAATATACCCTGAAATAACGATTCCTCTTTAGACATGGTATAATATGTTTATCAGTGTGGTTACAACAAGTTAAACATAGTACCTTATTTTTCTTCTCTTTGTGGGCATTAAGATTAGGAAAACTTTCTTGCTGCATGATAACACCCCTCTTGTAAACCTTACTGACAGACTCCAGGCTCCTGTCAAGAGTTAGAAATTGAGCAGATGCCAGTGAAAACACATCCACAAATCACAGGATGAAATATTTCAATCGTTCATATGATTTTACATACAGTAAGCAGCTATGTTGCTCCGATACACCTATTTATGAAGGCGTGTTGTATCTGATACGCCGATACACGGTTACGCCTCCAATACGGCATCGATACGTGTCGCATACGACTTTGCCGTATCCAATTAAAATACTATTTAATTACTGTTAATTTGAGAGGTACGAGAGGGAAAAAGCTGGAGTTTTATTGTATGAATTTTTCTCTATATATAGATCTATACAAGATATTTAATAAGGAAACAAATAACTATACAATAATGAAATATAACTCTTCCTAAATCAGTTGTCCATCTATGGAAGGTGTTTCAACATGATTCATGATTGCTTCCCACGGATTGCTCTCTGTGACCTTCAGATCCTTTGCGCAGGGAACGACTGGACTTCAATACTCCCCCTCAAGCTGGAAAATATGGATATGTCATTTCCAGCTTGTCAATCATTCTGAGAAAGGCAGAACTGTCCATTCCTTTGGTAAGAATGTCTACAAGTTGATCCTTTGATGATACATGGTCGATACTTACTAGACCACTGTCTAGTTTTTCTTTAATGAAATGTCTGTCCACTTCTATGTGTTTGGTCTTGTCAAGCTGGACTGGATTGTGGGCTATGTTGATTGCTGATTTGTTGTCACTATGTAGCTTCATGGACTCATCCCACTTGACATTTAAGTCTTCTAGGATTATTTTGATCCATAGTAGCTCACATATTCCCAAAGTCATAGCTCAATATTCTGCTTCTGCACTAGATCTTATCACTACATTTTGTTTCTTGCTTCTCCATGTAACTAGATTACCTCCAAGAAATGTGCAGTATCCAGATGTAGATCTTCTATCAACAGGTGATCCTGCATAGTCAGAATCCGTGTATACTTCTAGGGTTATTATGTGATCTCTCTGAAAGAGAATCCTTTTTCCTGGGTTTCCTTTAAGGTAGTGTAATATCCTGTCAACCGATTGCATGTGGACATGCTTTGGATTTTGCATAAACTGACTGACCATGCTTACAACAAATGTTATATCAGGTATAGTGTGGGAAAGATAGATTAATTTCCCTACCAGACTCTAGTAGGCCCCTGTATCCACATATGGATCCTCTCTAGCTTCCCCCAGTTTAAGATTAGGTTTTACTGGTGTTGGTGCTGGCTTACAGGCTAGTTTTCCTGTTTCTTTCAGAAGATCTTTAATGTACTTTTGTTGAGAGATGAAGATTCCTCTACTGGAGTGAGCTACTTCGATTCCAAGAAAGTATTTTAGTCTACCAAGTTCTTTGATGTCAAATCCCTTGGTAAGACTTTTCCTTAGACTATCTTTCTCCTTTACATTATTTCCAGTCAAGATAATATCGTCCACATACACTAGCAATATTGTGACTCCCCCTGAGTCTGAATGTTTAAAAAATAGTCTATGATCCCCTTGGCTTTGTTTATACCTGTTAAGGAGCATAAACTTAGAGAACCTTTCAAACCAGGCCCTTGGTGATTATTTGAGCCCATATAGGGCCTTTTTTAATCTGCACACTTTGTCACCTTCAGATTTTTCCTTGAACCCTGGTGGTATTTCTATAAATATCTTTTTCTCTAGATCCCCATGCAGGAATGCATTTTTCACATCCAATTGTTCCAGATGCTAGATGTACTTAGCTGCTAGTGAGAGTAGTATTCTGACAGTGTTCATCTTGGCTACAGGTGCAAAGGTTTCTTGATAGTCAATGTCATATGTTTGAGTGCACCCTTTTGTCACGAGTCTTGCCTTATATCTTTCTAGTGTGCCATCAGCTTTGTACTTTACAGAGAATACCCATTTACATCCAACCGATTTTTTCTCTGTCGGTAGATTGATGATTTCCCATGTTTGTTCTTTTTTAGGGCTTGCATCTCATTTATCATGGCATTTTTCTAAATTTTATCAAATAAGGTCTCAGAAATAGCTTTAGGAATATGAATATCTTCTAGTGTAACAAAAAAAAATTTATGTGAAGATGAGAAGTTGTTGAAGGATATAGAATTGGTTATAGGGTATAAAGGAGGTGGTGAGCTTACCTTATTTCCAGGAGATGGTTCAAATTCTTGGATCTGCTTTGGAGTATAATCTAAATTTGTACGCCTGGAGTATACCTTCCCAAATCTAATAACAGCTTTGTCTTTTTGTTTCCCTATCTTGATTTTCAGGTGAATTGGTTTGAGGTGGTGGAGGAAGGTCAAGAGGTGTTAGTTCATTTTCCTCGTCTTCCTTAAGTTCAGTCTCCCCCTGAAGATGATATTTGAAAAAATAGGAACTTTGTTCATTAAAAGTAACGTCAATAGAGACAAAGGTTTTTCTTATAGGAGCATGATAACACTTGTAACTTTTTTGGGTAGCTGAATAGCCAATAAAGATGCATTTAAGAGCTCTTAGATCTAGTTTTCCTCTATTTTGGCTATGGATATGAACGTAGGCTGTGCACTCAAAGATTTTTGGTGTAAGGTTATGATGGGTTCAAAATTCAGAATAAAATGAGGACAAAATTTCCATTGGAGTTTTGAGTCCAAGGGTTGTTGAAGGAAGTTGGTTTATGAGATAAGTTGCAGTTAGGAGAGCTCCCCAATAGGATTTGGGTATATTGTAGTGGAATAGAAAAGCTCGAGTGGAGGCTAGAAGGTGACCATTTTTTTTTTCTGCAACCCCATTTTGTTGTGGCGTGTGAACGCAGGACGTTTCGTGAATGATCCCTTCACTTTGGAAGTAGGAGCAAAGGGTTTGGTTAAAATAGTCTTTGGCATTATCGGAGCAAAATCTTCTTATTTTCACCCCGAAATGATTTTGAATCATGGTATGAAATATGGAAAGAATGGTGCTAACATCTGATTTATTTTTGAGGAGATAGATCCAAGAGACTCTAGTGCAATCATCAATGAATGATACAAACCATCGAGCCCCAGAAATATTAGGGATTTTTTAGGGTCCCCATATATTACTGTGAATAAGGTACAAAAGAGTATCACATCTCTCATTATTATTTGGAAAAGAAGTTATTTTATGTTTGGCTAACTCACAAGTTTCACAATGAAGATGTTTATTTTCTAATTTCTGAAAAAGTTGTGGATACATATATCTTAGGACATCAAAAGATGGGTGTCCTAACCTATAATGATGAAACCAAATAGTGAAATTTTTATCAACTAAGGATAACATAAAGCACTTATTTTTAGATTGATTTAGTTTTTCCAAGTAGTACAATCCAACTTTCTCCTTAGCAAGTCCAATCTTCTTCACCGATCTCTGGTCCTGAAATAAGCAATAGGTAGGGTTAAATAACGCTTGACAATTATGATCATTGGTAAGTTTTTGGATTGAAATTAAGTTTGTGGATAATTGAGGTACGTGGAGCACATTTTTTAGAGTGAGTGAGGGAGATAATGTTATGCCTCCTTGGCCTGCTACTGTGATAAGAGAACCATCAGTAGTGATAATTTTCTTGTTGCTTGTATAAGGAGTATAGTTGATGAAGAGGTTAGGTGAGTGGGTCATATGGTCTGTGGCTCCTGAGTCAATGATCCATAATTCCTTTAAATGATTTCTAGAGTCACTTAAACTAATAGAAATCAGAAACTTACCTCAAAGTGCAAGTGAGGAAGATGTGTTTGGTTTTTCAAGGGATACCAGGAGTATTTTCAGTTTATCAATATCTTCTTTATTGATTTCTCCAAGGCTGGACTGTACTTCTGGGGTGGGCTGACTTGTAGTGTTGTTGGCATGCGACATGCTCTTTGTTTCACCTTTTTTATTCCACTCCTTGCAAGGGGGTTTTCAGTGTATTTTCCAGCACGTTTCTTTTGTGTCTTGACTTTTTACAATAACTACACCAAAGTAAGTCATTGTCTTTGAATTTTGAAGAATCTTTACTTTTCTCCTTCCATGATGATTCTTTGTTCATCGCCATTACTGAGCTTTCAACGACCTTTGGTTCTAACATCACTCCTCGTCGGCTTTCTTCTGCGCGGATGAGAGAAATGATTTCATTGAGTGATGTCGAGGATCTGAACCCTAACTTGATCAAATTCTGCATTTAGTCCTGCAAGAAAAACATAAACTCTATCTTTTTTAATAAAGTTCTTTAGGATCACAGCATCTTCCGGACATTTGGTTTCTATGCACCTATAGTGATCAAGTTCCTGCCACAGATTTTGTAGAAGGGTGGCATACTCCGTCACGGTCTTGCTCCCCTGCTTTGTGCTTCCAACTTTGACTTTAATTTCAAAGATTTGAGCCGCATCACGAGCTTTGGAGAAGGTCTGTCTGGCAGCATCCCATATGCCCTTTGCAGTCGAAAGGAACATAAATGTATTGTTAATTTCTGGAGTCATAGAATTCCACAACCATGACATAATCATGGAGTCTGCTTCATCCCATGCCCCAAATTTAGGATCTCCTTTTAGTCCTCCTCCAAGGAGGTAATGCATTTTTCCTTTCCCCTTCAAGTAGGTCTTCACAAATTGAGACCACTTTAGGTAGTTCTTCCCATTTAGATGATAGGAAGGTTGCAAGCTTTGAAGGTCACCTCGCCCTTGGCGCACCATCAATTCCTCAGTTTGATCAACGCTTTGAGAGGAGTTAATTTCTGACATTGGAAAGCAATTAAGGCTTCCTAAAATTTTCTTGTTCGACAATAAAGGTCGAAAGATAAAGAGATTTTATTTTTGGCCAAAAAAAAAGATTTTTTTTTCTTTTCCTGGTTTACTAAACCAAACCAGCCGAGCCTTTTAAAAAAAGGCTCGGATTGGGACTAGGGCACGGGTCGGGCTCTAGAGGAGTCTCGTTCAGCTTCACGGTCAGGACTAGGGCACGGGGTCGGGCTCCAGAGGAGTCTCGTTCAGCTTCACGGTCGTTCCTTTGGTTCGTTCTTGGCTGTTCGACTCGTCGACTCCGGCCTTCCTCTCGGGTCGGAAGTTTCTTCAATTCGTTCGTGGCTGTTCGACTATCCTCCTTCGACGACTTGTCCTTCCTGTCGGATCGGAAGTTTGGATCGGAGCTTCGGCTCCGTCTCAGCTTTTGTCTTCAGCGTGAGGGGAGTCGTCCGTCCCGTCCCGGCTTCGGCATGTGGGGAATCGTCCGTCTCGGCTTCGGCGTACACGAAGTCGGCAGTGATCAAGTCTCGGATGCTCCGAGCTTTTTTTCTCTTCCTCTTCCGACAATCTAAGATCGTTCTTCGACGGCAATTAAGGCCGTTGGCTCTGATACCATGTTAATTTGAGAGGTTTGAGAGGGAGAAAGTTTGAGTTTTATTGTTTGAATTCTTCCCTATATATAGATCTATATAAGATATTTAATAAGGAAACAAATAACTATACAATAATGAAATATAATTCTTCCTAAATCAGCTGCCCATCTATGGAAGGTGTTTTAACGTGATTCATGATTGCTACCCACGAATTGCTCTCTATGACCGTCAGATCCTTTGCGCAGGGAACAACTAGATTTCAACAAAAAGGATACGTGTATCTGATATGCGTGTCCATTGAAAAACAAAAAAAATCCGAAAAAAGGCGCGTCGTATTTACTTCTATGGTTGCGAGCGAGGTTCTCTCATTTCCGAGATGGATTTGAGTCTCTTGATGATATAAGAATATTAGAAATTGCTAATCTTTTATTTGATGAGCCTGAATTAGAAGCTATGATATTTATTGAAGATGATATAGAAGTTCAAAGACAAACCACTAAAGAAGCTAATCATATCATTCCTTCTATTGAATATTTGAAACTTAATGTTCTAGACAATTTATGTTTATGATTTTGTTGTTGTACTAGACATTTAATGCTTACTTTTATTTTGATATTATAAGCTACAAAGCTACAAATGATGTTGCTTTCATTTTTTTATAATTTCAAATATTATGTTTTGATTGTTTTCTTAATTTTTATGTATGATTTATAAATTATAATGACATATCCACGTATACATGTATACTATTTTTAAGAATTGATGTGTCCCGTGTCTGTATCGTGTCGTATATGTGTCACCGTATCCGTATCGGTGCAACATAGGTAAGCAGTAAGGTGCATGCAGCTACATTCCACCCCAGAAGAAAAAAGGGAGTTGTATGCAACAATGTCTAACATTTCTCATGAAAAGTAAAACAAGGAGTGCAGAAAGAAAAATGAAATTTGAAAATTCGCATCAAAGGTGTGATGCAACATTAAATACGGATAATGTCACAATGAGACATGAGGGATTAAGGCGTTGCATCAATTTTGAAATAAGAATTTTTCTGTACACGGAGAGCTTAGTTCATGCTTTAAGCCTAATAAATTACCTGTTGACAGCCTTCTGCATCAAAATTGAGAAGAAGATCATCTCTTGATCTCCATTAGCCTAAGTAATTATTTCCATAAGTTAACACCTGTGCATTTGAAAGAAAAAGTAATGACAAATTAATTTGTTTTACCATGAGAAGTTCTCCTTCAGATGAGCAGCAAATTGCACCATTTGAATTTGGGTATGATTTCATAGCTGAATTTATAAAACCTCTCACTGTCATCTCCTTAAGAAGGGTTAGATCTGGAAGGGATCTGATTATCATGACCTAAATGTGTTAGCTAATGTTTACGGAGGTAGGATAAACAGAATTTAATGTAAACAGCAAAGGACGCAGAATAAATGCAACAATTACAAATAATGACAAGAATAGATGCTGGTGAATTGGGAAGACAGGCTATTAATAGCTCAACGAATCAGAACCAGATCATTTTAGTGATAGCCGGAGAAACAAATACTCACAGATTGAATATCAAATCTACAATATTTCCATCAGTGTCAATTATTTTCAGCATAATCAAATCAGAAAGAACAAAAAAAAAAAGTCTTAAAGGTGTCTTCAAAACGTTTTAGGGAGTCATGGCACTGTCAAAGAAACAAAACAATTTCAGGAATTCAAGAGCATCCTATAAAGTTGGGCAATTAGAGCCGTAGTGCTTGGAAGACACCATCAAAGGATGAAACTCATATAGAACCGCAAGTTTCTGGTTGAAAGAAAAGTCATATCGGTTCACATGTTTCTACAAATTCGGTGCATTGACAGTGATGATCCTTGCGGAGATGTATGGCACTTCTTACAGGCAGCCCCATAAGAGTGGAAAATCAGACGTCCTAGCATAATGCAAGTGTCCCCCATAATTACACACTATAGATTACTTTGCCTTTCAATGATTTCCAGAAATTGGGTACTAAGATGCTTGGTCATTTTCTCAAGAAAAACATGGCAGGCCTATCATATAAACCATAATTAGCAGTTAGTACAAGTTTACATTGTAACAGATGAAACCCCGAGGGGGTATTGACTCTCTTGCAACCTAAAGTTTCTAAAACAATTTATAGAGAATTTTTTCTTCCTTCTCAAACATAGAAAGGTATCCCCAAGTAAATGTTTATCTGATTGCGGTCTGCGCATGATTAACAACATATTTTTGATTCAGTTTACTAGATCCTTCTAGGAAATCATATATATATATATATATATATATATATATATATATATATATATATATATATATATATATATATATATATATATATATATATATATATATATATATATATATATATATATATATATATATATATAGCTTTCTCTAAATCAATAAATATCATAGGCAGTATTAATAACATTTTATTGTTTATAACAATTTTGTTTACCAAAGGACCAAGGAGCTTCGTTCCTATAATTTGGGATAAAATGAAGAGTTTTTAAAAATATAGATTGACATGAAATTTACCTGCACTTTATAACTCGAAGACCTACGAGTAATTTACTATTCTTAAAACTTCATGACATGTACATATTCTCTCTTACTGTCCTACCACCCTTGTAGTTCTTTGAAACAAGAAAAAAACATAATATTATTTGAATAAAATTTAGAATTTCTTAATACAGATGCTTGAAGCCAGAAACAAGTCTCATGCATTTAGATAATTGTGCTTAGAGAACTGTTTAATAATTTATTGCCATCAGATCAGCCGTAGGTGATCATCCAACAAAGTTGCACAATGGAAAGGAACAAATGGGTTTAAGCTTAAGCTTGTTCCTTGTGAGGATTTTTGGTTGCTAATTAAGTAATCATGAACACAAGGTAGAGCTTAGCAATATGAGCAGCTTATTCACTTCATCAGAGACAAGCTCTTTGCAACTTCATGTGGTAGCAACAACCATCTGCAGCCTTCAGTGCTGAAGCACTGTCATTTTATTTAGGATGGTGCTCATTCTTGCAAGGCAATAAACCATTCCAGTATAAGCCCAGACACGATAAATAGTGAGGAAGAATAAAAAAAAATTGGTGAAAGGGTATAATTAAAAACTACAGCATAAAGTACGAAGTAAAAAAATTGGGCACAAACACTGGCGATAAAATGGAACACACACCTTATCTCCAATTTTCCACTGGCAAAGAGAAGAGCAAGGCCAATCTCAGAAGAATGGCTAGAAATAACTGAAGTGAAACAGCAATGGCCACTTAACTTTTTCTTGCAATGCAACTTCTTGATGCCCTGACTCAAAAGCATCAGAGGTACTGGTTAATTTCCACAGTATCCCAGCTATTTAAAAATTGTGCACGACACAAAAAGAACATCATCCTCACCTGGACTGCGTGATTCAGGGAATATACACGCACAGCTTTTTCAGAGCAAAGCAAGATTAATGACTGGTTCATCGTTTTGTCCTTATCAACCTTTTCTTGGTTCAGCTCCTGCAAGTGAGCTGTGCATACCCCATCCGGTGAAATATCTGTTCAGCACAAAACATTATTGTTGGTTCAACCATCTTTGTGGAAGATCTCTCTCTCTCTTTCTCTTTCTCTCTCTCTCAGAAGTATAACCATCTTTGTTGGTTGATTATTCAATCAAATCAGCCCACAAAAGTTCAGTTTCTCATGGGCCAATCGTAATGCTTCAATGTCTTCTTTGTTGAATTTCTTCATTTTTTTAAATTTGTTTTATTATGTTGAATTGCCTTTTTTTTGGGATAATCGGGATAATCTTAAGCTTAAATTCGGATGTTTTAATAGGATAGATTTTAATTTTGGAAAGTATAAGATTTGATTTCAAAATCTTCGACCATATTTTGATAACCTAATTTCAGTAAATAGAGATTAATGGCTTATGTTCAGACCATTGGCTTCTAATCATTAATTGAATAAAATTAGTATTGAGGCGTAGTGTTAATATTCTCTCATCGGTTTTATTTGGGATGGCTTTTTTATTGCTTCTTAAAGTAACTTTCTAGTAAAAAATTTTAATATTTTAACTAAAAAACAACTTTAAGAAGCAGTAAGATAGCCGTCTCAAATGAAGCCCTAGTCCAAATTGTTAATGTGGATAGCAACAAGTTGTGTAAGTGAATTTCTCTCTTTTTTCTTCCCATTTCTAACTCCCTTTTTCAATGCGCGCACACACATCTTTTCTTGAGAAAAAACATTCATTTTCTCTTATTTCGTTCAGAAGAAAAAATATGGAGCAATTAAACAGGAATCAAGAAAGTGCTCACCTAATATCTGCATTAGTATACATCTAGATGGTTTTTTGGTGTGTATTCCATTGCTGCTCAAATCATTTCCCGTATCCGCTTCAACAGCTATGACTGAGGAGTCTTCTGTGGCTATCAACAAAACATTCTTGATATAACCATTATGGTTGCAGTTCTCAAACTGCAAAGAAATGGTGCCAGTATATATCTGAGTCGGGAATTGCTTTTGGTATAAAACAGACGCCCCTTTTATGTCAAAAACATATACCTGTATGGTACAATAGATAAACTTAGTATGGTAGACTCAAATCTTAGAAAATTATATTATGTTTCTGAAAGAAAATGATCCAGTAACTAATACTCATTAAAATATCATTGAAAACTTCCTGATATTTAAGTCAAAATCCAGCTTATCAGCTCAGGTAAAACTCACTATACTTCGAACTCCTTTCATGGAATTGACAATAAAAATGAATTCCTGACCCTTGATATTGGAGAGTTGGTTAGGCCAACATTTATCAAAGAGATGAAAATACAAAGGGACTGAAGCGTATAAGCAGATAGTACATTTATAAAATTATGATTATTAAGACTGAGCAAAATGGTGAAAATGAGAAATTATTGACATTTTCATATTTGTGCTACAGTTATATTGATTATTTCTGATTTAATTTTAATGCAATAACTAATAACTCATGTATCAAATTAATATCTAATTGACAAAGCTCGTTATACATAATTGAATATTATCGATTCTTATAGCACATAAGAGCATAACAATTTTTTCTCCTTTCATTGTATATTTGCCTTTATATTAGAATTATTTTATCTCTTAGAGACACAATGCAAAACGAGTATATACGTGAAAAGGTTGGAGTAGCTCCAGTTGCAGATAAGATTAGAGAAAGTCGCCATGGTTTGATCATGTTAAATGTTAGCTTTCCAATTATCCAATTAGGACAATAGATGTATTAGATAAAGCCTATGTTAAGAAATATAAAGGTAGATCTAAAAAGATTGGTTATAAACTATTAGAACTTACCTTTATTTTATTAGATTTAAATAAGAATTTGACTCTTAATAGAACACAACGGAGAAAAAAGAATTCATATAGCCAATCCCACGTAGTGGGATAAAGGTTTGATGTTATTTTTATTGTAATGATCTTATAGCTCATTCATTGCTATGTTATAAATCAAGGAAAAAGAAAGGGACACAAGAAAAAGTGAATAGGTAACTAGTCTTTCTTCCCATAGTGATAATTTGGATATTTGATCTCAGAGATTATAAAATGATGTGTATGAAGATGCAAATGGAAGATATTGAATATGTATGAATTTATTTGGAAGTTGTAATAGAAGCTACACAATAGACTTGAAAATTTTAATTATGCATGCTTTTATTTTAAAGTTTATGATGAATATATTAGATGATTATTAAATATCAGTTATATTTTGGGACGATTGAGCCGGACTATATTTCGCTCATACTATACTAAAGAATTGATCATGATGGGTATAGTGGAAATAGGGGTGTAAAAGAGTTGAGTTGAGCTCGAGTTTGGGCTAGCTCAAGCTCAGCTTGTCAACTCAGAAACAAGCTCGAATCGAGCTCTCATATAGTGATCTTGAACTTGGCTCGCCATAGTTGCAACGGGCTTGAGCTCGTCTCGTGATCTTGCCTCACTAGAGAAGTTGGAACACCTAGTCGCCGGAGTTACAATGGGCTTGGCTCGTCGGAGAAGGAGGTTGGGAGTTGAATTCAAGACACCAACTCATGAGCTTTACTCACCGAAGAAAGGAGGAAACATAGACGAGATTAGCGGCCCGTTGGAGAAGAAGAACGTTGGCGATGAAGAATAGACTTTTTTTTTTTAAGAGCAGGAGCAGGTTTAAAAAAAAATAATGAATTTTGTTTAAAGCAAGAAGCAAATTTCTCAAATAATAGTTGGCAACTGCAGGCTTGCATTAATTGTTTTAAATATAATTAATGTTAAGTTTTTTGGGCTGCATTTAGAGAAATCATATTTTTTTAAATAATCTAATTTTTTGTATTTTTTTAATATCAACCTAATCGAGCGAGCTAGCGAGCCAACAAGCCGAGTCTCATCAAGCTCGAACTCGAGCTCTTTTAATATGTGAGATCGAAGCTCGACTCACAAGCTCATTACTGAGTCGAGTTCAAGCTGGCTCGGCTCACTTATCTGTCTAGGTTGTATGCTTCTATCATGACTCATAATTGCCTGGAAAAGAGAGGGAGGCGGGGGGTAAAAATGAGGTGTAACATCATGTTTGAATACAATTTACAATAATTACAACTAAACTTCAATATGAATTTATGGTCATAATTTTTTACTTTTATTTTTTTCAAGAAATATGTTATTTTTCAGAAATTGTATGCCAAAGAGCTGAAGTTACTGATGCATCATTTTGATTGTTACAAGTTGGCTAAATAGATCTTGGTGCATTATTCTCCTGCCAGAGCAAGTTTGAGTAAAAATAATTATAAAAGCCTTAGTAGAGGTTATTTTCACGATTCAAGCCAGCGACTTCCTATTCACTATAGAGAAAACTAGCCATTGCTCTTGGGCCTATCCAAAAAAACTGCTTAAGAGAACCTTTTCAATTCCAAAGATCATAATGCTGAGCTCTGGGTAGTCTGGTAGTTAAATTGCTTGCAAACATGTCTAAGGTTTGAAGCTTGGCATGGTTAAAAACGCATAACTTTGGGTTTACTCTCAAGAAATTTCCAAGACAGTATTGTATTTTATGCATTAAAATGGACAAATACGGAAATGAGTACAAAAACATACATATCCTTTGTCAGTTCCAACTGCAACATGCTTGGATTCAGTATTGACACCAAGGGATAATATAGTTCCTTTAAGCTTAATAGTCTGAATGATGTAGTTGGCCCCTAGCTTTGCTGCCACATCATTGAAAAAAGTTCATTATAAACAAAAACATAACAAATGGAAAGGTCAACACACTGGAATGGAGAAAGATAGAGCTCCTGATGAAGTTGACTGCACCTTTCATTTATCAACTATTCATGGTAATAAGAAAATGCCATAATAGAAACAGCAAAATTATAAATTTCAGGATATAAGAGGTAAGGAGCTGACGAGCTGTTTAGATGGAAGTATTTAGAATTCTGAGATATTTTAAATGCATTATAAAGTAAAAATAATGTATATAAAATTCAATAAATCACTTTTTTATGTTTCATTAGAATTGATAAAACAAATCTAAAAAATTAAAAATAATTATTGTTATTATTTTCTTGTGACAAAGGGGCATGAAATATGGGAACTAGGGCTTGAGAAAGATGGGTCTAATGAAAGGATTTCAACGTGGACAAAAAGGTAGAGGCGGGGTCCTGGGTCATCAGTAGCGATTGGGTGAGCAATGAGATTTTGGAATACACCGAAAATAAGAAATATGTGCTTTTCAAATCCCTCAAAATAACACTTTACTACTTTAGATTTTCTTCAAACCCAACCAAACACACAAAAATTAAAACCCAACACTCCCAACCAAAATGCCCCTTTAGGAGGCTAAGAGCCAAAATTAGAAAGTGAAATTGCTGTTATTTGGCATTACTAAATACCAAAATACAATGAAAAACTAAGCAGTACTAAAAACCATAGCATGTGACTGGAAATATAGTGATGTATCCTGAAAAATAGGAGTCATGAACATTTTGAAACAAAGAGCCAAAAAGAATCTTTGATAAATATGCCTACCCATTACAAATAGCAATGATAGGCTCAATCAAATTTTAGATGGAATGCAACTAAAATCACAAAATTCTCGATGCAGAAGTCAGGTGCAAGTCACAAGATGCCTACTATAATTATTACCATAGAAAGTTTAAAGGAAGCTTATTAATTAAATATATAAGGACCAAAATATGTAGATGTAGGATATTTTGTTTAATCTGGATAATTAAATGGTTCCATCCTAATTTATCGATATACTTTTAGTTTTTGAAGCCCATAAAGATGCTGAAAAAGAAAAGGCAATTTTGAGAAGAACATGCACCACCAAGAAATATGTCGTATCTAATAGTTGAAAATAAGTAAATGGTTCATAAATAATTTATAAACAAAAAGCTGTTTATGTTGGTTTGGGATATTAATCTGGTTTCATCTCGCAGATCTGTATCAATTGTTGCTCACTGTATCCTTCTCTCAGAAAAGTTATGGTGAATCTCACTAACAGGGAATTTGGCAATTTGTGAATACCAGCGTATGCTCATAATGTTGGGACCAAAATAATCATCCTTCAGATAACAGTATTCAAGTTGATCATAAGGAGTAAAGTAAATTTCCAGTTAGCTCATTAATTTCTTTCCCAAATGGTTAATTTTAATAACCCAAATATCAGTTGAGAAGATTCACTAGGAATGCAAACCTGTGCTTATAGCAAACAAATGCTGTAAATTGACAATATTATAATGCACTCATTACAAAAGTTCATTCCTTCCAATATATTAACATTGAAGTAATACAAAGCATCAAGGCAATCCACTTACAATCTTTTAATTAAAATTTATAAAAGAGAAAAATATCTTTCTGCATCCACACTTTTTAAAGAGTACCTTGAAGAAAGGAAAACATATTGTCTGAGGAAAGTTGCTCTTTTTTGAAAGAAATTATGCGAACCTGAAATATTGGAAAGTGTAAGAAACAAAAGAATGACAACCGTCACAGAATTGTTTACAAGATTCAATTCTCACCAAACCACTCTGATCTCCACAAATAAGAATTTGGGACAAGAAATCAAAATGGAGTGCCGTCACAGAAGAATTACTTGAAGCATTCCCTTCCTCACTTTGCTTATAAAATTTAAAACACATAAAAAAGTGAAGTCAGAAGTAAATAACTTAATAATTAAATGACTTGCTGAGAATTGAAACACAGCTCTAGTCAAACCAACAAGGTCAAAAAACTATAGATGCATTCACATATAACATACCTGTGGTTTAATTGTTAGCATAAGAAGAAGAACTGGGAATGAAGCATCCCAAAAATTTATGGCTCCATCCATATGTCCAGTAATGTATAACCTTTTAGTCTTTGCAAAACCTTCAAAGCGGGTACTTACATGTACCAAATTTTCCCTCTTATCAGCTGAGAGGAAGTGCGAAAACTTGTTGGCCAAGAAAAGATTATCCTGAAAAGAAAGAAGCTCAGGAACAGGAAGTTTAACTTGATAAAGAGAAGAAATGTGTTGACTTCATATTAAGCACCTCTTCAGTAGGACCTGAAGATGACAAGAAACCTCCATAAAGTTTTGAAGCAGTGATCCTCGACTCATAATAAGGAAGCTTCACAATTGTATGGTTTGGAAGTGATGGAGTTGATTTAGATTGGCATTTCAGAAGAGAATTCTCAATTTCTGAGTCACTATAAAGACATAGGTGGCCCGATTTCAATAAAAGAACAAGGGAATCTTTCTTTTGTTTGTTGCCATCATTGTAACTTGAAATAATTTCCATCCCTAGACATGGTTCAGTTAGAGGAAGCGACAATTTGATAGTTCGGGATTCAGAGTTATCATTAAGAATTATAACCTATACAATGAAACCAAATCCTCAGTTGAAATAACAAGAAACATATTAAATAAAATATCACGACAATATTCCATATAAAGTTGGTACTTCCTGTCTAAATATATATATACCATACTCGAAAATTGGGGAACAAGATATATATTACTGGAAAAGCTTTATCGGTCCCTAATATTAAATTGAAGCATGATTATGAAAACACAAAAAAATTATTAGGCCATAGGATTTCTGGAGTCAGTACATGCATAGTCATGATACAGCAAAAAAGGCTTACAGTGGATTAAATTGATGCTAAAAAAGGTTTGAATGGATTGTTCATTTATTCCTTGAAAAAGACACATTTTGTGAAGCCCCGCCAAGACAATGCAAGACGGATTTCTAAAAATTTTAAATGATTTATTTATTAAAATAATATTAAGCGAAAAGAAAAAGTTCAATCACATAAAAAGCTGGTATTGTAATTATTATTTATCCAGCACTGCAATAATTCATCAACCATGTTTATTAAATAGTAAGGTAAGAAAGAGAACAGTTCAAAGGCTACTGAATCACAAAAATTTTAAATACAGAACTAATTACCTGAAATGAGGAATTTCCTGACTCAGAGAAACCATTGATGTAAAGATGGCTGGCCTTTCCATCGGAAACAACCCACCTCAGAGAGGTAATAGGAATCTTGTCCATCTTGTAACCGAGATTAAGTTTCAAAAAAGGAATATTTGGAGCAGCATGAATCTCTTTTTTGTTCAACATTGTACCATGCTTATCTGAAATCACTGGTATGGCCCAGAGAAAAAGATCTCCATTGCTATATCCTATAGCAACCTTGCTACCAAACGTACAAGTCCAACATGCTGACATCACCGCTCGAGATTCGTAGTTTGAAGAAAGTGCCATACTTCCACCAGTAAACAATGTCTTACTTTCTTGAATCCCCCATAAACTTAAAAGTCCATCTCTAAAAACTATAAGAACCCTGCTGCAAAGTATTTTACACTTGAATTGGTAAGGATAAATTCCTAAATGTATAAAAAAGATAAGAATTTCAAAAAGACATCAAGATAGAAGTATAAACAATATCTTACTTCCCTTTTAATTGTATGAATTCCGTCATTTTTAGTATGAGCATGTAACAATACTAATATGATGGAGGTGATGGTTATATAGTGCAAGGAAGAAGGGATAATAGTTCAAGTTGGAGCAAGATAGTGTTAGACTGGTCCATTGTGAAGAAAGCTAAACACGCAAGGCAAGAATGGAAAACAGAGGAGCTGAAGGAAGAAGATGACTCAGTTTGGATAAAAGCCATTGTGTATTTTACTGTAGCAAGTGTTGATATAAATACACAAGAGTAAGATGGCTAAAGTCTAAACTACCCTGGATAGTTACATAAAGCATAAAGGTAAAATAGGTAGGCGGCTGCTGGAGTAGAGGTTGGCAGCTTTCAGTTGCTGTTGCAGATGATAGTGGAGAGTGAGTTCTGCTTAACACCGGCCCTCAAGGTGATGGGCGGAACGACCATTACCTTGGATCTGAGATGCTGATATTTGGAAACGGGTAAGGCTTTGGTGAAGAGATCAGCTATTTGGTCATCAGTAGCTATGTGCTGAACATCAATTTGCTTTGAGTTAATAAAATCCCGGACAAAATGGTGATCAATTTCAATATGTCTGGTTCGAGCGTGTAGAACGGGGTTGCGGGCAATGGAGAGGGCGGATATATTGTCGCAATAAACTGGAGTTGGTTGAAGCGGTATGTTGAAGTCTTTGCAGAGACGGCGAATCCAAATAAGTTCGGCAACTGCGGCGGCCAAAGAGCGATATTCCGCCTCTGTTGAAGATCTTGCGACAGTGGTCTGTTTTTTTACAGACCAGGCAATTAAGGATGTGCCGAGAAATATACAGTAGCCTGTTGTTGATTTCCGATCAATGCAGTCACCCGCCCAATCGGAGTCTGAATAGGCGGTGAGAACTAGTGCTGTTTTGGGAATAAACAGACAGTGGCTGATTGTACCTGCCAAGTATCTCAGGACGCGTTTGAGCAGTTGGAAATGGAGTAGTAATGGCTTGTGCATCTGTTGGCAGAGCTTGTTAACCGCAAATGATATGTCCGGACGAATGGAGGACAGGTATTGTAGGCAACCTACTAGCTGGCGAAAAAGTGCTGGTTGAGGAAATGGGTGTTGGAGAGAGGGGTCGGTAGGAGGTTTATGTGGAAGAGGTGTAGTTAGAGGTTTACAGGTGATCATAGAAGCAGTTAGAAGAAGGTCTTTTATATAGGATTGCTGAGAGAGATTGAAGCCAGTAGATGTGCGAGTAAAATCAATGCCGAGGAAGCGGGAAAGAGGACCCAAGTTTCGTATTTGAAATTTTGTGTGAAGGTTTTTGACTAGCGAAGAGATGAAGTTAGAGTCATTGCCGGTGATTAGGATGTCATCCACATATATGAGGATGTAGACAGTGGTGCCGGGTTGGGAAAAGATAAAAAAGGAGGGATCAGCGCTGCTGACGTGAAAGTTTTGGGTGATTAGGTAGGAGGATAAGGTTGCAAACCAGAGTCGTGGGGATTGCTTGAGGCCGTAGAGAGCTTTATGAAGGAGGCACACATGATTGGGATATTGTGGATCGAGGAACCCAGGAGGTTGAGTCATGTAGATTGTGGTATCAATGTTGCCGTGGAGGAAGGCATTTACAACGTCGAGCTGGAAAATTTGCCAGTTGTGATGTAGAGAAACGGTGAGGAAGAGTCGAATTGTAGGAAATTTGACAACGGGGCTGAAAGTTTCTAGATAATCGATGCCGTATTCTTGTTTATACCCTTGAGCCACAAGTCGAGCTTTGTGGCGGGCAATTGAGCCGTCGGCAAGGCGTTTGATTTTGAAAATCCACTTGCAGCCGATGATTTGTTGGTCCGAGGGTGGCGGGACAAGGGACCAGGTTGATTGGGCTTGAAGAGCGTTGAATTCAGCGGACATGGCATTGCGCCAGTGGGGAGATTTAGAGGCTGTTGTATATGAGGTAGGAATGGAGTCGGAGGTGGTAGAATGCAGTAGATTTAGAATCTGGTGAGGTTTGAGAGATCCGGTTTGATATCTTGTTATCATGTGGTGGTGAGGTAAGGTGGATGATGAAGAGGAGGGGTCAGTTGAAGTTGTTGGAACAGATTGTGATGTGGAGGAATCGGAAGTGAGAGGAATAGGAATTTCTGTGGTGGGAGAGTGAACAGAAGAATGGACTGAATTGTGTTTGGACGGGTTTGATGTAGAGGGAGATTTGGGATTGAATGGAGGGAAGGAAAATATGTGTTCTGGAGTAGTGTTGGGAGAGGGTGGTGATGGAGCAGAGATGGTTGAGGATTCGTGAAAGGTAACGTGTCGGGAAATGTAGATTTTGCCAGTTTTAGGATCATAGCATTTGTAGCCTTTGTGTTGAGTTGTATAGCCCGAAAAATAAACAAGGAATTGAACGGGGAGATAGCTTATGTGGGGTGTATGGTCGAAGCCATGGGTAACAACGGCACCCGAAGATTTTGAGGTGGTGATAGTCGGACGGACGACGATAGATTAGTTCGTAGGGTGATTGTTTGGAATTATTGGAAGAGGGTAACCTGTTGATGAGGTAGAGTGCTGTGTGAACAGCTTCTGTCCAGAAATGTGACGGTAAGTTTGCATCGATAAGAAGAGTGCGGGCAGTATCTATAAGATGGCGGTGTTTCCGTTCGGCAGTGCCGTTTTGTTGAGGAGTATGGGGACAAGTGTGGGCTCCGAAAATTCGGCCCCGGCCTCCGCTCGCACTTCTTATTCGGCGAGGGAGTTTTAACGAACTAAGTTCCGAGGTAAATTTTGGAAGGCAGATGGGTTTGTAGATAAGACACTACCCAGAGATTTCGCCCTCATTTTGCGAGGACTTTATGATCTGAGTTCTGGTTTCCTATAGGCGCAAGCCCCTATAGTTAATTACCCCTCTCGATCACGAGAGAGAACTTTCGATTAAGGCTAGTCGTCAATCAGATACGTAGAATATACGTGTTATCTGGCATATAGTAGCAGCATAGGTTTCGGATGTTGGAAAATGGTTGGAAATTAAAGAGTTGGGTTTGGAAGATTTGAATATTTGGATTGGGATATTTAGAAAAAAATTTATATTTAAAAATAGAAATTTTACCATCTAGCACTTAAAGTGGATGGTGGGGGAATGGATGATGGACCCGATCAAGATCCCATGGTTCCGTCGTCCCGGGCCATCATGGTCCCTGGTCTACTTAGTCAGAGGAGGTAGTCGACCCAACCTGACAGAAGGATCTTTGTCGGCAGCCATGGGTTGCTTCGTCCAAGGGGACCTTGTAGACCTGGGTTGAATGTTTGTTTAAATGGACAAATTTGAATCCACCTTAGCTTACAGAGGGCTTTGTGCCCTATCAATCATATCCTATTGATTCATATCTCAAGGATTTAACGCCATTAAGGAGCGTATTGGCTCTGGCCATAACCGCTATCTGTGGTGCCATTTGGCGGCAAAATCACTCGGTTCAGAGGGCCCCGGGTCATAACCGTTTACCTGCAGTGCCATTTGGCGGCGAAACTGCCGGTTAGAGGACACGTACCACGTCCTTACTGGCAAGAGATTGTTTGATAATGGATCCTAGTGATATTTTTGACTAGGCATTTCGCTCTTTGTGAGCTAAAGTAAATTTTAATTTGTCCACCTCGGCAAACTGTTGCGGAGGGCGGATGAATTTTGCTTTAAGCGAGTTAATGGATTTATTTCATTTTAAATATTTTTGGACTTTTCTGGAACTTTGATGATTTTTTGGAATTTTCTGGAATTTTAGAATTTTTGTGGGTATTTGGGTGGAGTTATGAAATATTTGAAATAGATTTTGGATATTTTGGAGATATTTTAAAATTATTTGGGAACCCCTCCGGTTGAAATCTGCATTCAACACAGCCATCATCGGGTTGCTAGGGGATTATTTCCATTTAAAGCTTGAACCTTGTCGACTCTGTCTGTCTGTCGACAGAGGATCGGGTTTCGTAGGCTTTCTGCCCTTGATAGTGAATTCTTATTGTTGTAGACCTTGATGGTCTAATATGAATGTTTTAAAGCAAATATACTGGTCGTCACGACCGTATATTTGTTCAATTGTTCGAACCCTGTCGACTCCTATTGATCCGCATAGAAGGATCGGGTTCGAACACGAATTCACTTATCGACCCGCGCAGCATCCCTAGACGTCACGTGTATACCAATAACACGCTCGCTGGGGCCCATGCGGGTTAAGATTGTATTTACCCCTTTTAGTGTGTCTATGTGTATACAAACTATTGTGCACGTGCGGGGGTATTCTTGGAATAGACGCCTTCTATCTGCTCGTACGAATGTTGCAGATCCGGTGGCGTGATGTTGTAGTTTTGGACGCCTTCTGTCTGCTTGTACGAATGTTGCAGATCCGGTGGCGGCGTAGCAGCTTCTGAATAGAGTTGTTTGTTGCTTCGTACAGGTAGACTGTCGTGCACTATTTGTTGATTTTTTGTAGGTGGCTCGTAGTGCACTAACAAATCTCCTGCCTTAGCCGTAGGGCTTGCACTTGTTGAAGTCTTTTGACATTCTGCTTGTATATGACATTTAATACATATGATGGGTCTTCCACGACGATCTGTAGATGGTTGTATTTTCTACAATTTGACTATCTTTATTTGTGGAAAATTATTATATTTGATCAGCACTGAATTGTTTTGAGTTCACTTTAAGCCTTCTTACATTTTTTTTTTTTTTTGGTTCAATTGCTTTATCAAGTCATTAAGATCTTGTTCAAAGTCCATGTACAAGTCCGTCGTTCTTGCATGTTATTCGAGTGCAATCAAGTCCAAGTCCCAAATGGTTGTGGCTGTGGCTGCGAGAGGTAATAACGGTAACCATCATATGAGAGCACCGGGGAAGGACCCCAAACATCTAAATGCAATAATTGTAAAGGTAAGCTAGATACATGGTTGGAGGAGGAGAAGGGAAGCCTGTGACTTTTAGATAGTTCACAGGAATTACAAGTTTTAGAGGAAGGCAAAACAGATAGAGGAGAGAGCTTTTTGAGTAAAGTCTGAAGAATTTTGGTATGCGGGTGACCCAAGCGCCGATGCCAGACGGTGGCTGGAGATTGGTCGAAAGACGTGGTGGTTGTGGCTGTGGCTGCGAGATGAGTTGTAGCTGCTGGAGCGATAGGAATGGGGTAGAGTCCATTATGGCAGGGGCCGCGTAGAAGAGTTTGGTTGGTCTTCCGGTCCTTAAGCACAAAACCAGATTTATCAAATAAAACAGAGCAGTTGTTGTCATTAATAAGTCTGGAAAGTGATATAAGACGGTGGATAAGATGAGGAACGTGAAGTAAGGAAGAAAGTGAAAGCTTACGGAATGGAGTGGGTAGGAGGCCATTACCGAAATGTTGGATGGGTAGAGGTGTGCCATTACCTACCAGCACTTGCTCTTTACCAGTATAAGGTTGTTGCTGGGGAAGCGGATCGGGAGATAGGTGAGCGGTTGCACCGCTATCTAAATACCAAGGTGCTGTATCAGAAGTTGAGCTGTTTGCAAGTAGAGCAACGTCCGACGAAGAGCTGGGAGAGGAGTATTGAAAATTGCCTCGGTGCCAACAGGTCACAGCAGAATGTCCCGGTTTGCCGCAAATCTGGCAATGTCCATCAAAACGGGGTGTGCGAGGAGGACGAGTGGAGCTAGAGCCACGGCCGCGACCTCTGTAGTTATTGAATCGTCCGCGTCCTCGACCTCTGTTTGAAAACAGAGCAATTGTTGGGTCAGTGGAGGGGGCGGCCGCCAGCGACAGTTCCTTGACTGCATCGGTGGTTTGGTGTACTTCTTCACTGCGTAGAAGTGAGTAGAGGTTGTCTAAACTGATAGGATGAAGAGAAGATCGTATGTAAGTTTTGAAGGATTGGTAGGTAGAAGGCAATCCATTCAAAATGTAGTGTAGCACGTCTTCACTGTCGACAAAGCCGCCGGCGGCATTAATGTTGTCGACGAGCGTTTTAACGGAAGCAAGATATTCGGTCATTGTTTTGTTTTGCATAGACAAAGAGTGTAATTCATTTTTCAATTGAATTACACGTGACCGATTGGTAGAGTAGAAACGCCGCTCGAGAGTCTGCCAGATGGAGGCGGTAGTGTCGAGATTCAACACGTAGGGAAGAATAGACGTAGAGATTGTGGAGAATAGAGCGACGGATAGATTTTGATCTATCAAGGACCATGAAGAGAATTGGGGATTGAGGGATAGTTGTCCGGCAGCAGTAAGTAGGTGTTTAGGAGGGCACGGCTGTGTTCCATCCAAGTAACCGGAAAAGCTATTGGCTGCGTATAACTTTAGAATAGCTGACCGCCAAGTTGGGTAGTTATCTGGGAGCAGTTGAACGTTGATGACGTTCTTGATATTGGAGAGCAAAAATTTGAGGGTGGGAGGGATATGAACGTCTGTGCTGCTCGAAATCTCGTGTTGAGCTGGTTGAGGAGTAGACGCAGCAGAGACGGGTGTAGAGTCGCCCATTTTGGACGTGTAGAGGAGCCGTTAGGCGATGGGCTCTAATACCATGAAGAAAGCTAAACACGCAAGGCAAGAATGGAAAACAGAGGAGCTGAAGGAAGAAGATGACTCAGTTTGGATAAAAGCCATTGTGTATTTTACTGTAGCAAGTGTTGATATAAATACACAAGAGTAAGATGGCTAAAGTCTAAACTACCCTGGATAGTTACATAAAGCATAAAGGTAAAATAGGTAGGCGGCTGCTGGAGTAGAGGTTGGCAGCTTTCAGTTGCTGTTGCAGATGATAGTGGAGAGTGAGTTCTGCTTAACACATTGGACCGGTCCACGCGGGACCGGCCCAGGCGGAGAACGGGCGGAACAACTCCACCTCTTCCGTCAGCCGCATGCACGCGATGCCCTGAGAGATCATTTTAGGAAGGTTTTTGAATGGATTCTAGGATGGAAATTGAATGTAGGGATTGTTTAGGGATTTCCTTTTGATTTGTATGCATTAAATACTTTGTTTTCCTAGGGTTTGGGCATCTTGAATTTGGCTGAAATTTGAGATCTCTTAGATTTAGGTTTCCTTTGAGCTCTAGCGGCGTCTAGAGATTTAGGAGAGATCGATCCTTCTCTTGAATTGAGGATCAATTGTATCTTTGTTGTTTTTATTCTTCTACTAGTGGAATACAAGTGTTTGTTTGGTTTTCTCCCAGATTTTCCTTTGTTTTCCTCTGGTTTGGTGTTGTTTTCTGCTATCAACACAAGAAATTCTCCTGTTTGCTCATCCGTTTGGCTTAGGTTTGCTTTCGAACTCAAGTATTACCCTAGGGTTACTTGCAGACTCAAGTATTTCCTATCAAATTGGTATCAGAGCGTCGATGTGGAACCTTAGGCGGCTGAAATCCTGAATTTTCAGCAAGGTTTTGGCTTCCGGAAGTGAGTTACTTGAGATCCGTTGTGGAGAACGATGGCCGGAAAGAAGGTAGAAGCCTTGGAAGGTGAAGTCAGACAATTGAAATCCGATTTGGAGGGAAGATTCTTCGACTTTCAAAATCAAATCACCTCCAACAATGATGCGGGCAAAGAAATCCAGGGGATGAGGCACCCGAGGAACTCCGCCCACAAAACGAGGTATAGCACACACACACACAACAATCAGACAAAGGAGAAGGTAAAGACTAAGAAGAACAAACTCTTACATTTCAAATCTAAAACAGATTTAGAAATTAAAAACTTACAGACAACAACTCGAACACTTAAAAGACTTACAAGGACTCTTCAACAAAACTTACAGACACCCTAAACTTGCTTCACTAGTTCACTTTGAGAAGAAGGATACAGATGGAGTGGCACTTGCGGAAGAGGTTAGAAGCCAAGACGAAGGTTGGAAAGAGCTCGCAAGATTTCCGGAGGGGATGAGAAAGAAGGTGGATAAAGCTCGCAAGCTTTTCCAAGCAAACCCGCAGGTTATAGCTTTTTCAAAAATAACATATCATTCACCACTTAAAACATTACAATCCATCCCATATATATAGGTATGAAAAGGGAATACAAAAAGATATGGCATTGAATTCACACACGAATCCAAGCAACACAAGCACGGAAATCCCCCCATGCATTCACGAAAAACAGCCCAAGCCCAGGAACCGAAGGAACCACCACGGGAGCCAAAGAGGCCGCACGGAACCAAGGCGCCAAAGCCACGGGAAAACCCCCCAGGCTCGGAAAACCAGCAGCCGGCCGGAAATCCAAGGAGCCATGGCACGGAAAACAGCAGCCCACCGTGGAAGCCAAGGAGCCACGGCATGGGAAAACAAAACAACTTTCTTGGGATTCCAAAAGCCCTTTTGGAACCCAAGAGACAACTTAAATTAAGACATTAAAAAACTATAAAAATTACATTTAATAAAAAGATAACTATGAACTAAAATGTTAGCTAATAATGAGCTAACCCTTAGTTCAATAAGTGAACTAAAGACCAGCTCATAAATGAGCTAAAATTTCAGCTCAATTTTGATTGAGCTTGTAAACTCGAGGGAAGTCAAAACTGATTTATTTTGGACACGAGTTGACCCCCCTTTTGTCTACATCAAACAATGAAAAGTTAGAGGGAAAGTTCACCATAATGGAAGAAATGATGAATAAATTACTTGAAATGAAGACCAATCCTATGACATCGAAGGCAAGAGAGACCACCAGAGAATCCGAACCCGTTTAGGGGGAGGAGAAATCCGGAAGTGGAGGTCATTGAGGGGGAGGACGACATGCCACCTCTAGAGCCACTTTCTAGAGGAGATGAGTTTGGGAAATGATCGGAGGGGTGCTGATTTCGTCGGGAGAAGGGAAGATTTTCATCGTCGGGGTGCTGATTTTGAAGGGAGAAGAGGGGAATATGATGAAGGGTTCGGTATCATCGTCGGAGGGAAGATCGTGACAGTTAGGGAGCACCTTCCTTCCAAGGAATGGGATGTTATGGAGGATTCAGGGGACACGGGGGAGACCCACGGGTGAGGAAGCTGAAGATGCCCGTCTTTGAGGGTGAAGACGACCATGGATGGATCTACAAGGTAGAGCGTTACTTTGCGGTCAATGGGTTGACGGAAGAAGAGAAGCTGACCGTGCCGGGATTGTGTTTGGAAGGAAAAGCCTTGGCATGGTATCAGTGGCATGACAGGAGAGAGCCCATCCGGAGCTGGAGAGAATTCAAAGATTGCTTATTGGAGCGTTTCCGAGGCGATGGGGAGGAGACTTCTATGAGCAATTCTTTGCCTTGACTCAGGAGGGGACTGTGGCAGAATACCGAGACAGGTTTGAATACTTGGCTAGCATATTAGATCACATTTCGGAGTCAGACCTGGAAGGAAACTTCATGAAGGGGCTTAAACCTGAGATACGAATAGCGGTCAGGGTGCTGGAGTCGAGGAACCTAGGGAAGGCTATGGAGCTGGCGCAGTTGGTGGAAGATCAGAAGAAATCAGAAAGAGGGGCTCAAGGAAACTATTCAGGGGAATCTTATGGGACGACGACCACTCTTCTAGCACCCAAGCGGCCTGCATCAGGCAACATTAATGAGACCACCGGGGAAAAGCCAGTAGGAGGGAGTGGGAAAAATTCCAATAGGGTGACAGAGAAGGAGATGCAAGATAAGAGGACAAAGGGGTTGTGCTTCAGATGTGATGAGAAGTACATGACGGGGCATAGGTGCAAGGATCGAACTCTTAAGGTTCTCCTTGTCTGTGAAGACGAGGAAGACAACGAGGGAGGTGGGAGCAGATCTGAAGAGGAGGAGAAGTTGCACCTGGATGTGGCAGAAGTCTCTCTGAACTCTGTAGTGGGATTCACTCTGAGTCATACTATGAAAGTGAAAGGAGAGATAGTTGACCATGAGATGGTGGTGCTAATTGATAGTGGGTCTACCCACAATTTCATTTCCACTCAGGTCGTTGACCAATTAGGAGTGAAATTAGTGGATATCGGTTACTATGGAGTCAAGGTTTAAAATTGCGTAATTAAGCCTCGATGCGGTTTTCGTCCGTGAGGCGAGGCGTAAGCCTCGAGGCGGTCTGAGGCGTAAGCCTCACGAACACAGAATTGCGTAAATGAAAAATTAAGGATTTTAGCAGAAAAATAATAGCAATATTCTATCTTATAATAAAAACATCTAAATGATATATGAAAATAGTTGAAAGTAAGAAAGTAGATGCAATAAAATCATGTCCCAAAGTACAAAATCACAAAATATTAGTTTAACAAAACTCCCAAAGTACAAAGAACAAATAAAATGCAATCACTTGGCGGAGAGGCGGCGCCGGCGGGAAGTGTGGCCGACCGTGCGGGATCCTTCTTTTGTGAACAGGAGCTTGCAGGCGGAGCGTTATCGGAAAAAGCCTGGGCCGAACGGGTGTAGGGAAAAAATGAGTCATTTTAAGTAGGTGGGGCCATTTGGATGAGGCGTACGCCTCACCCATAATTGCGCAATTGAGGCGCGCCTCACACAGGGTGAGGCATACGCCTCTTCCAGGCTCCAAATTGCATGCGCCTCGAGGCGCCTTTGGGAAGAATTGCGCAGAGGCGCGCCTCTTGTTGCGCAATTTTGAACAGAGTATGGAGTGATGATGGGTACATGGAAGGTGGAGAAAGGCCAGGGGATCTGTAGAGGAGTGGTGTTGACCATCCAGGAGATTCAGGTAAGGGAGGATTTTCTCCCACTGGAGTTAGGAAGTGTTGATGTCATCTTGGGAATGAAATTGTTGCAAACTTGCAGGGAAACCAAGGACAACTGGAGAGCACTCATGATGGAATTAATGGTGGATGGGAGAAAGGTGGTTATAAGGGGAGATGCAGGACTATCCAAAGCCATGACATTACTTAAGACCAAGGTTAGGGACATACAAGAGGTGGGGAAAGATTATATGGTAAGACTACACAGGTTGGATGCAATCAGATTGGAGGAGGGATGGGATGTTTCTCTTTTCGTGCAGCCCTTGGTTTAGCAATACAGTAAGGTTTTTCATTCACCTCAAGGATGGTCACCTCCGCGGGAACACGAGCATATTTCCACCTTGAGGACAAGGTGGATCTTTGGGAGGGGAGTATTGTTAGACCGGTCCACGCGGGACCGGCCTAGGCGGAGAACGGGCGGAACATCTCCGCCTCTTCCGTCAGCCGCACGCACGCGATGCCTTGAGAGCTCATTTTAGGAAGGTTTTTGAATGGATTCTAGGAGGGAAATTGAATGTATGGATTGTTTTGGGATTCCCTTTTGATTTGTATGCATTAAATACTTTGTTTTCCTAGGGTTTGGGCATCTTGAATTTGGTTGAAATTTGAGATCTCTTAGATTTAGGTTTTCTTTGGGCTCTAGCGGCGTCTAGAGCTTTGGGAAAGATCGATCCTCCTCTCGAATTGAGAATCAATTGTATCTTTGCTGTTTTTATTCTTCTACTAGTGGAATACAGGTGTTTGTTTGGTTTTCTCCTAGATTTTCATTTGTTTTCCTCTGGTTTGGTGTTGTTTTCTGCTATCAACACCAGAAATTCTGCTGTTTGCTCATCCGTTTGGCTTAGGTTTGCTTGCGAACTCAAGTATTACCCTAAGGTTACTTGCGAACTCAAGTATTTCCTATCAGATAGCAAACCATCCACCAAAGAGAGAATTTCCCCATGTGAGAACACAATCTAAACTTATTTGGTGCTTGAAGTAACGATAATGTATGATCTTTCGTAAAATCACCTTAGGCTACTTTTTCTACTATCATCTTATCTTTTCAAATAGCTTGTCACTTCCCTATCCTTATAGTATTTGCCGTTACAATTCTCATTCCATGTTTTGGAGAGAGAGAGAGAGAAAAAAAAAAGGGGAAAGCTCACCTCATTAATATATATATATATATATATATATATATATATATATATATATATATATATATATATATATATATATATATATATATATATATATATATATATAAAGAGAGAGAGTGCTGCTTCCATTTAACATAAGGCTACCAATCAATTGCAAATAAAATCAGCATCGAAATCTAAAGGATTCATCCTGACGATGGCCATACCAAAGCTAAATCCTAATCAAATGAATCACAGCTGTAGTTTTTGTGGCCTTCATACCAAGAAGTCTATGCACCCATCTAAAATATCAATAAGAGGCTATCAATCAACAGTAGAACGCTAGAAGTATACTACAGACAACCAAAACTTAATATCCCAATGAGGGGCACAACGACATATCATCCTAATCAAAGGGATTGTCACCATTTTTGCAGCTCTTCAAGCCTAACAATAAGTGTCAATACCCTAGCTTGAAGCCTTAACACACATCAATCACGTGCTTCTTTATAATTACCACACCAAAATCAAAGCTCTACCAAAGAGAACCTCCATGACGTCCACAACCAATGTAAAGCCACTGACATATCAAATCCAACCTGATGCAGTCAAGAGTTCACATTTTATGTTTTCTTTATTTTCTACTTGTGTTTATAGCTTTCTTTCTCCAATGACTTTTTAGTTTTTTCTGTTGACCCTTTGTTTTCCATGTTGGCCCCTCGGTTTCCCAGCTATCTCTCAGTTTCCCTATGTCCACTCATTTTCTCTGTTGTCTTCTCGTATACCTGCAACTGTTTGGTCTTTGCTAAGTGCTGCTAGCTTTCCCTATGCTGGTTGTTTTTCCCTATGTTGTCGTCCTGTTGTTTTTCTGTTGTTGGCTGCTCGGTTTCCTCTTTATTGATTCCTATGCAGGAGGCTTTAAATGTGGGTTGTTTTGGTGATTTTTAGTAGTTGTTTTGGGGACACATTTATGTGATCTATTAAATTTTATTCCATCTTATTTCTCCTATAAATTGAGGCTGATTTTCTTTGTGAAAGAGACTTTGAAAATTTTTTTGAAAGAGACTCATGAGCTAACTTCTTCTCCCCACGGTTTTCATTCCAATTGTATCTTTTTTCTCTAAAACTATTGTAAGTTTTAAGTTGTAATGTATCTTGTTCTATTATAAATTGTAAGTGATGTTAGTACTGCTTTATTGTTGTGTTTATTTGTGTTATTTAAGGTTTATGTGAATGAAAAAAGAAGTGTGTTTTTATTTGCATTTCTAGAGCAAAGTTTGTTTTTAGGTTGCATCAATTTTGGTATAAGAGCTTTAGGTTATCGTGTAAGTCTTCCTTTTTCTTTTAAAAAAAAAGGACAACCATCAACAAACCAAAGTTCCAATTCAAAAAGTAATTGAGTCTGTTGTTTGTGAAAGTCAGCCATCTATTCAACTAATTTCATTTAATAACTTTTTATCAACAGAATGGGTTCCACCTCAAGCAATTTCTACATATCCAATTCAAAATGAAATACTCAAAGTATAAAGACAATAATATTTATATATTGAGAAGTATAAAAATAAGAAATTGCTACTTTGGTCAGAGTTTGAACAAGAGAAAGAGAAGATAAGAAGAAAATAGAACATTCTACTGAAGGATGCTGAAAGGGAGTATTTTCATGCAAAAAATGAAGATTCTGAAAAATTTCGAAAGATTGTTTTGCACAAAGTTGTTGATCTTATTACAAATGAAGATGAACCAACTGATGATCTTGTTGAAGATGTTGTAAACATCCGTACTATCTAGACAAGACAAGGCATTCACTGAGGATTCTTGGTTAAATGGAGGGGGAATCCTTTGTCTGATTGTTCTTGGGTTGAAGCTAAAGAGTTGCATATTCTTTGTCCTGATATCTACTAGCGCGTTACTGAAGCTTTCTCATCAGGAGATGAGATTCTTCCACCAAAGGAGAATTGATGCAGTCAAGAGTTATCATTTTATGTTTTCTTTATTTTCTACTTGTGTTTCTAGCTTTTCTCGAGTGGCTTTTTAGTTTTTTCTATTGACTTTTGTTTTCCCTGTTGGCCCCTCACTTTCCCAGCTATCTCTCAATTTTCATGTTGTCCACTCATTTTCTTTGTTGTCTTTTAGTATACCTTCTATTGTTTGGTCTTCCCTAAGTGCTGCTAGCTTTCCATATACTGTCCATTTTTCACCATGCTGTTGTCATGTTTGTTTTCCTGCTGTTGGTTGCTCGTTTTTCCTGCTGTGGCTACTCGATTTCCTCTTTGCTAATTCCTATGCAGGAGGCTTTAAATGTGGGTTGTTTTGGTCGTTTTAGTGGACATTTTGGGGCAAAATTTATGTGATATATTAAATGTTATTCCCTCTTATTTCTCCTATAAATTGGGGCTGATTTTCTCTGTGAGAGAGAGACTGAAGAATTTTTGGAATGTGATCATTTAAAACCTACGGGTTTTTCTAGCTCGTGAGCTAACTTCTTCTCCCTATCCTTCCTATATTTGGTTTCAGACTTCTATCTATTCTTCACTCTACGGTTTTCATTCCACCAGTATCTTTTTTCTCTAAAACTATTATAAGTTTTAAGTTGTGTCGTGTCTTGCTCTATTATAAGTTATAAGTGATGTTAGTACTGCTTTATTATTGTGTTTGTTTGTGTTATTTAAGGTTTATGTGAATGAAAAAAGAAGTGTGTTTTATTTGCATTCCTAGAGCAAAGTGTGTTTTTAGGTTGCATCACAACCCCTACAAAATAATAAAAGGCATAAAAGATAAAATTCTCATAATAATCAATCACTTCATTTTTAGATCTTTCATTCATCTACCCTCTACACTAGTTTACGAAGAGTAGCAAATCATAATTTAAATAATGCTCACAAAAAGATGGCGTCGCATTCAGTGTGTCCATATAATAACACTCAAAAATCTCAAACTCAAAAATCTCAAACCAATGAGAATGTAAAAAGCTCCTTCAAATCATGTGGTCATGGCTAAAATGTACTTGTGAACACCGGTAAGTGGAAGACCGATCAAGAACTAAAGATAACCAATATCTAAGTCTATGAGTTGTGAGCTACACAATGCACTCGATAAAAATAACTTTTCTAGCCAAGGTTGGCCTTAAATTTTTTCAATGAAGATAGGTTTCCTTAAGTCTACAAGGTCCCCTTGGATGAAGAAAATCATAGCTAATGAAAGATCCTCCAGTTAGATTTGATCAATCACCTCTTTTGAATAATTAAATTAGGATCCATAGCATTATGGGATGATAGAATCATAGAACCATAGGATCGTGATCACATTTACCATCATTACCCTATCATCAGTTTTAAAAACAGGCAAGAATCTTTCTATCCCTTAACTATTTCGACATGTTGAACCAGATGAAAATCTATAACAATGAACCAATGTATAACTAACAAATTTCCTTGGTAAAAATCCTCCACATGTGAAGGGTCCTATGCCCATGGGAAGCCTTAAGACTAGAAATATAAATCCTTAATGAGGTCAAAATCTCTGAAAAAGTGTTTTATCTACACCATCCAATCTGCCTTATAAAAATTCATTCGAAATAAAAATAGTTTTTAATAAAATAAATCTAGGCGGGGATCATTCAATGCATACAATTACTGTGTGCATTTCTAATAAAAATGATGAAGTTTAGTTATAATGATAAATTCATGGCTTTTGTAAACTTTTGTAAATTAAAACACATTGATGCAAATAAAGGTGTTGATAATTAGAATGCAAGATGAAAGAGTGCTTGCAAGCTTTTCAAGCTTGGTTTCATGGTCCTCGCCAAAAGATTGACTTTTATTTTTGTTTTCTTGACTTGGCTTCAAACATTGGCATGTTCAGTTTAGATTACCCGATTCAATGAAAAATTGATCCATTGTATCCCTACTAATTTGGGGTTGACACTATGATTATTGTTCTCAATTAACTTCTATAACTATCATTAGTTCTTAAATTACGCAAGCCTTTGATTAAGATTCGTTTGACATGAAGGTGATTGAGAGAAAAAGCAATCCCAAAATTGAGGAGACATGGAAAATATTCTAAATGTGAGGCTTTCCTCGAGATATGAAAAATATGTAATTACATGTCAATAATCTACATGCATTCATAGAAATTTAAGCTGACTAGATCATTTAACTCATTTATTTTACAATAAGATTTTCATATGGATGTCAACGAGGGTGTGTCCATCACTTATCCATGCAACCATGCTTGTGTGTCCATCACCTATCCATGCAACCATGCTTGAGTATGTCCGCTTGTGTGTGTGCTACACTGTAATAGCCCATATTTTGACTCCAGAAAAAATTTATTTGCCTGGGTCAAAATTCGGGCTATTACACACATTGCGTATTGACCAACAATTTGTTTTTTTTTTTCATGAATGACTGAAAGTGGAAGAAGTTTTAAGGTAGAGAGAAAAGGATATCTGACCTCCTCGTCTCAGCCATAGGCTGTGGCAAGATATGTGCAACTGGAATTTGATCACCACTTTCAATAACATTACCTGAAAAATGATAAACTAAAAGTTGCAAGTTGAAATGATGGGATAAGAACTAAAGAATTATATTTACTTGCTCTTATAAATCGACAGGAAGTAAGATTATTTTTTTGTCTACTACAAGCATAGGCATTAAATAGAAATAAATGCTTTCTTAATTTAGCAGGATATCCAGAGACATTCATGGTGCTCATGAAATCATAAAGTAACCACATTATGCACTACGTATCTAGTTAAATTTAAACAGCATTGATTGTCATTTAATGTCTATTCCTATAGTAAACATGAGAACCATATATATACTTCATTTCCAAATAAAAGAGCAATGAAATTTAGTTCTGCATATAGCAGTAACTTATAAAATAGTTCATGAAGTGCAGGAATTCTGTGGGAATGAAGGTTTACCATAAGACTCCATAAAAGGAATTCTGTATTGCATGCGAAGTAATTTTCGCTCTCTCTGGTCAAGCTTCAAGATTGAAATATCCCCAATACAAGTCCCAACATACCTATGTTGAGTTATGGTTAATAAAGATAAATTGATAGCATCCATAGCAGCATAGACAAAAATGATAAGCATAGGATTACTTACATGTACAAAGACCGTTGTATAATAGAAAATGATGTAATTTCTTCATTGAACATATAAATATGACATAGTTGTTGAACATCAACATCCCACACCTAAACAATGCATATTTTTGCAATGTCATGTAGTCAAATATATAAAGAAACATGAACACCAAGGACAAGATCATACTGCGTATGACACGAAAACAGCTAAATTCCCAAATCAGATATTTAGAAAAAATAAATAAACTTACTTTTTCAAAAACAAAGAATAACTTGCAAGGAGAAGTTTACAGAAATGTAAGAGTAAAAAGGACCAGACAGAAGGAAGTATAATATGCACTAGCAAAGTATGAGAAAGTCATCAATCAAACATGAAAGCAATACAAGTAAAACATATGCTATAGCAAGTAAGACTGTAAAAATGAACTGTTAGTAATTATAAAAAGTGCTGCTAGAAATCGTGTCAGATACATTTTGATGATTATTGAATAAATTAATTATGTAATAGACCAAAACTCAAAAAGAAAATGCTGTTTGCATTCCAAAATAGTGAAAGTAAATCAAAGAATGATCGAAAATTGTGATACACCAAAGAAAACTTACCTCGATGTTATTATTAGTATTCACGTTTAAGAGAATGCCTTGATTTTCAAGAAACTGCATTGACCAAAAAAAGGTTCTAAATGAGATTAAAGGAAAAAAAAATTCTCAACTTCAGTTGTACAGGTGAAATAATATTATCCCATAAAAATATAAGAAAATATCAGACAATGGCGCCAGGATACTACTTATCATACTGCCATGTGAAATAGCAAATGCATTCTGCATTAAGTCCTTCCAATTCATATTTAACATATACCAGTGTGATTGGCAACAAAATGGACCGCTTACTTGCAAAATAGAATGGTTAAGTGAAGAACTTCATATAATAAGTTATATATCTAGTAAAACAAACCACCAAAAGATGTCATCTAAGACGTTACATAAGTAGTATAAAAGACCATATAGAGATATTCAATAAAATCAGCATTTCACATGTAATTAACCTTAATAGTTTTCAGCATTGAGGATTTACATGACGCTCTGGCAGTTCATTACAGTGCAACCCATTAAACCACTCTTTTCAAGCAAAATCAGATCTGACTATATCTCTGCTTTTAGATCAGTAGACTGACAAATTCAGAGTACCCCTTGAACTGAACTTAACAACGTCATTGCTTGGAACTTCAAGTTTCTCATATTCATACAAGTCTTGGTATAAAGGAGAAAAGCAATACATAGGTCAAATCAAAACCAATAAAAAATATGAACATAAAACGTATCTTCTCTCTCAAAAAATGCAGAAGAACCTAATTTTCTTTAGAAGGAACAGTCACATTTCTTGTAAGTTGAAGGTATACTATGTGCCAGGAAAAATATAGAATAAGTTGTGGCCCATCAAACTAAATGTAGAAAATGGGCTAATATTAACCAGCATGATTGATATGTATGATTTACTACCAACATCAGAATCCTGGATCGGCCATTGATCATAACCCTAGACATTTTAGCTAGGCAAAAGAGCGGGGAAAAAATGCACGATGAAGAGCGTCAAGCCGAGTTAAATACCTGCAAGAATTTGCTGGGAACGGCCTCATCCGACTGGAGCAGCGCTTGGGTATTCTCTCTTCCAAACAATTTAATACGGCCATCGCTGCCATTAATAAGAGGAAAGTGAGAAGATGATCTCGAATTCGACCTAAGACAGAGCAGAAATAAGCAACAGCGAAGTTAAACGATCACTTGGTAGCAATGGCAAGAATTTGCTGGGTGGAGTCGTAAGCCATGGAGGAGGATCCCGACGGGATGCCATAGTGGAACGCGATGTGAGGATTCAAGTCCTCTGCTCTGAGACCGTTGATGTTATTGCCTGCGTGCTGAAACCCAGAATATCAAGAAGTATTAATCCCTAGACAAAAGCATACGATTAGCTGGAGCTGAACGATACCCGATCTCCCCCGACACTCTCAAAGCCCTTCGATCATTTCTCTCTAATCGCTATTTTTAATCAGATAAGAATAAATATAATAATACATATTTAAGTTCATAATAATGCTATGTTCAATGTTTAAATAGTTAAGAGGCTATTCATTTAAATATTTTTAATATAATGTATGGTATTATGATGAATTATTATTGATTTGATATTATTTTTCATGTTGAGATAATTTTTTAAAAATAGTAAGATTGAGATAATCTAAATAGTGGTTAAATTGGCTGCTAAAAATTTTTAATCGTCATTAATTTTATAAATATTATTTTTTATAATAATTTTAAGTAACATGATATTAAATATAGTATACAGCACCTGCAAAATATCAGCGGTTTTTTAATAGCATTGTCATATAGATAAATAATCTAATTAACATTGAATTTAATAAGTCAAAACATTCAAATATATTTGATTTCAATAGCATATATAAACGTAACTATGATAAATTAAAGAGTAATTTCTATCGCTTGTCAGCCATCGATGTTGAAATCAAACTTTTTTAGTCATTCAACCTCCACATTATGTATGAATAACCATTAAAAATGTAGTCGGCAGGCGACAGTGGTCAGAATGATTGTAGTCGGCGGACGATGGTGGTCGGAAGGACTGTAGTCGGTGGGTAATGGTGGTCAGAATGATCGAAGTTGGGCGATGTTAACTTATCCCTTAACTTAATGTCAAGGAGAAGACAGTATGCTGAAGAGATTTGCAAACTTCAGAAGATTGACCCTCTTGATGCAGATTAAATAATAGAAAATGTTCCATCAATGTTGGACGATAGCTAGAAATTAAGTAATAATTAGTCGTTTGGCAGATGTCTTGAAATGTTTTGTTGTTGGTAAAATATCTAACAACAACCAAATTAGCCGAATGTCCGACGACGATCGATGGTTGGAGTCCGACGAAGGTTGGTGGTATGGAAGAGATCTAGCCGGCGGTGCATGCTTGAAAAGACGAGAGATTCTTTGTTTTTTTCTTTTCTTCCTCCACCTCCCTTTGTGAAGAATAATGAATCTATTTATAGTTTTTTTTTGGAGTGGCATGACTAGTAAATAGGGATAAGTTTGAGGGCATGTGAGTGTTTTAATGGACGATCGATATTAGCTTCCTCAATCATGAATTATTTATCAAGCATTTAAGTGTCTTAAAGATGCTAGAATTCGACGATCATGGGCACATTGGATTTGTCTCATCGAGCCGATCAATTCGACTATAAGCATATTCTATTTGGATATCATTTGATCATCAAATTAATGTTCTGAAGCTTCCAAATGGGCTTCAGGCCCTTGATTTGGACCTGTTGCGGGCTAGAATATACGCGGCGATAGAGTTTTAATTATACGTCCTAGCTTTGCACGGATATCCAGCTCACATAGAGAACACAAGATTTTTTACGTGGAAAACCCTTGAAAGGGGAAAAACCACGGGGCTTGGCCCAGTCGAAAATGATTCCATTAGGATTTGAATCGGTTATAATGGGCTAATTCGCCTCCGAGGACGATCAGATTACAAGTAGTAATTGTACAATAGAAATCCGGGTGTCAGGTGATGGTCTAGCAGAACTTCGGGTCTCAGGTGATGGTCTGACGAAGGTGAGGGCCTCTAGCGAAGGTGAGGTCCTCTGGCAAAGGTGAGGGCCTCTAGCAAAGGTGAGGGGCTCTAACAAATGTGAGGGCCTCATATGGCGGTCTAGCGAAGGTGATGGCCTCTGGCGAATGCGAGGCTCTGTGCGGTGTTCCGACGAGGTTCCGGGGGTGGTCCGGCGAGGGTGAGGGTCTCAGCTGGTGGTTTGGCGAGGCTCCGGCGGTGGTCCGTCGAGGGTGAGGGCCTCAGGTGGTGGTCCGGCGAGGCCCTGACGGTGGTCCGGCGAGGCTCCTGTGGTGGTTCGGCGAAGTTCCGACGATGGTCGAGGAGGAGCTTCTTCCTTCTCTTCTCTTCTTCTCTTCTTGCTTGGGTCCTTTTCAAGAGAAATGAGGGTCCTATCTATAGATTTTCTAGAGTGTCATGGCCTGTAAATAGGTGAGAGATCAAGGGTAAAAGGGGAGTGGTTGGATGGACGGCCGATATTGAACCCCTTGTCATGGACCATTCGTTAGGCATTTGGATGCCTTAATGATTTCGGAATTTAGTGATCTTGGGCTCATTGGATTCATCTCGTCGAGCCGCTCGATTCGACTATAAGCTCGTCATATTCAGAAACCGTTTGGTAACTTAAACAGTGATACGAAGCTTCCAACAGCGCTTCGGGTACTTGATTTGGGCTTATTTTGGCTTGGATTGAGTCGAATTTGGTGTTGTTGGATTTGTATTTCCGAGACACTCAGTTTGAGTATAAGTTTGTTAATATCAGAGTTGAGATGGTCTCCGAATTAATTTTAGAAATTTCCAGCTCGATTTTGCATCGAGATTCGTGCCCGATCAAGATAATTTTTTGATGGCGTATCATGACCCATTTTGGTTCGGATTGGGCCAAATTTGGATAGTTGGGTACATCTTTTTGAGATATTCAGTTTGATTATAAGTTTATTGAAATTGGAGTTTGGACGATCATGTATTTAATTTTAAAAATTTTTTATTCATATTTGCATTAAGATTCGTGCCCGATCAAGATAATTTTTTAATGGCGTAACAATACATATTGAAAAATTATTTTCAAAGGGCTAGGCCCCCTAGTTTTTTCCCCTTTTATAGGTTTTTGTAAGTTATGCTCCATTATTTTTACCTCCCCCAATTTTTCATGTAAAAGATCTCATGTTTTCTATGAGCTACTCTCAAATTAAATGTCCATATATATTCAAAGTTAGTTCAAATGATGATTTTCTACTTTTGTTTTACATTCAACTAAACAAATATGACTAATTTAAATATACTATATTTAAAATCTATAAGCATTCCATAGACTAGCAATCAAACAACACCTTAGTTAAATCCTGAGGAACTTTCACAACAATAAACAAATCAGCATTTCTTAAAATGCAAAAATTAATATTTAGACGAGATCAAAGGGACCCAATCCATGGAATTCAGAATCACTTGAGCCTGCCATTTGTAAGAGTAAAATCATAACCGGACAACCAGTCCAGTCCATGTTTGATCTTATTCAAGTCAGGACAGATCATAGATGACATGTGGATAGGCGCAGGTCAAGACTCATTCAGCCAATAACATCCTTATTTTATATGCTTGCAGCACATGAATTACTAAATGCAATTCTTGGGATCTAACAAACCGAAAATTACTGGTCATTCCCCTTACTACGAATACTCCCAATGGAAAAATTATTCTATGCGGAAGCCGAATTCCGTCCGGATACCTAAGCCCGTGACTCGGTATTGCTGCTCAGTATCGCTAACGGGGTTCATTCTAATTGGTATCCGAATGTAAAGTTGCGTTCAACGTTAGCACAAAATAATTTCTCAAAGTAATGAAGCTATTTAGTACTCGATGTATATATACATAAATTATAAAGTATTTAGTACCTTATTATAAAAATTGTAAGGCTTCTAAATTTAAAAGATTTTTTTATATTACATGTTTATATAGATATAGCTAGTCTATAGATATTGCGCTTTAACTTGCTTTAATTAGTTTGTTTTACTGTTTTGTACTGTTTTAAGAATCATTATGACCCATTACTTGATTTTGACTTATCCGTGCATCATAACAAATCTGACCTAATTGACAGCTGCTCCCTTCTACTTGCCAACAACGTGTGAGAAGCAGGAAGGACTTCGTTATTGGAATCGATTTATTAGTAGATGATGACAAATTAGTCAAATTAGATAGACTCGATCATTAACTGCTAAATAAAAATAATAATTAATTGAATATAGCTTAATTCATATACAAATAAAGCAGATCATAAAGTTAATATGAGGAACAAATTTCGATTAATTTATTTTAATAAGCTGGCCGATAGAGTATTTCCTATTTAAAACTGTTGTTTTTTAATCTCAAAGATTAAGAACAATATCGATAATCAAATTCAACAACGGAAGACTAATTCAGAGTCGCTTTTATCTAGTAAATAACGATCCTCAACAATCAGCGTTTCAAATTTCACGAAAAGTAAAACACGAAGGAAATGACACAAAAGACCCCCACTGTTTCCGGAATCCCCTCGCCGGCGATTTGTTCTCCCCGGAAATCTCAAAAATCACTCATCCGACTAAAAATCGCTCACCAAAATCCAATCGGAGAGAGCAATCGGAGGAATAGGTACCTTTTTGGAGGCCTTCTCGACGAGCTTTCTCACGAACATCGCCGGCAGCGATTGGTGGCCACTCGGTTAGAGAAATCAGAGAAGATGGTGATAACCTTCGATCTGATCGAGTCAGGATTTCGGAATTGAAGTAGAAAGAGGCGCTGCTTTGCTTTGGAGAACCGCTTCGAGGGGGAAAGAGAGGCGAATGATGGAGGAGGAAACAAAAGGACTGTGGACTTCGGGGTTATTATAAAGCCGGAGGAGAAACGGAAGGACACGTGGATTTGAACGAATGGATAGTGGGCCCGAGTTTTGAGTAAAGAAAATGGGCCTACTTATCTGGAGTGGGTCCACAGAGGTTTCCGTTTGACACGTGAGCTTGCGTTTAAAGCGATCCACCGACCTCTATGATATCCTTAAGGAGTTAAGGACGGGGCTTGCAATATGGGCATTAATACGCACGTTGATTTATATCTCTGTGACCGTACCAAGCCAGTGTCAATATCCCAAGAGATTCTTATGTGCGGATGTCAAATACAGTTTAGTATTTGGAAGTCAATCAGAATGTGCACGTCAGTGATACTGAGTTCCATACCGAGCGGTACCGAGCCACCGTACAGTGCAGTACTGAGTCGGGTACCGAGTAGGAGGCGACGTGGCGCATTCAGGTTGGTCATCAGACAACGTTCGGCATGCGCACAAAATAATTTCACCAATATCGGCGAGCTAGAACAGTAAGTATTACTTGTACTGTTTTGGTATTAGTTTATCATAATTATTCTTAGCATAAATTTTGATAAATAAATAAATAGATAAAATATATGTAAAGATATTATGATATATTTTGTACCAAGATAGATTTCAAAGCTCTTGATTTAGGTTGAGATTGCTATATATAATATTTAAGAGATGCTCTAATTTTTATATATATTAAGGAATTTTGAAACCCATCATAATGTAAAATATACCATGATAAATTTATAGTTTTATTTTAAACACATAATGTTAATAAGAATTTCTCACTTGAAGCATCTAAAATAACATATATTTTATATGCATAACACATATATGCTTCGAATGGCATTAAAGTTTTCAAAATCATAATGAAATGCAAATAAATTAGCATTCTTCAAAGAGTTTGTCTAAGGATCTATTTGTGACGGCTACAACTTTTTATAAAAGTGATTATAAAAAATGTTATAAATAAATAACTTTTTTAAAAACTATAGTAAAAACAACTTTTTAGTATAGACATTTTTTGAAAACAGCAATAAAACAAATACTAAAGTGAACTGTAATTGCAGTATGAAAAGCAAAATGACAAACAATTGTCCCAAACAGGATAAATTATTTTGTGCGGTCACTGAACGGTCTAGAGGCGAATCAGAACAAGTCATGTCCCCTAGTACCGAGCGGTACACAACATCAGTACACAAAAAAAAAATAACGTGACATATTCTCATTCGACTCTGGACACCGTTCGGTGACTGCAAAGAATAATTTCTCCTCAAACATGAGCATAATTTTGGCTCCAAAATTTTCAACTTTATAAGTAATCGAAGGTTGTTAAGGATTACCTAACATGAAAATTTTACAAATAAGAAACTCTATAAATGTTAGGATTTCCTCTAAGTTATTTTGCGTTTGCAGGAATATGAAGTTGTAGCCTTCTTAGCTTTTATATTGTAATCATTATGCCTCACCAAAATTAGAAGTTATTAAAGACAATGCATATATATTTATATAAGCAAACTCTATGGAAGCCAATGAATATTATCCAAGTATAAGTTATTTTAAATAAATATCCTTAGCTGCATATTAAAATGGGCAATTAAAGCAATAGAGATTTGCTGAATTCCTAATATGCTGTAGTTGGTTCAGTATGAAGACAATGAAATAAGAGACATTTTGTTCATAAATAATATTTGGGAGATGTGTCCACCTTAAGAATGGATCAAAAGTCTTTGCCCCAACCCATCCAATTGATCGGTAGCTAAGCAGCTTCATCAATTGTGTCTAGTGAGAGAAAATAATTTTTTATTTATTATTGACGGAATATGATAGGCTATTTTGGACGTCGAGAGTATACGCGGCAGTAGAGTAAGAGAATAAAATGTTTTAGCAATGTACGCATATTTGACACACCAACTGATAATTGAGAGAGAGAAAAAACACTAGAAGCTTTTTTATGTGGAAAACCCGGAAAATAAAAAACTATGGGGGATGGCTCATTTGAGAAAATTCCATTAAGTTTGAATGGATTACAAATCTTGATTCGCCCCTTTACTTGAAGACAATGTAATTATAATATATTAGAGAATCACATAGAAGTCTGGCGATGGTCAACAAACGGGTGGAAATTCAGCTATAGTCAACAAACGAGTGGAAGTTTGAAAGTTGTCAGGAAGAACTTCGCCGATGGTTGATGAACGGGCGAAAGTCCGGGTGGTCGACAAACAAGCCAAAATACATTGGGGGTCGGGAAGAACTCCGACGGTGGTCGACGAATAGGCAGAAGTTTGGCGGTGGTTAGGAAGAACTCCGATGGTAGCCGACGAACAAGCGACCAATCTCATCTTTCTTATTGTACATTAACCCTTTTTCAATGTGACCTTAGCTTTAGAGATTTACTATCCTAAATATTATTTTATCATAATTCACACATTAAATTTTTTAATATTCTTAACTTACTTTGTTATAGGGGACTAGATTGATAGCTCTAACTCTTAGAACCATTGTTATGTTCCTTAGTCATGCATGACATAATATAAAATAAAATAGTCCAATATTGTTGAAAACTCAGCATTGTCATTTTTGTCTTTTCTATCAACTTATGTTTCTTATTTATTTTTTGTCCGGTGAAACTGACTTCTATGTTTTAATTTGATTATCATGACTGATTTTTCAACCTTATTTTGTTATTTAAGTTTGGTTTGGGAGCATCTTTTTTATTACTTTCTAAACCAAATTTTTAGTCAAAAAAATTGAACTAGAAATTTTATTCTAAATAATTGCTTAAAAAGTATTAAGAAAAATGCTCCAAACGAAACTTTAGGCTTCGATTAGAATAGTTTTCTTTTTGCTTTTTAAAGCAATTTTTAATAAAAAAATTTAGTATTAAAAAGTTACTTTAAAAATAATAAAAATGATGTCTCAAATGAAACCCTAATTCAATTATTTAGTATTTTCCTTGTTTATATTTATTTTTAATTAAAATATCTAATCTTCCCTCATAATCATCCACCTAAGTATTATCATCTTTATTAAATTTTAAATCATAGAAGATTAATATTATACAATATTAGAAAATGTTAGAGGATCTTGAAACCTCAGGGGAGATGAGCCGAAGCAGAGAAACAGTAAGCAGGAAGAAATAAGAAAACTATATTGGATGATCTGAGAAGATACAACGTAATACATATATAGGAAATACAAGGATAATAACGTAAATACAAGAGAACCAAATTTATATATATTTACCGCTTCCCTCAAATTAATCATTCGGTGATCGAATGTTTAATTTGCCACGTAAATCCTGAAATCTGGCTATGGAGAAAGGCTTTGTGAAAATGTCCGCTATCTGGTCCTGAGAAGGGATGTGAGTAAGCTGAATGTCGCCGGATCCAATGTGCTGTCGAATGAAGTGGTAGTCGATTTCAATATGTTTTGTTCTAGCATGGAAAACCGGATTCTTGGCTAAAGCAATGGCAGACGTATTGTCACAAAAGATTTGTGTTGGTCCGGTCTGAGGTAGTTGGAGTTCGGCTGCAAGACGACGAAGCCAAATGACTTCCGATGTAGCTGCTGAAAGCGAGCGATATTCGTCTTCGGTAGACGACTTTGCTACCGTAGCTTGCTTCTTTACAGACCAAGATATAAGATTTGGTCCTAAGAAGGTACAAGATCCGGATATAGACTTGCGATCATTTGTATCGGCGGCCCAATCTGCATATGTGTAGGTAATTAGGTGAAGTGGTCCGCGGTGGATGGGTAGGCCGAACGTGATAGTGCCTTTGACATAGCGAAGAATTCTTTTGAGATCTTAGAAGTCCTTCGTTGTTGGAGCCTGCATGTGTTGACAAACCATATTAGTTGCAAAGGATATGTTGTAACAACCCAAGATCCGTATAGCGAAAGGATTCATCTGATCGTTCTTTCTTTTTTTTTTTTTTTTATCGGTTTCTTCAACTGTCATTCATATCAATCCATACTAACATATATCCAGAGCCAGAAATAATTACATTACAGAAAAGAAACTACAGCAGATACTATAATTCACATATAGTACAAACAGAGAAGTGACAAAAGAGTCCAAAAGAAACATCTACACTAGCCACACCGGCTACAAAAGAAAGCCTACCAAAGGCTGCAAAACAAAAGGCTGAACTCGGCAGAAAGATCTTCAAACTGGAGATCCTGCACCTGAAATATTAACCACATATAATGAGCTTATAAAGCCCAGCAGGTCACCAAAGCCTACAACTGAAATCAAAGCACGGCGATGCTATCAATATGCAAGTCAATGAAATCAAATCAATCAATGGTCAATGAGTCTATGCAATACGGAAATCCATCGTCAATGAAATCAAGTCTGAACAGCGGAAATCAAATCAGTGGTCAATGCAGTACGGAAATCAATAGTCAATAATCAATACAGCGATAAAACATCGATAAATCAATACGCCTCAGCAATCAATTCAGTAAGTGCTCCTAGTCAATATCCAATCATCGTAGCAATGTCTATCAATCAATACTGTCAGTTCAATCAATCGTGTCGTCAAATCAATTCGTCGAATCTATATCATCTATCCAATCCATAAAGCACTTTCCAGTCAATTATTTCTATCAGTAAGGGAATCCATCGAACAATCGAATCAACTCAATAAATCAACCTAGCAATTGAAAACAAATCTATACAATGAAATCATCAGGTCAATAGAAATCAATTCTACGATAAATCAAATCCATACGACAATAATCCATTCAATCAATCAGTCGATCGAGAACCGGTACGACGACTCAATGTATCAATATCAGTGTCAGTCTCTATGAATCAATACGTAGAATCCATATCAATATCGGTGCCGGTATCTATGAATCAATCAAGTCGCTAACATCAATCGGAAAAGCAATACGATAAATCAAATCGGAAGAACAATACAATAAATCAATAAAATCATTTAAATCCGTCAAATCAATCAATTAATCGAATCCAATCTATACTATCAAGTCGATCCAATCAATCAGAAGGACAATACGATAAATCTATACAGTAACAGGTCGAATCAATGCAGGATCAATAGTATCAATGAATCTATGTATCTATGCCGTCTATGTCCATATCAATATCAATGATCAATAGTCAAGTAGTATCAATGCTCAATGATCATTCAATGAAATCAATGAATCCGTACAATAGTAAATCAATTCGATAAATCCATTCAATATCAATGAATCAGTCGGAAATCGATAAATCAATGCATATACGAAAATCCATACAATGGTCTTACTCGACAAGCACAAACACTAGCTATTATCAATGATCAATGATGCTGTTGTAGTTCGTTCAATGATGCTGTTGTAGTTATCCGCACGTTGGTTCTATCAAGAAGAGTCGTCACTCTTTTGCCCGTCGGCCGCCCGTCGGCATATAAAACTCCTTATAACTCCCAATCGTTATATCGATGATCTATGGTCTATGATTTAAAGGAAAGCCCGTCGGCCCACCATCCTGTACAGGTATCGATCAATCTTCAACCAACGTTCAACCAGGTTCCCACTTGTCTTTCAGTAACAATCAATCAATGCAATAATCGATGCAATAAGCAATAGTAAAGAAATCGAGAACGATCATATCAATAGTCATAGGCAGATCAATTCAATCTATCAATTCCGGGAAAATCAGAAATCATACAAAAATCGGGCAGAGTAACAGTAGTCGGTCAAATTTACACAAAAATCTCCAAAAATCACAATCCACCAAATTAATACAGAACGTGCACAGTAACATTATAAAACTATTCTTCTACTGCTCAAACCAATTCGGACATCATAATAATTTGCAGTCAAAATAAAACCCCGCAAAACCAGAACGAACCGGACGAAATCTTCCAGAAAATAATCAAAACGTGCAGAATAATCATATCTACAGCATACCAAAAGTTATGCGGTGAAATCTTCGCCAGTACCAAATCAGGTACGAAAATCACTTACAAAAATACAAATCTGAGCACCATTTTACAAAACCTCGAAATCTTCGAAAACAGAAGTAGGGTTTGGAATCCTTACAGCGAGACAAACACAATATCCAACAGCAACGAACGACGAAAATCGCTCCGCGGGCCTCGAAATCGAACTTTTCCCTTTGCTTATCCGCACCTTCTCTCTCCTCAGATATTTTGATTTTATAAAATGTTTTTCTCTCTCTTCAAAACGAGCTCATTTCCTTAAGTAATGCTCATATCGGCCCGGTCGATCGTCTCGATCGTCCTGGACGATCAGACCAAATTCCTATCGTCCTGGGACGATTTTTCAGGACGATCAATACTGTTCATAGGCGATAAAAACCCCTACTCACTGACTTGTGCCATCCACTAATCGTCCCGGGACGATATCTCGATCGGCCTGGACGATTTCATCCAGAAATCATTCCAGAAAGCACTCCAGAAAACAGCTATTAAATGCACTGATCGGCCTGGACGATCCAAACTTCGTCCTGGCCGATCCTGGGAGGAAAAATCACTTTCCAGCAGCTACAGCAAAGGAACGAGGTCTTACATATGTCAGGACGAGTTATAGAAAGATACTGTAGAGAGCCGGCTAGGCGGCGGTATAGGGTCGGATCGTGAAACAGAGTGACATCTGAGCTCTTGTGTTTGGAGGCCGGAGCAGCAGAGGTAGGAGCCGCATTGCAGTCTTGAAAACCTGCATCTTGAATCAGTTTTGAAGCATAATGTTGCTGAGAGAGGAAGTAACCGGAAGGTGTTTGTAGAACTTGGATGCCAAGAAATAGAGAAACTTGGCCCAATTGTTTTAAAGCAAAGTGAGTGTGCAATTGTTGTAGAAGTTGGTTGATAGCCGGTTTATCATTTCCTGTCAATAGGATGTCATCCACGTAAATTAGTAGAAAAATATTCGTATTGTTTTGATTGTAGATAAGTAAGGAGGGATCAGAACGACTAAACCTGAATCCTTTGGACTGAAGAAATGTAGTAAGTTTTTGAAACCATTGACGCGGAGCTTGTTTTAAACCGTATAAAGATTTGTTGAGTTTGCACACGGAGTTTGGAGCCGTCGGATTGATGAATCCTGGAGGTTAGCGCATGTACACATCATCCGATAGATCGCCGTGGAGGAACGCATTAGAAACGTCGAGTTGCAATATGGACCATTGTCGGTTGGCAGCCATGGCAAGAAGCATGCGGATTGTCGTCATTTTTGCCACAGGACTGAAGGTTTCCGTGTAATTGATGCCGTACTGTTGATTGTAGCCGAGGGCGACAAGTCTTGCCTTGTAGCGATCAACCTGTCCAGATGGAAGAAGCTTTGTCTTGTAGATCCATTTGCAACCTAGAATATGTTTGTCGGGCGGTGGCGGAACTAGAGTCCAGGTGCTAAGTTTCTGTAGAGCATTGAATTCTTCACGCATAGCACTTTGCCACTGAGGATGTTTAGCAGCCTAATTATAATTAAGAGGGGTAGGAGTGGTAGTTGTGTGACTGAGTAGATTTAGAATTTACTTGGGTTTGGATATTACAGATTTTAGTCTCGTTTGCATCATGTGAGTTGATTGAATCGAATGTTGAGTGGGATGAGTTGAAGGAGCAATGGGTATTTTGTTCACAAGGTTGCCGGGTGAAGAAATATGTGAAGCAAGGGGTCCAGAGATAGTTGTATTTTCGGTGATAATGTTGGAAGCCAGTGTGGTGTGCTGGATGGGCTGAACAGAATTAACAGAGGAAGGGGTTAGCAGAAGCGGTGGGATGGGATGCAGAAGACTGGGATCAGTGGCAGGCAGAGGAGAAATAGTATTATGATAGGGAAAAATGGTCTCATGAAACACAACATGACGAGATAGGTAAGTTTTGCCGGTAGATAAGTTGAGACATTTGTAACCTTTGTGGTGCGGAGAATAGCCAATAAACACACACTCTTCGGATCGTGGTGCAAGTTTGTTGGGTGCGTAAGGTTTCAACCAAGGAAAACATAGGCACCCAAAAGTTCGAAGATGAGTGTAAGAGGGAATGGTGCCGGTTAGCCGTTGGTAGGGGCTATGATGAGAAATGGCAGTCGATGGAAGAAGATTTATAAGATAGTGTGCTGTAGATATTGCTTCAGTCCAAAATTTGAGCGGAAGATTGACCGCATGAATTAAAGTGCGAGCAATCTCAAGAACATGTCTGTGTTTGCGCTCGGCTAAGCCATTTTGCTCGGGAGTGTGAGGGCAACTAAATTGTTGAGCGATGCCATTGTCTTGAAGGAAAATTTTAAACGCATTGCTTTTGTATTCTCCTCCGCCGTAAGAGCGGAGGATTTTTGGAGAAGTGTTAAATTGCGTTTTGATAAAATTGCAAAGAAGTTTAAATTTTGACAAAGCTTCTTGTTTGGTATGCATAAAGAAAAGCCATGAATATCTTGTAAAATCATCAATAAAAAGTATGTAATATTTGTATCCGTCAGAGGAGTTTATAGCGTTCGGCCCCCAAACATCCGTATGGATTAAATCAAAGGGAGCTTTAGTAATAGAAATACTTTTATTGAAGGACAATTTATGGCTCTTGGCCATATTAGAAGAAGTACAGAATAGGGAATTGGAAATATTAGCTAGTTCGGGTATATGAGGAGCTAAAACTGGCATAAGTTTGTGGTGAGGATGACCAAGTCGAGCGTGCCACAGAGTAGTGTTCTTGATGCGAGCCGACAAAGCAGAATGCGGAGCAGGTGGGTCTAGGCTAATTTGATAAAGTCTGTTATGAAGACGTCCACGAAGAAGCGTGCATTGATCCTGAAGATCCTTAATCACAAATCCATTAGAATCAAAGCAAATAGAAATGGAATTATTAGTTGTTAACCTGGACACAGACAACAAATTGTGAGTAAGAGAAGGAACATTAAGTAAATTTTGGAGACGAAGCTTACGAGGCGTGTCAGGCAAAGGAAGAAGTCCCTGGCCGGAACTTTGAATAGGAAGCGGAGCGCCGTTTGCAATCGAGACATTGTCGAATCCAAGATAAGGACTGGAATATTGGAGGTTCTGTCCGTCGGGAGTAAGGTGTGTAGAAGCCCCGGAGTCCAGAACCCATTCTTGAGTGGGAGCCGGGTTCGGGTTGGCAAGAAGAGCTCGAGGAGGCCGCGAGACAGTAGGTGCATAGTTGAAATTGCATCTGTGCCAACAATTTAGAGCGACATGGCCTAGTTTCCCGCAAAGTTGACAAGTGGACCGAGGAGAATTGGTATTGTTTGGAACATAGTTTGGCACATTGTTGTTGGCGTTGACTGGATGCATCTTGTTCTTGGGAGGACGCTTTTGATATCTTGTTCTTGATTGAGTGGAGGAATTCGTGTACAAAGCACTGACCGTAGAACCAGCCGCCTGTTCTTTGAGATTTCTTGATGTAAGTGAATTTCCTCATTACAGAGGAGAGCATAGAATGTGTCAAGGTCAATAGGAAGAAGGGAATTACGAATAGTTGATTTGAACAAGTTGTAAGAAGGAGGTAAACCGTTCAAAATATGAATGATAATGTCTTCCGGATCAATTTTGGATCCAGAGGCCGAAATATTGTCAACGATTGTTTTAACATGAGTGAGATATTTTTCGATTGTAAGATCTTTGAGTTGAATATGATAGAGCTCGTTCTTGAGCTGAATGACACGAGAACGGCTCGTAGGTTGAAGGCGTTTCTCAAGAACAGCCTAGGCTTCATGAGTGGTGGTAGAGATAATGATATAGGAAAGAATTGATTGAGATATAGTAGAAAACAAGGCAGATAGAAGATTACTATCAACGAGTTTTCAGGCTGAGTAGTTCGAAGAAGAAACGTCAGCAGGGGATGGGGTTGCGCCGGTGAGATAGCCGGCGTAGCCATTGGTCATGAATTGTTGCAAGATTTGCGTTCGCCATATAGGATAATTCTCGGTCGTCAGAGGATAGGGAAGAAGATTCTTGATGTTGGATACTAAGAACTTGAGTGCAACAGGAATGGCAGCAACTGTGGTGGAGTGATCGGTAATGGTGGTGGAGGAGGAAGGAGGAGGAGAATTGAGAGAATCTTGATCTCCCATGGTGGCTCTTGATACCATGTTAGAGGATCTTGAAACCTCAGGGGAGATGAGCCGAAGCAGAGAAACAGTAAGCAGGAAGAAATAAGAAAACTGTATTGGATGATCTGAGAAGATACAACGTAATACATATATAGGAAATACAAGGATAATAACGTAAATACAAGAGAACCAAATTTATATATATTTACAGAAAACACACATAAAATTTTAAAATAAAATTATGCATCTATTATAGGCAAGAATAATAGAAAGACATATGTCTACTAATTCAACTTCAATTTTTTATTTAAATAAATAAATACGTATTTTTAATAAAATAATATAATAATACTCTTTTACTTTTATGTTTTTATTTTATTCTTCTTGATTTTTAAATCCTACCAATGTGCACTTAATTGGTCCATATTTATGCAAAATATCTTTTATATATCAAAATACAAATTAAATATAGTTAATATTCGATCCAAAGATCTTGGCAATAATTTTTAAGATATTTATCAATTAATTTATATATAAGGTACCCCTTTAAGTTTTAACTTTTTAGTACCTATGACACCAACTTTAAAGCATGTCATTCAAAGGTGGTTAAACTCAAATAAAAAGGAATCATCGCAACTTGAAGCTATCATCTCACAAAGAGAAGATTCTCAAAAAATATATATAGTTTTTAAAAATTTAATTAATTGAATAATAAATAAAGTTGAACTTTGATTTAAGGCTTATTTTATGACAGTTTTATTAGTACAAAATGTCTTAAATTATAAATTTTTATAAAAAAGTTGTTTTAAAAAATCACAAGAAAGCTGACCCAAAATAAGTCTAAGAATTTGTTTGGGACGGCTTTCTTGTTGCTTCATAAAGAAGCTTCTCATTACAAAAATTAAAATTTTGATACTAAAAAACTGCTTTGAAAAACAGAAAGAAAGCCGTCCTAAATGAAGGCTAAGTAAAAAGTGAAACTCAACTTTTAAATTTAGGCTTTGTTTGGAACGGTTTTCTTTTCGCTTCTTAAAGCAGCTTCATAGTACAAAAATTTTAATGTTGATTCTAAGAAGTTGCTTTAAGAAGCAACAAGAAAGCCGTCCCAAACGAAACCTTAATCTTAGGTTTCATTTGGGGCGGCTTTATCATTGCTTCTTAAAGCGACTTTGTAACAAAAAAATTTGAAATAACAACTTTAAGTAGTAAAAAAATTGTCCCAAATAAACTTAGGCTTCGTTTGGGACGGCTTTTTTATTGCTTTCTAAAACGGAGTTTTAGTAAAAAATAAAAAAAAATTGTACTAAAACTCTGTTTTAGAAAGTAACAAAAAAACCGTGCCAAAGGAAGCCTTAATCTCTTTAAAATACTTGCATCTAAACTCAAGACCTTCTTCAGTGTTATGCAAAGCATAGGATAACACTTTATTTCATTGTCCTCATCAATCACATCATTTCTTATGACAATAATGAACAAGTCCTTTTTATTATCTTATAATTTGCGAATAAAATGGGATGAGGTGACTGATCCCTACTAATTTCAGATAAATTATATCTCAATTGAAAACATTATTTAATAAAAATTTCTTTAATAAGTATCTAAAAGCCCGTGTAATAATTTTTTTATTAATTGATTTTTCAAACATTAATTATAATTTAATTTTGTTATTATTTAAAAAAGTATATCTCTGTGACCGTACCAAGCCAGTGTCAATATCCCAAAAGATTCTTATGTGTGGATGTCAAATGCAGTTTAGTATTTGAAAGTCAATCAGAATGTGCATGTCAGTGAGTTTCATACCGAGTGGTACCGAGCCGCCATACAGTGCAGTACCGAGCCGGGTACCGAGCAGGAGGCGACGTGGCGCATTCAGGTTGATCTTCAGATTATTATAAAAAATTAATTTTTTAAGTATAAATTTCTTAAAAGCACCTCTAAATTTTCTTCAAAATATTTTAATCTGCGATGCTCTATGCTAATATGGTTCGAATTATTGGTTCATTGAACTTAATCGAAACCTCATCATTGTTCATGTGAACTTAAATTAATTATGACACATGTACCAATAAAAATCGACCTAAAAAACAATTAACTAACTAACTAATCTAATTAACTCCCTAACAATGTATGAGGGCTGAATCCAGTATTAAAGCTATAAGAAACAGACAAACCGACCTAGACAAACAAAAGAACATCAGGCACGAGATTCGAGGCATGTGATCTACGTCGTCACTCTCCGCCGGCCGAAGTTTAGGATTATGTCGACTTAATTAATGCTATACTTATTGTTAATATGCAATTAGAAAGTAAAATTATTGAAATTAATAGTTCATTTGGGACTGCTTCTTAAAGTAATTTTTAATACAAATTTTTTTAATAAAAAATCATTTTAAAATGCAAAAGAAAAGCCATCCCAAACGAAGCTCAAATAAATATTATGAATGCAAGTTTGTACAATAGATGATATTTTACGACATTGTGCATTGATTAAGATGTTGGCGAGACCTGCATTATTTTATTGGGTAGAATGATGACCATTAAAAGAGAAGCATAATACTAAGTTAATTGTTGCAGAGATGTGGATGCTCAGGTGGATGAGTGGATTTACTCTTAGAGACGGGAAAATAAATGAGCATATACGTGAAAAGGTTAGAGTTGCTCCAGCGAAAAATAAGATTAGAGAGAGTCGCCTTAGATGATTTGGTCACATAAAACGATAGCCTTCCGATGACCTGTTTAGAAAAGTAGATGTATTAGATTTGACTTATATTAAGAAAGTTAGATGCATACCTAAAAAGTCTTGGTTAGAAAATATTAGAAATAATATTTCTTTATTATATTTAAATGAGAATTTGACTTTTAATAGGACATAATAAAAAAAAATGATTCATATAGTCGATCATATGTAGTGGGATAAAAGCTTCCATTAAGATTATGATATGATACAATAAAAATTTGATATAATATACTTCCAAAAAAAAATGAAGCTTTCTATGGGCCTTGTGTTGGAATTTTTATATCATAATATAAAATGCGGAAATAAAAAACAGGATTTTTAGAAAATTAAATTATGGCATTCTCAATATTAATTTTCTTAATAAATAACTTTATAATATGAAATGAAGAAAACTTTACCGAATTATTGATTGAGATTTGAGATCTTCTTCGTCGAAACGTTGATTGAGACCGTAAGCCTTCTTCTTCTAATCACCCCACAAAAAATATTTTAGTGAGTGGGCACAATCAATCAATTATTGATAAACACTTTTTCTTTTGAATCTAATTTGTGTTCTAAACACGATTTAATCCTTCAAAAGAAATGATAATGAGAGCAACATTCTTCTCATACATATTCTTCCATCTCTCATGAAGGAAATTATGCATCATCATCATTTTCATGTAGAACTTAATTCTTATTTATAAGAAAATTTCACATCTTTTCATAAGCACCTCTTAGTATTTCATGAAGCATTTTTAATAAATATTAAAATGATAATTATCATGATACATCATGACATATCATCAAACTTATCATTAATCTTATCTTTATCTTTTTAATATTAAAAGATATTTGATGATAATTATCATGACACATCATGACTTATCATTAATCTTATATTTATCTTTTAATATTAAGAAACTATTAATGATGAGTCATCATTATCTTCATGAAATATAAAATTAAAAGGTGATCATAAATATGTTACTAATGTGATCATAATTAACATTTATATTATGTCAAATTCTTAGTATTCAATATATAATAGAGCTTAGGTGATGAAGAAGGGACCTATGGACCTATAATTCAAGCTCCAACAAATTTGATTATTAATTTAACTCTTAAATTAATAAATCAAAATTATTAATTTCAATATTATTCCACTATAAATATGAAATTGTACTCTTAAAATTATAGTATAATTTACTCAAGTAAATAATTGAATCGTCCATTGATTTAATCATTACATATAAAATAATCATCCATAAAAAGTTCATAATTAGAGCTAGATAATTCTGTTACCTCACTAATTATATATTGATCCTTGAATTCCAATTAATTTTCTAATGAACAATAAACTTTGTGGCCTAGTCACAAAATTTAAGCGCTCAATTGTTCAAGTTATGAATTAATTATTCAAGGGAACTAATTTTCTAACCTTCAAAATTGAAAGGAATGGATTCCATGTCTGTATATTAACATTCCCAGCCATTTGTTTCATTGTGTTTCTGAAATACAAGGATTGAGTTTATTTCTTCCAAACTATTTCCGAGTAAATCAAAAAACTAAATGTCACAAATAGGAGTTTATTAATAACTCAGGATTAAGATTGTTTTATATATGATCATCTTTATGATTAATTTTAAATTCTCTATAATTAAAATATAATTTATTAGAGAATTCAAAATTTATATGGTCCAGTTCTATATAATCGTATTATATAAAGTACCTCCATCCTTAATATCTCCATATCGAATAATCCGGATAAGATTATTCCATTCTTAATGTTGATGGACCGTACTAATAATATTTAATTATAGATTCCAACTATAATTAATAATTATGAACTTGTTTTGATTATTATGCATAATTCAATCCTCTTGTATATAATTATATACTAAATTATGGTCACATAAATAATCATGGAACACAAAATATTATATCAAATGATAATATCGAAACATGCTAAACTTGTATTTAAATGTTTATTTACATAAAAAATATATTACAATAATATTTCTTTAAGACACAACACTAACACCTTGTTGCTAATTGGATGGGTTAGAGAATATTTGTCAAACTCCTATAATTCAATGATAAAAAAACTTGTTGATGTGATGGAAAATTGAGAAGGGTACTATCAAAAGAATTCAAGTTGCTTCTAAGAGAAAATAAAGTTCAGGTATAACTTCAAAAAAAAAAAAAAATCATTAGAAGAAGTGTTGAAGAGCTGAGATACTTTGTTAGATGAAAGTTTGTCACTAGTAGTTCATGATCTAAGCTTTGAAATGAACATCACGCATAAATCTTCAAATTAGAGTTATGATTGCTTGCATGAGGCTGACCTTTCATAACTTGCATTTTCTATTTATATAAAGGGATGTTAATTATTGGAGGAATAGAGATCATCCTCTTTAATATAAGAATCTTGAGTTAAACTCCTAATGAGATTTTCATTAGCATGTATAAAAATTCAAGAACAACATAATATGGAGAGTGAGAGAGAAAAGGTGAAAATCTAGAAATTATTTTAAATTTTAAAAAATATTAAATTTTTGAACTTGCATTGTGATGCTTGGTCTTTCGGCGCCTTGGCGTTGTAGTCCCAAAAAAGGTTGAAATTAATTCAACGCAGCGGGCCAGCAGCACCTAATGTCACGACCCAACCCGACCAGGATGGATCCCGCTCGCATCAGGCCGCGACAGAGCTAACAAATCCAAGATCTGGCTTTGAAATTTGCTTCAGAACTTTCTTCCAAATATAATACAAACAGAAAAATACAGAGCTACTATAAACATCCAAATACAACGCAGTTCATCTATCTTTTCTTTCATCAAAATAATCATATACAGATACAGTGCATGACTTCAGACAAAAAGAACAGAACAGAACAGAACAGAAAAGCCATGACTGTACAAAAAATCAAAAGTATCAAGTACCTAATCACAGATCAGACTCAGAACGTCTAGTCCAAGAACTCATTCCCTTTCTCAGAACCTGAAAACCACGCAGAAAACAAGGATGAGCTAACAGCTCAGTAAAACATCAATCACCAATCCAAATCATCAGAAACTCACATCATAAAAGTATCCGTACAGAATTCAAACAATCGTACATAAATCGTATAATAGACAGAACAGATAATAGATCAATCAGAAATTAGCTTACGGATACAGAAAACTAAAATCATGTCGAATCGGAATTCAGAACATAGATCATAAAGCTTTCAGAGTAGACATAATCGTATAGAATAATCAAAATCGTACAGAAATAAGAAATCAAATAATTCACAGAACAGATTCAGATATCAGATTTCAGATGTCCCTGACACAGACAGAATCTCGACGGATTCTGGCCCCTTATGTCTCCCTTCCCTGACAAAGACAGAATCTCAACGGATTCTGGCCCCTTATGTCTCCCGTTGTGCTCATAGCACCAGAACAGAACAGATATCAGAGGTTCTGAAACATTTTCAGATTTCAGAGCTCATTTCAGATTTCAGAATTCAGAATTCCCTGACCTAGACAACAGAATCACATAGGATTCCGGCCCCTTATAACTCCCTTCTGATAGCACAAATACATCAAACATTCAAATCATCTCATTTCAGAAAATTCAGAAATCGTACGAAAATTCAGCGGCATAACGGCAGTATATGGAATTTACACAAAATTCACAGATCCAGAAATTTACCAAATTATCATAGAACATTCACAACAACATTATAAGACTTTCATTGTACTGACAAAACATTTTTCAACATCCTGATAATTTGCAGTTCAATTAAAACACCGCAGAATCCAAAATATCTGGTAAAAATCTTCCAGAAAATACTCAAAACGTGCATAATTAACATCTCAAAGACATACCAAAAGTTACGCGGTAAAACCTTTAGCAGTGCAAAATAAAATCAATTATTCGCTAACGGAAACAAATTTCGGAACAGAAAATGTGTCAAAAATCTCGTTTCTGAAAATTGAGAAAGGAGGAATGTGCCTTACCTCGAATCGGTCGACTTCTCTAACTGTCACAACGGACGAAAACAGACCGGAGTCACCCAAAATTTCTCTTTTCCTTCTTTTCCTTCATTTTTCTCTCTCCTGGACGTTCTCTCTCTTCCAAAAATATCTCATTTCTATATATATCTAGATTGATCGTCCCGGACGATCGCAACTTCGTCCCGGATGATCTATGCTCTGGGACAATCGCAACTTCGTCCCGGATGATCTATGCTCTGGATGAATTTCGTCCAGACGATATTAATTACCGTCACGTACGACTGGGCTCTGGATGATTTTCGTCCAGACGAAATTAATTATCGTCCCGTACGGTCGGCTCTGGACGAATTTCGTCCAGACGATCCGACTTTCGTCCAGACGAACCATGCAGCCAAACAGGCTTTCCTGCACAACCTGTACCGATCGTCCCGGACGATCCAACTTCGTCCGGACGAACCTGGGAGCAAAATGGCCTTTACACCTAAAGGGGTGGTGCAATGGCACATTCTTGTTTACATGCAACGTTGCAACGTTGTATCTAGCAAGCGCCGCGGCTCCACGCACAAAGCAGTCGTTTTTATATATAATTAAATCAAAATTCTGCCACTCACTCCTTCCTCCCTCTTCTCAAGCTCTGGCTTGTTGTGGAAGGAAATAAAAAAAAGGGGAAGGAAGGAGGAGAGAGAAAAAAGAAAGTTAGGTTTTTGATTGTCGGTTTGCTTCATCGCTTAAAAAAATATTTAGATCACCGTAGGTGGCTCTTATCTTATTTCTGTTTCAAACATTTAGAGTTCTACCGTTTGACTCCTCCCAAACTAAATTCTATGGCATTTTCTCTAGATTTCATGAGCTTCTATCATATAACTTATAATATATTATAGTATTGATTATTCTGTGCATTTTAATTGGTTGATTTTGTAATTTTATCGATTAAAAGTGTAGTTATTGCATTGTATACAATTTAATAAGAATATTAATTTTGACATTTTAATATGATTATACTATTGTTGCAAGTATAATGAATGAATATTATTATGTGATTAGGTGATAGCTAGTAGTTATTGCTTATATAATATTTGAATAATAATGTGTGTGAAAATAAATAAGGACTAGTTAGTCACTGATGTTGGTTGGAGATTAACTGACATGTACAGGATGGTAAACAGATGATTTTTCCTTTAAATATTATGGTTTTATTTTATCCTCTATTGATTCATGTGATTTATTGATTCAGAGTTATAAGGAGATAATTTTTGTATCGATGGAAAAAGTGATGACTCTGTTTATTGAGCCAACGGTTACTGATTTATTGATTGTTGAAAAAATACCATGCAAGACAAAGCTTTTTTACTTGCTTAGTGTGATTATTGGGATGCATTATTGATTTATTATCATTATACTGATTTATTATAAGCATGCCACTCTCAAAATATATAAATAGACACCATCTTCTTACATGAAAAGGGAGGAGACCTTTGGGGGCCTGAAACTTTGGAAGCTTGGACCTTGGGCTAGAGATCAAAAGAGTTATAAGGCTTGAAGATTCGCGGAGCTCCACTCCGATAACCACACTGGTGAACCCTCACCTCCACCATTGTTGAACCTCCTCTTGATCATCATCGTTGGATCTCTATCCGACCACCACCACCACCTATCTCAACAAAAGTTCAATCACAATAGATGGTGGGGTGTAAGTTTGACGATAGTTGGTGACCTGACAGAATTATGGCAAAAGTCTAGTGAATGTCGGTGGTTGAGGAGTAGTCTGGTGGCATGAGAACTCTCTGGTTTCTCTTCCTATCATTTTTTCCTAACTTTTTCTCCATTTAGTAACGAATGTGTGGTCTATTTATAGTTTTCAAATAGTGATATGACAAGTAAATATGGAGAAGATCAAGGGTATGCCGAGAGTATTTTGAATGGATACTCGATATCGACTCCTTTGATCGTGGGTCGTTTATCAAGTATTTAAATATCTTAATGATGTTATAATTCGAAGATCTTACGCTCGTTGGATTTTTCTCGTCGAGCCGCTCGATTCGACTATAAGCATGTCATATTTTGATATAATATTTGGTCATCCAACTATGCTTTTAACCTTCCAAATGTGCTTCGGGTTTTTTATTTGGACCCATTTGAACTTGAATTGGGTCGAATTACGTGTCGTTGGGTTCGTTTTTAGAGACGTTCATTTGACTATAAGTTTGCTGAAATTGGAGCTCAGATGATCTCTAATTTAATTTTAGAACTTTCCAATTCAAATTTATCTCGAGATTAATGTTTAATCAATGCTTTAAAAATCGGATCGGACCGGCCGGTCCGACCGTGAACCGCTCTGATGGCCGGTTCGATTCAACCCTAAAACCGCCTTCACTTCAAACCGGCCGGTTCAAATTTTTTTAATAATAACTAAATAAATTATTTTATGTTAAATTCTTCTAAATGTTAATATAAAACTTTAAATTTTATATTATCAAATATTTACTTTAATCATCTCATATGTCTTTTTTCTCCATGTTATAGCTAATGTCATGAGAGAAAGAAAAGAGGTATATAAACAAGATAAAGTACCACCTCCAAGTGATGTGGGACTAAACTATACAAAGCAAAAAGTCACTTTTAAGTTCATATATAGTTATACACTTATACACACTATACAACATAGTTTTTTAACTAATTTTTTTAATTAATTTTTATAATATGAATAATATTTATCTTTTAAGTTAATAATATTTATTTTTTTTATTCATTAATATTAATATTTAATTTTTATTTTTTAATATTTTTTATTATATATATTATGAAGTTTATGTGATTTTTTTTTTGTTCTAAGCGGCTCAAGTAAAAATTATAATATATAAATTATAATATAAAAATTAATTTTTATGATTTGAATAATATTTATTTTTTTACTTTTTTTGTAAAATGTTTATTTTATTTTTTTAGTTAATAATTTTTATTTTTTATCAAATGAATTATTCTTATGTTAAAAAATTTGTAAAGTTTTAGTTTTTCTGTTTTTCAACTCTAAAGATTTTTATATTACAAAATAAATTTTTTTTGTATTAAACCATTTAATTATATTTATAATTTTATATTGAGAGTTTTAAGTTTTTAAATAATTTATATTTATAAATTAAATCTAAATATGTAATATAAATTTAGAATAATTTATAGGAAATTATATGGTTATTATATTTCATTATTTTATCAATTTTATTAAATTTTTTTAATAATATTATTATTTATTATGTCATCCGGTTCAACCCCGGTTCGACCGGTCGAACCGTGAACCTCTCTTTCTTCCGGTTCGTTGTCCGGTCCGGTTTTCAGAACCTTGTGTTTAATCAAGATTAATTTTTTGATAATATATCAATTTAATGTTATATCACTAATTTTAATATAAATTTAGGTTTTGTTTGAGATAACTATCTTACTGATTTGCCTTTCAGTTTATAAGAAGCTATTGTTCACAGTAACTTAAAAAAAAATTTTCTTGCAATAACTTTATAATCCTTTTTATAAAAAGATACAACAATCCCAAATAGACTTTTTTTTTTTAAATAATAAAAAATAGTGATAAAATAAAAATTGTCATTATATATTTTATTTATATCTTTCTTTAAGAATATATATTTTATAGAGTTCTTTATTTTTTTAACGGAAATAAAGTTAAGAATCTTATTTGAAATTATAGCCGAAACAAATCGCTCGTCCGATGTTCTATAAAGCCCGCGCGCGATTCAATTATTCTTCCTTTTTCTTTCTCCTACCTCAATCTCTCTCTCTCTCTAGCCTCTGCTTTCCTTTCCAATTTCCATAGGCCATAGCCACTTCTCTTTGCCGCCTCCATACGCGGAAGAGAGAGAAACAGAGGGGTTTGAGGGAAGAAGAGGAGTCCATGGCATGGGAAAGGGGTGGCTCGAGCAATATGAACCATGGCCGGATTTATGAGGAGGAGAGAGTAATGGGAGATTGGCAGGGGATTCTCGATGGGGTTTTGTATATGAAGGTGATGACGGACGAGCAGATCGAAGTTCTCCGGCGGCAAATCTCCATTTACGCAACTATTTGCGAACAGCTCGTGGTGATGCATAGAACCTTTATTTCGCAGCAGGAAGCCCTAGCAGGTTTGTTGTTCCCCTCTTTTCTTGATTTGAATTTTGTTTCTAAATTTTGACTATCTTGAAATATAGGGTTGGTGGGAATTAGGTACTAGAGGGAATATGGCTCCATTGTTGAGAAGCAAGGTTCTGGGAGTGAAACCTTGTATAATTTCTGGGATTTTATTGGTTTAAATCCTTTTTTGTCACGGGTTTGAATTTTAAATTTTCTTATGGTTTAGATGTTTAATAAGGGTAAAATTGGTGTTTACTTGGAGAAAAAAACCGCAGTTCGTGAGAAAACGCGAGTTTCATGCATAATCAAGCATAGGGTATTTATACCTGGAAAATCATAAGAAGATGGAAAATTGACTACGGGGTTGGCTCAGTTGCAGAGATTCATTGACTAAGGGTTGAAATTAGTACAAAGATGGTCAATCTCCTAGTAGTTGGAGGGACTAAATACAAACACCTTTCAATCATCAAAATAGGTGATGCCACGGGCATTTAGAGGAGAAATTATTCTATGTGGAGGTCGGATGGAGCTCTATGTTTAGGTGCAGTAATGTTAACAGTACCGAGCCGCGGTACATAATAAAGAAGTCATGTGACACATTCTGATTGATCTCCAAACAACTTAATAATTAATCCATTTTTAGAGTGACCATAATGCACGATGGTCTTAAATATAACAATAGCAGGAGGTGACGAAGTTGACCCTTGTCCTTGGATAGCGTGGCTAGTTCATGTTCATTCAGCATTGGCAGCAGTGGAGTCGGATTTTTTTTCTTAGCGGAGGCATTTAAATTAATGAAATAATTTTCTTATTTGAAGGGGTATAAATTAAAATTTTATTATTAATAACATCACAAAGTGAGGATTTAATATATATATATATATATATATATATATATATATAATTGTTCTTAAATTTTCCCTTGAGCGTGGTGTGGTGCTTGTTGAAGTCTTGAATGTTGTCTAGTTTTGTATATGATGACAAGCAACTTGATCAATATTTTTGTATATAATGCATCTGAGATTTTGTTTGGGATGGCTTTCTTATTGCTTTCTAAAGCAATTTTATAGTATAAAAATTATAATTATTGTATTAAAAAATTATTTTTAAGAAGCAATAAGAAGGCTGTCCCAGCCGAGCCCGAGTCAGCTTGCAACAAACAAAGTAGTTGTTTGGTCTCCAGATGGCTGCAATGAACAACACACACCAACACACAATATTAATTGTTGTTATGAGGTCTATTTGTACAGAGCATGGGCAGCATTTAAAAGGGCTACAACACAGAGTGCTAAGAGCAATGCACACTCGACAATTGTGTTAGTCAACTATAAGACATGCAGTGCTAAGAGCAATTTTTGATATAAGGATGTTTGCGCAATGATCACCCGAAAGATATACGAAGTGGGCAATGATCAATGTCTTGTTCACAATTGTCAGTAAAGAAGATATCATGAGTTTTTTTTTTAATATCTTAGGGGCTATTTGGTATTGGATTTGAAGCAGGATTTACGCTGGTTTTATGGTAAATTCTGTCAAACAGTTTTTGAGCGCCTAATAAATATGAATCCCTCTTAAATCCCAGACTTATAGTGTAAATCCAGTATTTACTAAATCTCGTCGTTTGGCGGATTTAACAAGATTTACAGATTTGCGAAGTTCTTCCTCGGGGTGCGAGCGAGCAAGCTCACATCTTGACTTCCAATTCGACACCGTCAAAAGAGGCAAAGAAGCTGCTTTAGCGCCTATCAAAAGTGATTTCAGGAGAAGCACCCGAAGCTGAAGCAGCCACGAAGAAATGGTGACGAGGAAAAGCGACAACAACGAATATGGGAAGAAGATGGAAAGCAAAACCTAGACAGACTCCTAAATTAGGAATTAATTTAAGCTAGCATTAAATAATTAATTTAGCTTAATTAAATAATTAATAGTATACTTGTCATTAATTTTTTTAATTAATATAATTTAAAATAGAAATAGTAAATTACATACGTAATATTATAAATAATAATTAAATAGAAATTGAATATTTAAGTAAACAATGAGATAATTAATAATTAATAATTAAAACTAAAAAATAATACTTAAATAATTAATTAAATCATTAGTATGAGTATTAGTTAAACAATTTGTAATATCAAAAAATAATTAACTAATTAATTAAGATTTAGGAATATAATTATACAATTAGTAATATAATAAGTAATTTGATAATTAACATCTAAATAACTAATTTGATAATTAGTAATAATTAAGTTAGTTTTTATTTATATTATTTATCATTATAATTTATTAAAGGTAATTAAAATTAAAGTTAATAAGTAATTCATAGCTAACACGCATGTTAAACTTATGTTGAATTAGTAATTAACTTATTAATATAACTCAATGCTAATCATTCCAAATTTTTAGTTCTTATTTATGCGTTATAAATATGTTCACATTTAAATCCTATACTGCCATAAATCCTGAAATCTGTTGCGAAATAGTTGCTCAGATTTAACATATGTCATACCAAATAATTTTCGGGATTTAACACCCTCAAGATTTATTAAATCTGAATTTACAGGCTTTACTAAATCCCATTAAAGTTAAATCCGATTTGTTGCCAAATAACCCCTCAAGGCTAGTTTCATAGTTTGAATTAGAAATGTGTTTGGAAGACGAGGAGTTTTTTAGATTCTTTTATTTGATTGGATGTAATTTGAAATCAATATGATTTTCAACTTCACAAATACAATAGAAAATTTTCAAAAGTGGGGATTTTGTTTCTCGACTCAAAATGAGTGGGGAAAAAAGAACAAAGTCATCACTTTTTAAAATATGTTATTCAACTACAACTGGCCAAATGCACCTAGAGAAAAAACCTGCTGAATGAATTGAAAATGAGTCATATTTATAGATTTTTGTATGTCTATTTTAGTTCTTATTCGAGATATTTCCTTATGATTATCCTCAATAGATAATGGAGATTGTATCCTTTCATGTCCATATTTGATCATATGATGATTTCACCTAACATAGACAACTCGATATAATTTATGCAATAACATCATGAAATGATCAATGATAACTGATCGAAGTTTTAAGGGGTGGATTGGCAAGAACAATTTCAAGAAGTTTATTTCCTTTTGAACAAATTTGATAAAAAAAAAAAAAAAAACAAACGACATCATCTTGTCATTTAAATTGGATGTACTTTTTTCCCCAAGATGAGTATTTTGGGACAAAGCTTATAAATTGTTTCATCCATCGTGTCTCGGTGAAACACTTTTCTTCTTTTCATACTGCTTGTCTTGACAATACCTTCTTTTCTGTTGTCTTCAAATCATAGTCCAATATTATTAACTTGACTTTGCAGGAATGAAGTTTGGAACTATGTTATACAACCCTTTAGTGTCAGCAGAAGTCCCAAAGGTTGCTGCAAGGCAACGGTGGATCCCAACGTCCATGCAACTACAGATTCTCGAGGACATTTTCAGGCAAGGCTATGGAACTCCCAGCAAGCAGAAAATAGCTGAGATCACTTCTGAGCTCGCAAAGCATGGCCATGTCACTGATGTTAAAGTATATAACTGGTTCCAGAACAAAAGAGCTCGATCCAAAAAAAAGCAAGCTGAAAGTGAGGCAGAGATTGAATCTTCTGGCAGGAAGAAAACCAAGGTAGAGGAAATCCATGAGAATGAGGACCCCGTTCAACCTGAGCCCAACAGAAGAGAAGACGAACACAGTTCTAATGACATTGAAAGAGCTCTGTGCATTCAGGAACAAATGCCTTATCCAAGTATGTGGTCACATTCTTTTCCTAGGGTGTAAATAAGCTAAATATGAGCACGTTAGGGACTTAGATTCTTGTTCAGTTCGGTTTATTACCTATCAAAATTGGTTTTGAGTTAGAAAGATCTTACTCGTGTGATACTCATTTTTTTTAGAGTGAATATGTCTTTTACGCATGCAAAGTACAAGTTTGTGATTTTCATAATATAATGTCTTTTGAGAATCATAGATCTTAGAATAAATTATATACTAATTTTGAACAATAAAATGTATGAGTTAAAAGCAAGCTTTCTATGTCTAACCAATAATCAACCAATTGATGAGAAAAAAAGTTGTATCACTGAGTAATATCAAAATCTTACTAATAGATACTAATCAAGCTCAGAAGAGTGATAGACAATCTATGGATCTTATCAATTTTCTATGATAGTTCATGATGATATGACACATCCTTTGGCCCCCCCTGCTTAGGGTATCTTCAACCGAAAAATTTATTTTCCACTCCAAAATGCAGTAAAACTTAAAATGTAGTCATTCTTCTCCAATCGAACGTCATTTCTTCTTCTTTCGCACGCTTCCTGCGAAGGTAATCATCTTTTGTGTTGTTTTCTCCTCTTTCGCTCACTTCCTTGGCAAATTCCTTAGCGAAATTTTTTGGCTTAGGTGAACAGTGCGACGCCAATATGGCGTTGCACTGTTCAACTACCGAAATTTGGCGTGCGATTTGAAGTTTAATGGAGAAAATGATGGACGGCATAAGGTGGTATGGAGTTCGGTTGGAGATGATCTTATAGGTTCAGATTAAAATTTAGTACTATATGAATAATTATAATTAAATAGTAAAGTAAAATTATGGTTACTTTGGCATGTTCTTACAATGAGTTTATTCTAAATAAGTGGTTCAGTAGCTTTGGCAAATTGATTTCATTACTTGCCCAGTTTCTTGGGCAAGTGGTCATTTAATAGTCTTCACTCAGGCTTCGATCAACTCTTAGTTCAAATTTGCTTCATTCACGACAAGTTCCAACTTGAAGTATTTTCATAATCTTTCAATGCATGAAGGTTGAGAATTTTACTATGGGGATTGCGAAGTTAAGTGAGAACTAGTGGTGTAAGCTAGTCGAGTCGAATTGCAGGGGCGGAACTGGCCCTAATTTTCAGGGGGGGGGGGGGGGGGGCAAACTTATAAGGCATACATGTCGAGGGTCCAAAGAGGTAGCGCTCGACTCGAGCTCGACTCGTTTAGAAAATATCAAGCTCGAGCTCGTTTGAGAAGCACCAACGCATGTGATGGGTATTATTATAAATATAATATATATAATTATATCGAGTAGCTTGATAAGCTTTCGAGTCGAGTTAGGTTGAGCTTGAACTCGAGCTCGTTTATCATTTGAGCTCGATTGTAGGCTCGCGAGCTCGTTAACGAGTCGAGTTCGAGCCGGCTCAAGAGTCATGTCACTGATGTTAAAGTATATAACTGGTTCCAGAACAAAAGAGGCAATTGCCCCCCTCAGGCTAACGTGGTTCCGCCCATGTCGAATTGTGTACTTGCTTAGTTGAGTCATGCTCATTTAATTCATGTTGAGCTCAAACTCAAGCTTGAGGTTAAATTGAACTCATTTGTTCAGTTCGAGTGAAAAATATTAGGCTACAGTTTGATGAGAAAGCTCTAGATTGACTCGTTTTTGGAGCTTGATTTCTTATTTTGATCCAGACAAAAAAAAAAAAAAAACTCTTAATAGGCTAATATAAATGCCGATGTGTTAAATAATATTAATCGAGCCACCTCGTCGAGCGAGTTAAGCTTGAGCTCATATAATGTATGACCATGAAGTTAAGCTCAAACTCATGACATGATATGGTTGCCAGCTAGGGGTGTAAGTGAGCCGAACTAGCTCGAGCTCGACTCGTCTATGGGCTCGCGAGCTGAGCTTATCGAGCTGAGCTTATCGAGCGAGTTAAGCTCGAGCTCGCTTAGTAAACGAGCTTGAGTTCAAGCTCGAGCTTGCTTGTCTCGTGAGCTCACGAGCCGGTTCGAATAAATATTAATATTTTTAAATAATTTTATTTTATTTATTAATTTTAAATATTACAAAAATTAATAAAAAACACCTAAGTTTTATTTAAATGTTAAACATTTCATTTTTTTTCTAAATTTTAACTAAGTTTTAAAATCCCGCTTACGTTTTAATAATCCCGCCTAATTTTTAAAATTCCCGCCCATGGCTCGCGAGCCGGCTCGAGCTCGCTTACAGTGAAACAAGCTCGAGTTCGAGCTCGCTTTCCAACTGACGAGCCGAGCTCGATAAGGGCTTAAACTCGACTTGACTCGACTCGTTTACACCCCTATTGCCAGCCAACCTTCTCGACTACTAGAAATTGAGGGTGTATCTAAATGAACCTCATTGAATTCTCCAATTTAACATGTCTTGTGCCACAGTTGATTCTAGTATCTGATGTCTGGAATTCAATTTTGAAATATTTCTCTCCCTTCTCTTATCTCAAATTTAAAAGAGCTAAAGAGTTCAAATAATTTAATTGTCACTTAAACTCAAAGAGGTAATACTCTCGATGACACATTCTTAAAAGGAATAAGGAATAAACTACACTTCAGTATATCTTTGAAATTAAAAAAGAGAAGTTGCCAACACAAAGTAGTTGTCCTGGTCAGCAAGGTTTGATTTCCTTCTATATAAGTAGAGGCAAGGGATTTTAAACTTTGGAGGAGGTAGAGCCTCTATAATTTCAATATAGAGGCACTTGAACTTGAGGTTGGCATTTTATGGCACGATGAGGAAAAGTTATTACGTCCGGACAAAAAATCAGAAATTCAGACAAATACCAAGTGCTCGGTACTGAGCACCCAAGTGATGTGGCATTTTGTTATTGGTCTCTGGACGCGTTCGGTGTCCGGACACAATAATTACTCCATGATGAGGAAGTGATGGCTTGACACTACTTTTTTTGGAGTTAAGTCTCATCAATAAGAGGAGTAGAGGAAAGAGTTCTAAGACTTGGTTTTCATCCCCAAAGAAGATAATAAGATGATCCTCACTTCTCAAGAAACTTGACATGATGAGCAATTCTTGAAAATAAGTTTTATAGATGAGTATGACGCCTTTCGTCTTGATGACTTCAATATACTAAAAAAAACTAACACATTAGTTGACTGACAATAAGTTTTTCTAAAAGAACTTATAGATTATTTAGTTGGCCCAGTGTTAATGACTTAGATTTTATTTGGAATAGTTTTGGCAGCCATCCAAGCTCCAATTTCAACAAAATTATAGTAAATGTGATCAGCTCAATGAGAAGAATCCAGCATCACAAAAAATAAGCCAATCCGAGTCTAAATAAGTCAGAATCAAGAGCCTGAGCCTAGTTGGAAACTTTGTAATAGTAATTGGGGGACCAAATGATGTCAAAACTTTCATTCTTAAAGTCAAATTGAGCATCGCAACAAGATGAATCCAACAAGCCTAAAATCATTTAATTACGAATGCTTAAATGCTTCGGATTTAGGGATGATCAAAAGAATCAATACGAGCCGTTTAATATAATGTTCCATATTGTCTTCATGTTTATGGGGCATGCACTTTCAGTAACTTATAAATAGACTCCTACTCTTTACATGAAAGGAACCCTTGGTTAGAGATTCATGAGGGCTTGAAGACTTGAAGAATCGCAGAGATCATCGAAGCACCACTGTTGTCGTACCACCGTCAAACAATGGCCGTCAGACCTTCAACGCTGGATCTTTGTTGTCAGACCACATCTCAAGCACTTCCACCAGACTACCGACTGACTGTCATTGTCAAACCTTTGTGGTTTGACCACCATCGTCAAACCTTCATCACTCAACCAACACCGTTGGGCCATCGTCTGATCGTCGCCGTCGAACCATCGCTCGTTCATCGTCATAGACTTTCATGCTTGATTATCATCATCGAACTGCCGTTGCCCGAGCACATTCATCATACCTTTGCCATTGTTGAATTATCAACATTAGATCGATGCTTTTTGACAATAGTCGACTAGTCGTCATACCACTACCATTGTCGAATTTCCAACATTAGGCCACCGCCATTCAACCACTATTATGAAACGGCCGCCACTCGATCACTGACATCACCAGATCGCCATCATCAAACTACTACCGCTCGACGGACACTATCAAATCATTATCAATAATGTACCCATATTATCCCATATCTAACTTCTCTTGCATATGAGGCTCACAAAGACCTCCCACCAGAACATAAATTTCTGATGAGAATGATAAACTCGTTGAAGGATAGGAGGCATAGGTAAGCTCCTCCTTTACTTATCATGAATAGTTTTAATCTGATTAATAATTTACTAAGAAATACAGTTCAGAACAGGAAGAAAATTTATCAAAGCTTTCCAAATTCATCTGATCCTACAACAAATACATTTTCGAAGGACGTAGATGTCAAAGACTTGACATCAGACATCTGACACTAACAAATTCACACAAATAATACCCAAATCATTTGTGTTCTTATTACTTACAATGAATTAGCTGCACTGCTCCAATACTATAATTCTGTTTCATAACCTACCAATGGTGAATGGTTCTTCGACTATTAAAACCATCTCGAATTTCACATTTCCCATGTTTCCATTTTGCAGCTCGAAAATACGATAAAGAGTCTTCGAACTGTAATTGAATCCAAGCTATGTACAAGGTACAAATCGCTTCTTCTTCCTTACACCTTCACCGAGAAGAGAATCTCCATCACCGTAGAGAAAGTACCGGAGACCGTGAAAACGACGCCAATCACAATGATCGCTCCGTCTGTAACCACCCCAATCCAACCCATCTCCGGCCCAAAAACCCTAAGATGAAAAGCGGCCGGAAGAACAAACCCTAGGATGCAGCAAACGCTGCTCCCAACCAGCGACAGGAAGTCGGTGAAATTGGGCACAATCAGCGTCACCAAGCACACCACCATCACCAGAGCCCACCTCAACCATATACAGTATTGCTTACTGTAGGCCCACCGCTCGGCCACCTCGTACACTGGATTCATCATGATCGGAAGGGTGAAGAACAGATTGATGCAGAGCCCAATCTGCACGGCCAGGGGGATTATGCCATGGCCCAGGTTAGTGGTTATGATGTCGCTTGTATCATCACCGAAGGCAGCATACCCGAAGGCTCCAAAGGAGGCGTACAGGGCGGAGATGAAGGCCATGGAGAGGCCTAGGGTTCGCCCGAAATTATTCTTGTCGGCTGCTTCCGATTCAAGTGGAAGCACCATGCCGATCCCCTCAAAGGCATAGACGGCGACGCCGAGGCCGTAGAAGATGACGGATGACCCGCCGAAGGAGACCAGATCTGGCTGTCGGTGAGCGAAGGTGTTTACATCGACACCGAGAACAACCACCATGGCGGCTATATCGACTATGTCGGCAAATATGCTGAGGGGAGCGAGGAGGGTGAGGCTTCGGATTGAGTTGAGAGCGAGCTGGAAAGGAAGCAAAGCGGCGAGGGAGAGTAATTTGTTAGGCTTTTGAGGGAGTATGTGGGTAAGCGTGTTGGAGATGAATATCAGGTACCCGACGCAGAAGCTGGCTTGGCTAAGCACGATCATAAGATCTACGGAAAGGCGACCGACACGACCGGCGACGGCGAAGCCGAGATCGCCAAAGGAGGCGATCTTGGAGAACCCGACTTCTTCCTCGAGGCGGCGGCGGGTGCGCGTGAGAAGCATCATGCAATGATATGTGAGGGCACCGACGACGAGGAGCATTAAAGTTCCAGCGGCCCATCCGGTGCGCTTGAAGGCGTATGGGAGGCCGAGAACGCCAGCGCCGACGATGGCGATGAAGACGTTGGCGAAGGTTTTAGGTTGAGAAGAGAGGTAGCTTCCGGATTTGAGGCCGAGAAGGGGAACCGATGGGTCGCCGGCGATTATCGGTAAGGCATGTGACGAGGAACTCGCTTCCTTGAACACCATGGCTGCTGCGCTTAAAGGATTTAGGGCCGGTCAACAAAGAGGAGAAGGCGAGACGAAATACTTAGGATTTTGGAGGTCACGTGGTGCAGGTTCGAGCGCTGGGCTCCATATATAGAAAGCAGTTGGGCTCGCCTGGGGTCGGGGTCCGTGCTAGTGGGGCCTGCGGAGATGACTTTTTGGGACCGTCCAAAGTTGTACCGCCGACACAAGATAAGAACGAGCGTGATTGAAAAAGAAAAGCAGAACAAATTATCAATTTTTTCTTAAAAGAGGGAGATTGACCAAATTTAATTATGATAATTAAGTCCTAAGAGGTATTTTTGAACCGTCCCTTCCGCAATAAAATCCGAGGCCCCTTAGGCCTAGGGGTGTAAACGAGTCGAGTCGAGTCGAGTTTAGGTCTTATCGAGCTCGAAGCTAAATAAGCTCGGCTCATGAGCTCGTTAGTAAATCGAATTCGAGGCAGCTCACGAGCCAGCTCGGCTCACTTACACTCCTATTAGGGCCACAAAGTAATGCCCTGAAGCTCCACCTTGAGTTCTTAAAAGCTTTTGTTGTAATAGCAAGTTGGGTAGCAAAAAAAGCATAGCTGACCCATCATTATTTAGCTTGGTTGGTGAGCTAGTATAATTGGGAATCTTCTAACCTATGCTCGATTCCCCTTGAGCTGCAACTCCTCTTAAGTGGGGCCCAATCAAGTGCGGGACATGAGGTTTCTGGGGTGAGTGTCTCTTCTAGGTCAGTCGAAGATTAGTCACGCCGTCAAGCGCCCTTTTGGGGTGGCAACAGAAGAATTCCTCGTTCAAAAAAAAAGAAGAAGAGGCTTTTAAAATATTTCTCACTTAATTTCTAATCATTAATTAAATATTATTATAATTCTTTATTTATATATGTAACATATACATTTATTGATACCATAATTAAATTTAATAAGCAAAATAAATATATTTTTATTGATAACAATTTAGCTTTAATCTTCTACTTCATCTTCTCTTCACATTAGTACACATATTAATTTGGATCAAGCTAATTAAGATATTTGTATAATCTAAAATTAGTTCAGCTACTAATAACTAACTTAGAATTCACTCAAGATATGATGTCATTAACTCACTTATGCAGCTCACATTGGTCTCATGGTTACGAGTTTTGACTACCAACCAAAAAATTTTGGGTTCGAGTCATATATTTGTATCGTGTGTATATGAATTTGTCTAAATTGCCTAAATGTCAAATTCTCTCGTGGTCTCTTTTTTTTAGCTTAGTTTGACCCATTCTTCTTGTTCTCAAAGGAATCAACTTAGTTCTATATATATTCACCTAATTTTATCATAAAGAATCTTTGAACTCAATATCATTTTTTTTTTACCTTGGGCTTGATCTTTATTGAGTATTGGTTTCACATCATCTCCAATTTTATATCCAACTTTTAAATAGTTTTGTGAGCATTAATCTATGTCTAAGACATAAAAGTGATAAAACCATACCATGAAGCATTTCGAGGAAAGATTGCTATACATTAATCATCCTAATAATCATGTCACTTCTAAGCAATTTAACTCATATTTAATATATGTACATCCATATTTGTATGGAAGACTTCGTATGGGATGACTTTCTTACTACTTTTTAAAGCAAATTTGTAGTATTAAAATTTCTTGAACTAAAAATTGTTATACTTGAAAATTGTTGTAGAAAGACGTAAGAAAGTTATCCCAAACGAAGTCAAAGTCATTTTTATAGTATGAATATGGTTCAACAAAGTTGTTAGCCTATAACTATTAAAACTTATCCAAAGTTCTCAAGTTACCTAAGATTAGATCTCATCAACTCACATAAGAGTTAGGCTTATTCAGCTCTTACTATCGAACTATTGAAGTCACCATCAATTATATTGATTACTAGTCTACAAGTAACTAAAGCTAACTAAGGGGTTCTCGTTAACTAAACTTATTAGTTTATATTAGTAATAAACCCTGCTAAAGGGAACTATTTCTTAGAAAGATTGCTTGTCTTGATTTTTCAGTTATTAGATATTACTTGATCAGTCTCATGTGTACATCACTAACTATTTCAAGTATATTTATTTATTTATACTTTATTATGTATTTCTTCATTTACCACCAACCTTAGACTACACCCATAACTATGGGCTAAATGCTAAAGATTACTATCATTTTGTATTTTGCCACAACTCCAAAATATCAAATTCTTTTATTTTCCTTTTTAGCTCACTTTGAATCTCCATTCCTCCAATTGGTCCTTTGTAAACTCTAATTAGCTATAAAAAAGTTTAAATTCAATATCTCATTCTATTCCAATAAATAAGTTTGGCTAGATGTAAAAAGACTCCTTATGTTTTATTATTTTATTTTTATTATTTTTTAATATTATTATGCAGCCATTTTTATATCATTATTCATGAACCGTATTTATAAATAGGAGGTCAAGGATAAAGCATGCACATCGCATCATTTGTATTGTTGGGCCAAAACTTTGTCTAATCCAAATCACATATTATGTCATTGTCCTCTTTTGTTTTGGTTTGACTCCTCGTGTAAATCCTCCCTTGTTAATTGTAAAGGATATATGAATATAATTGTTCAACCAAATATCTAAAAAATTAACTTCAAGCTTAATTGATATGTTTTAAGGTAATCTAACTTGGTCTCGATCTACTCAATATGAGCTTAAAAGGATATTATCAAGTCTACAAATGAACTGTCCCCAAGTAGGAGAGCATGTACTATAAAGCCACCCGTAGCGACTCTACAAGTTGGTGACTTCTTTCATATGAGAAATGATTGATTAGCTATTCGACTATTTGTCCACCCTTGAAAGCCGTGCCAAATATTTCTTATTAGCACGATGAACAACTTTTTTTTGTCTAACTTTCTGATTATATTTAAAAACTCTTAACTTTTTTATTTTTTATATAGCCACGTGTCACCAATTCTATAATGCTCAAGCCTCAACCCAAATTTATAAATAGGGAGTTAGAGGGTAAGCATGGCGGATGCAATTTGTTATACTTAAGCTTATTTTACAAAGATCTTAGAACTTCTCACTCTAGAACTTATTTCTCTCTCTCTATTTCTTTGGTCTCCTTTTGCTTAGTATTCTCAATATAGTTACTTTTTATTCATGAATAATTATAGGTTTAACATCCTAATTAGTGTGATAAGCATGGAGCATGCTACAAACTAAAGATATGTATTTCGTGAAGTAGAGAAACAACATCGAGATAGACAAAAATCTATGAACATAGAGAGCAATCAGGAATTCATCACTTCTTTTAATTTAAAGAGAGCATGATAATGATGATCCAGGGAGCATTAAAGCAAATTCTAACGACTTTTCTAAGGATGGAACTGCAAGCAAGATCTGATGATTATGTTATGAGGAGAAGAAAACTTTCTAGAGCTAAATCATTGTCTTCTAAACCAATAATTAATAAGACTTATTACCCATATAGTGAGGAGTTGACCTTGACTCTTTATTGAGAAGAAAGGCATATTGAGAAGAGAAACATGCAATTGATAAATGCTTTTTCAAGGGATATGAAGTGGCAAAGCCTCCAAGAAAGTTCAAAATTCCTCATTTAGATTCATATAAGGGGAAGACAAATCTTGCCTACCATGTCATTTATTTAGAGTTAGTCATCTCATTGCTTGACATTGACAATGTATTGAAGCGTAGATTGTTCTTCACTATCTTAAAGGAATCTCCTCTATAGTGGTTCTCACATACTTCCATTTGGGGTGATCTCTTCTTTTTTTGAGTTGAGAGAATGTTCATCAGCTAGTTTGCCATTGCAAGAAGGCATTTGAAGAATATGTAGGCATTATGCCAATGAGGCAAGAGTTAGCAAGTTTTTGAGGAGTTATGTTATTTGATTACAAAACGAAATGCTAATATGAAGGATTTAAAGTTGGATATGGCCTGAGTCGCTCTAACATGAGGTCTACAGGAGGGACCTTTCATATATGCACATAGCTTACAACAACTAGGGATTTTGGTCTTATAGTTGGAATGTCTCAATAATCATGTCAATACAAAGGAGCAAAACACTGAGACCATTGTAGCGTCGAGGAAAAAATAGAAGAATTATCTATGAAAGTAATTTTGATAATTCATAGGATCAAAGGAGTCGTCATAGGATATAAGGACTAAAGGGAGATTTTATAAGGAATATAGAAGAAATGTACGCCATCAATGAACTCATTTTTTTTAGGGGCAAGTGTGAAATAAAGAGCATTAAGATGATCACCATGATGAAATGTTGTTGCGATCTCAAGTATGTCATTTTTTAAATATAACTCTACTGAGAGTCTCCATGGTTAAACTTGTAAAGGTCATTTTGAACAAATAATGGTTTAAGAGACTAGTGTTAATGAGGTCACGAGGACCACTCTGTGATGAATCAAACTACTACACTTATCATCATGATCATGACCCATAGGAGAGTCGAAACCTAAGGAGTCTAGTCAAGGACTTAATAAAGACTAGTAAGATAAAATAAGTAGTTCTTGCTAATGCATGTAAGAGACTAGGGAGGGTGCCCATGGAGGAAGCTTGTAATAAATGAACTAGTCCTGATGTTGGTAATTCATATGGCTAGAGTGTTTCTTGCAATACATTACAAAATAAGAGGAAATGTATCCAACCATGCCCTCCTCAAAGAACTTCGATCAGTAGATATGAACTTTATAAGAACCTCAAGGGAGCCTACTACCAAAATGTCGTTTTCCCTATGTTAGGTCCTAAGTTTTATTAGGGTCTTGGTGTCACTCCATTTATGATTCTCGATCCAATAATGATGCTCCTTTTATCATGCAACTCCATCCCTCTTAACTCCACCACCTCTTCACAGTTCAAAGGTTTATGTCTCCAGCTTGTTTAATAATGCTCGTCCTGCTCACTCTATTTTTATACAACATACCTCTTAGCATTTTAGTCAAGAATACCATTGTATCATACTTTACCTTCCGAAGTCTACCACAGTATCAAAGAAGACATCATTGCAATCTTCACTTAAAAAAGAAGCTCTTATCAAGTGTATCTTGCCTTCCTTTACCATTATGTGACCTTGGCAGAGTAGCTCCACATTGAAGTTTTCATGAAAATTTCTCTTATAAGATTAATACCAATGAGCATACAAGAGATGTAAGAGATCAATACATAAGCTTCAAAAGGATTAAAAATTAGATCTTAGGGCATCATTATATTTAGACTTCATTTGTGGTGGCTTTCTTATTGCTAATTAATGCAGTTTTCTACTTAAACAAAGTCTATTTAAAAAAAAATTTGTGCAAAAAAATAATTTTAGAAAGCAATAAAAAAGCTGTCCAAATGAAATCTTAATGGAAGTTAAAAATTAGTGTATGTTAATAAATATATTTAAATATTAAATGTATAAATATTTTTTTTGGGAAATATAAATAAAAAATTTAATATCTCCACAAAACATTCCTGCTTTAACACGTCATTTGACACTTGACACCTCCTGTATGGATCCACGTAATTACTCACGTGATAGTGACGTGGCAAGACACAAAGGAACTGGACTGTTGTTAACCACTTACATGTGGCAAAGAATTAGTGGTTGGAAGACTTTTGGGCTTTGGTAGGCTGACAGCATTTTTCCAAGCAATATATATATATATATATATATATATATATATATATATATATATATATATATATATATATATATATATATATATATATATATATATATATATATGTATAATATCTAAAATTTAACATTTTTTAACATAATATTCAATTTTCAATGTAAAATAAAAATACTTAATGTTAATTTAGTTAAAGTAGAATATATTTTTTATACTTATATTTTGATAAATTTAGAGATTAAAATAATATATAAATAAATATAAATATTTACATATTAAATATAAAAATATATTTTTTATTATGTAATTTTTTCTTTAATATCGAGAGGTTTGATCTTATCTTTCACCATTTATTTTTTCACAGTATCCTTTCTCCCTATATTCTTATGATTAGTTGAATAAAAAGACAAAATGTTCTTAACTTCAGCTTTGGTTGATTTTGAACAATAACTTGCGAGCTTAACTTACTGGAAACTGCAAACGCTGTGATACAGTTAAATTCTTGTTTTATTACAAAAATAAAAAAGATAATTACAATGCAATTTGCAATTTAAATATTAATGTCTGATTGTGTAATTAAAATAATTGTATTATTACATTTAATAGCTAATTAGTGGTAAGGTAAATCTTTATTAGGATTATTAATTTATATTATATTTGGAACTATTTTTTTATTATTTCTTAAAATAATTTATTAGTATAAAAAATTAATTTTTTTATTAAAAATTATTTTAAAAAGTAATAAGAAAGTTTAATTTTTGTTGATCATTTGAATATCAATTTATTAATTATCATTTAGAATTTAAAATAAATCTAAATATTTATTTTCATCTCTAAAGGGCTTTTCTAATTTTAGTGATATTTGGTGATAAATTTCAGATGAAGTGTTCCATCAAATAAGACAAAGAAACGGTCCATTAGTACGTACTTATCTTGAAGTTGCTATCATTTTGGTGATAGCTTAGTTCCTTTATCTGTGGGACCCGTTTGAGCATATTAAAAATTTTATCACATCAACAAAATGAAATTTTATTCTCAAAAATAAAATCTATAAAATAGTTTTGAAGAGAGAGAGAGAGAGAGAGAGAGAGAGAGAGAGAGAGAGAGAGAGAGAGAGAGAGAGAGAGAGATTGTCCGCTTTTGCCTAACAATCTCACGGTTTTGTCGTGTTGATGTAACTTCCCAGTAGGTTACCTATCTCAGAATTGCTCTAGGATGAGCACGCTTAACTGCAGAGTTTCTTACGAATATTCCAGTCAATATACTAAAAGACGCCTCGATGTTTAAGAATTAGTTTTCTTTAACTTAACAGGTTTTATATCATATATGTAAAACTTGAACCTAAGACAATTGATAATCAAAACTCTTAACTAACATATCAAAATGAGTTGCATCATTACTCTTTTTAATACTAATTAATTCTATACATTTCAGTACCAAGAAGAACAACGTAACTACTGTAAAGCAGGCTAAAACTCCCTTTAAAAAATGCAGCTGAGATAGTTATAAGAGATTGTCGGAAGAATGGCTTAGATATGCCCTACTGAAGCTTTACCAATAATGAACATTTACAATTCCATTTGCAGCATTTTTTTTAAAGGAATTCTCATCTTATCATTGGATAACGGTTTCAATAGCTATCTTCTTACCAGCGACCAAATAGGAAGAATCAAACAACACCTGTCCTAAGTGGATAGGTCACTGAGTGGAGAGAGAGAGAGAGACGTGGATGAGAGAGAGAGAATAGTAGAGGGGTGTAAGAGTCAATCCGACTCGCAAGCTGGCTGGAGCTCGGCTCGAAAAATTACTTATGAGCTGAGCTCAATGGGCTAGCAAGTCAAACTTGAGCTTGTCCCTACTCAACTCGTTAGCTCACAAGTTGACTCGGTTAAAAATATTAATATAAAGTATAATTTAAATATATTATGATTCAATATTTTATGTACAAAGTTATTAAAAATATTTAAAAATTATATCTCATTACATTATACTAAATGATTCTTTTATTATTTTTCTCATAGTTTTTTTTTTTAATTATTTTATTATAATAATTACTTAAATCATAATTATCTTTTCTATTTTATAATAAATAAGCTCACTTGTGAGCCAGCTCAAACTTGACCTAACGAGTCGAGTCGAACTCACCTCAACTAGTTTACAACCTTAACCATCGTATATTCTCTCTCTTTTTTGTCACAGGGCCAAAGAACGCGTGCCACCTACCTTGATTAAGGCAAAAAGAAATAAAGAATGAATGAGTCATCAACCTACGTGTATAAATAAGAAAAATATCTTTTTATTTTAATGGCATAGACGACCACAAATAGTGTCTTTTAAATATAATCAAATTTATATATTAAATTTATTTTAAAAAATAATATATTTTCTTACACTTATCTCATAATATATTTGATGAATAAAAAATTATCATGAGCAATTTTTTATTAAATACTTAAAGCCTTTTTACACTTTTTTTCTATCTATAAAATTGTTTGAATTCATGACAGTTCTTCAATAAGTGTTTTTGGCATGTTTTTAAACAAATTAGGTTAACGGGTCGAATTCAAGTCATTCGGATTGCTAGCTAGTTAGATTTAAATAGGTGTTTTTGGCATGTTTTTAAACAAATCAAATTCGGGTTCATTGGATTCAAATTATATCAATTTTGAATCAAACTCGAACTAAACCCTATAGAGGAAGCCAATTAACCAACATACCAGAGACTAAGGCTTCGTTTGGGACTACTTTTTTACTGCTTTCTAAAACGGAGTTTTAGCACAAAATTAAAAAAATTTATACTAAAACTCCATTTTAGAACTAAAACTCCATTTTAGAAAGCAGTAAAAAAGCCGTCCCAAACAAAGCCTAAAGAAGCTTTGCTAGGCGGCTGATGGACATAAATCATATAAAATTATTTCTTAAAAAAATATTCAAACAATAGTTTCTTTAGTTAATTAATTTCTATATTAAAATTTGTATTTTCTTTTGAAAATATAAATCTTTATCAATAATAGACTTAAAGGCATAAATATCAATAGTAGTATGAAATGCACGAACAAAGACCTTGAAGAATTTATATTAGAAATTTCATATATAATTTCAAGCCATCGAACTTCTAAAAAATCAAAAAAGAAGAATTACATACATTGATAAATGTTTTGGAGCACTGCACAAAGAAAATAAGAAAGTAAGAAAAAAAAATTTAATAAAGAGTGTTATATGTAAGACATGTAGCAGTAATAGAAGCTATACAGATTAACAGTGAGGGAAAGAGAGTAATATTAAGAAGCAAGTCTTCCCTTAAATAGCCAGCTAATGTGATAGTGGCATCAGCAACAACCCTGGCCAAAGTTCCTGCTTCAGTTGAGAGTAATCCGCCATTAAAGGTCCCACGAGCAAGCCTTGATGACATTATTCTGGATAGAAGAGATAGGTTGACGCCTGCAACATTTTTATTCAAAAATTTAATCACGATGTGAGGCTATAAAAATAGGAAAATTATTAGGAGACCGGACGTGGAGATACGTCCGGACTTCCACTTAAAAATTTGACATGTGGAGTGCATTTTGGTTGTTTTTTTTTTTTTTTTTCTTTTGCGCTTTACCCGCACTTTAGTTACGCTTTGACTGATCTTTTGTTGCGCTTTTTTACTGCACTTTGACTGTGTTTTACATGCGCTTTAGTTGCATTTAAGTTGCGTTTTTTTACTGTGCTTTGGCTGCGCTTTTGGTGCATTTGACTTAAAGTTCCGCGGACACATTAAATATATAAAGTAAAAAGTAAATCCAATATGTTCACTCCACGTAACAACATTTTATTGGAGTCCGAACATACCTCCCTAATAATTTTCTATAAAAATAATCTTATATGCCACAATTTTTTCTTTAAGTATACTATAATATCGACAAATATTCAAGCTTACCTTCAAGAACTTCGGCAGCCACGAATGTGATGAGAGCTGAGGAAACATACTGTACAGCAGAGTATGAAGCAGTGACACGAAAACTTAAAATAACACCCACTAACACCATAATTTCAGATCCAAACAAAATTTGCCTGCCAAAATAGAATACCGCAACATTAGAATGAAGATGTTATAATTTGGATTTGTTCTGAGGTAAGAAAAAATTGAAGAGATAAGTTGAGAAGCTGATTAAGGCTTCGTTTGGGATGATTTTTTTATTGCTTCCTAAAGCAATTTTTTAGAAATAATTTTTGTACTAAAAAACTGCTTTAAGAATCATGAAGAAAGCCATCCCAAACGAAGCTTAAGATATGTTTCATTTTTAATGTTTCAGAAAAACTAATCAGGAAGAAGAGGTGGCAATCAAGCTACAAGCATTGTGTAATGAGCAATTATATTATAAATTTATAATATGGGGACGAAAGAAAGGGGGAAATTAGTTATCGAAATATGTAGTCCAAAAGTACAGTAGTTCATGAATGCTGCTATCGATAGACTCTCAACCATCTATGGCATGTATTCTTATTGAAATGGACATTTTTGCCTTTTGGCTTAAGAGAGATGAATATTTACTCATCATGTGGCTATTAACAAAAAGTGAAATTCAAAGGTTTGTTGTCATATTATAAATCTTGCAAATTTTTTTTTCATGATTTTGTAGATTGCTTCAAGGATCACTCAAAATAAAAATAAAAATAAAATCCTCTAACATTCCATCTGTTGAGATAAGCTCTTTCAACGACTGTGGACACACAAATAAGTGTGTTGTATATATTGAGTGTTGTAAATATTGAGGATTGAATAGGGTCTTCCAATATACTCAGTGTTGCTATTATGCTTAGATCCCCTTGCGGTGTTCTCATGATCTAGAGATTTTTCCAGAATCATCTCTCAAGCTAGTGCCTTCACTTATTGTTGAGTTGATGGTTCATTGATTGGTAGGTCTCCTTGTTCCTCTAGTTTTAGAAGTTAGGTCTTCTGATTTATCTAGAGACATGCCTAGGTTAGATATTTGTCAGTTTATTGAGAATCTTGCTATTTTCTCCATGCGATACTACAACCTTATTTGCAAATGCTACAAAAGAACTCTGGAAAGAGGAGAGTTATAATGATTTGTGGGCTCCGAAATTCATGCCCAGGCCTCCACACTTTCGGGGGAGTTTTAACGTGTTAAGTTTTGAGGTAAATTTTTAGAAGACATATTGGGGTTGTAGATAAGACACTACTCAGATATTTCACCCTCATTTTGCGAGGACTTTATGATTTGAGTTCTGGTTTCCTATAGGCACAAGCCCTTATAGTTAATTATCCATCTCGATAGCGAGAGAGAACTTTTGATTAAGGCTAGTAGTCAATCAGATACGTAGAGATATATGGTATATGATGTATAGTAGCAACATGAGTTTGGGTATTTGAAATTTTAACATTTAAAATTAAAAATTTCACCATCTTGCACTTAGAGCGGATGGAGGGGAAGTGATGATGGACCCAATCAAGATCTCATAGTTGCGTCGTTCAAGGGTACCTTGTAGAACCGGAGTAGATGTTTGTCTAAGGGGATAAATTTGAATACACCTTAGATAATAGAGGGTTTGGTGCCCTATCTATTATATCCTATTGATTCATATATCAAAAACTTAGTGTCATTGGGGAGTATACGGGCTATGGCCATGATTGTAATTTAGTGGTGCCATTTGGCAGCAAAACACCCAGTTCAAAGGACCCCAATCATAAACATTTATTTGCAGTGTTATTTGGTGAAAAAATCACTGGTTAGAGAACATGTGTCACTTCCTTGCTGGAAAGAGTCTGTTTGAGAATAAATCCTAGTAATATATCGGACATTAGCTCTTTGTGAGTTGAATTGATTTTCAGATTTGTCCAGCTCAGCAAACAGTTGTAGAGAGTGGATAGGTTTTGCTTTAAGTATTTTGATGATTAATTTCTTTTTTAAAATATTTCAATTTTGGAAGTTTTCAGAATTTTGAGCTTTCATGAGTATTTGGGTGGCATTTCAACCCGTTCAGCTGAGATCTACGTTCAACACGATCATCGTCGGGATATTCATGGGCAATTGTATTTTATTGATCGAACTCTATCGACTCCGTTAGTTGCCAAAAAAGAATAGGGTTCGAGTCGACTACGTGCTTTTATTAATGAATTTCTCTAGTTATAGGCTTTGAAGACCTAATATAAACGTATTAAAACAAATATCTCAGTCGACGTCGTGGTCATATATTTGTTTAATAGTTCGAGCTGTGTCGACTTCTATCCACTTGCATAGGAGGATAAGATTCAAACTTAAATTTATCATTTTAACCCACATAGCATTCTCAGACGTCACTTATGAAATCATAACATGATTACTAGGGCCCATGCAGGTGTATGATTGCATATGCATTTATTTGTGTTATATTTGAGTACCTGTGCGCATATTTATGTTTTCATTCGTGTATTGACATGTGTACTTCCGTATTTATGTGTATACATGTTTTAATGTATGCGTGGGGGTATTTTTAAAATATTTGGTGCAGATCAATTGTGAGGGCAATTGTCATTTGAACACGTGTGACGCTCTATTTGAGAGCTTGTAGACACCTTCAGTTCGCTTGTGTGGATGTTGCAGATTCGGTGGCGTGGCGTCGTGGTGCGCTTGGTCTTATTTGAGAATTTATAAACGCCTTCTGTCCGCTTGTATGTATGTTGTGGATCTGGTGACGTTATGGTGCGTTGGGTCTCATTTGGGAATTTGTAAACACTTTTTGTCTGCTTGCATGTATGTTGTGAATTCGATGGCGCGGCGTCGCACTATGGTCATTTGTCCTTTTCATACATGTAGATTATCGTGCACTGCTTACTGCTTTCTGCAAGTAGATTGTTGTGCATTAACGAATCTCCTGCTATTGCTTGTAGATGTTGATATCTACTACAATTCTTTTGTATTTACTCGTATGCAACACGTAGTGCATACAACGGGTCTTCTAGGGCCCATGGGTACTTGCATTTTCTGCATATAGCCCTTACCGGCTTGCAATGGATCGACGCATTTGCAAGCAGTTGAGTGGTTGTCAGCTCTTGAGGGCGTTGTAACATCCATCGCTTGTTGTTGATTTATCTCCTGTCATTGCAGATGGGTGTTTGCATTTATCGTATGCTACACTATATATATTTGCGATGAGTTGACATGTTCACATGCAGGCTGATGTTGACTATAGGGAGATTGCACCATATGTTGCATGACTTGCTATGCATATGAATACGTCATTATATTCTTCAGTCTCTTTGAGTGTACTCATGGAATAATTATCAGCGTTATTATTTGCAAGTGAATTTATACGTTCATCTGCGTGTCACAGTTGGCTATCAACGAGCTACATTCAACACTGATTCTTTATACATGTTGGTTAGTAGGTTGTTGCATTTGCTGAAGTCCTTTTATATCTACCTACATATGGCATATAGTGCACGCGATGGGTCTCCTACAATGGCTCGTAGGAGATTGTATTTGTTGTAGTCTTGCAGCATATCTATCATTACCGCTCGCAGATAGGTAAACTTGTTTATTCGCAAATAGATGTTGATTGCTGGGTGAGCTGTATTCATCATTGTTGCGCATGTGATAGATCATCTACTATTGCTTGCAAGCATTTCTACTCTAATATACAAGCGGGTGTTTGTATGCATGAGAAGTCTTTTATTATTACCAGTAGGAAATATATGTTAGGATAGTGAAGTTAAATAAATGAGGGGTTATTTTGCTAGGAGGAGGAAAGACAGGGGAGCTGCGGCTGATTTGCAGCTCTCGGTTGGAGGGTTATGAGAAAGGGGCCGACTGAAACTGTGAGGGGAGCATTGTTGGTGTGTGAGTTTCGCCTGGATCAGAGGGAAGTTGAGGGTCAGATGGTTGGGTAGGGAAACGTCAGATTATGCAGCTGTTAGTGGAGGCTAGCGTCGGACAAGCGTCGTGAATGTGAGAGAGGAGTGTTCAACTGTGTCGACGGGTAGAGGATTATATGGGTGCTGGGTGATGAGGTTGAAGGTCTAAGGTTACACGAGGAAACGAGACCAGGAGGCTTCGACTTGCAGGAGTCAAAGTAGGAGCTGAAGTTCAGGTTTTGTCTGGCGTGAGTAGTGTCTGCTGGGATCCGGAGCTCGGAATAAATGCAAAGGAAGAAAAGTGGTCGGAGAACCTCTAACTAAAGCTTTTTGTAGTATTATAAGATAACCAAATTAGATGTTTCCGCAAAATAACAAATATTTAGGAGCTAGGGTAATAAATGCTTAGCATGCTGTTTACGTCATTAAAGAAATTGCTAGAGATGGACTATAATTAAAGGCAAATTATTGGGTCAGGTGACCGAACGCAGAGATAGGTCCGGATATTAATAAAATATTATTTTAAATTTAGCGCAAGTAAAGCGTAGGTATAGCGCAACTAAAGCGCAGGTAAAAAGCAACTAAAGCGCAACTAAATCGCAAGTTAAAAAGCGCAACTAAAGTGCAGGTAAAGCGCAACTAAAGTGCAACTAAAGCGCAACCAAAACGCAAGTCAAAAAGCGCAAGGTGACGCGGCAAATTTTTATTGGATGTTCGAACTTATTTTTCGGCTCTGGTCACCTGACCCAATAATTTGCCATAATTAACATACGTTCTCACATTAAAAATAAACCATTTACTAAAAACTATTTGATATGTTACCTGTCTTCGAACAAGTTGGTTATATAACTTCCAACCACAGCATTTACAGGAAGGACTGTTAGGCCAAGAATTGCTAAGAAAATGGCCACTGCGCTCGTAGTCCAGCCAAAATATAATGTGGTTACAAGACTTGATTCCGATAACAAAATCTCCATTGCATACTTTAGCATAAAATAAATCAATAATTGAACCTACAAAATCAAAACATATCAAATCAGAAATTTCATCAAAATGATCAAAATAACATCATTAATCTCTTTTAAACTTATAGAATTAATAACCAAAGTATTTTTCAAGAAAGCTCTGCATACGAAAATGTGGAACGCTTAACAATTATTGGCATCCTACAACTAAGTAGAAAAACAACCGTAAAGGTTCACTAATAATAGTAATAGTAAAAAGAATATCAACAAAAATGCAAAGAACAATGATAACATAGCAGTAATAATAAAGATAAGTATAATAACAATCTTAATTTTAGTACACTAATTTGCATATCATACTACAGATTAATTATTCTGTGCGAACGTTAAATGCCGTCCAGAGACCAACCAGAATGCGCCACGTCACCCTTGTGCTCGGTACCGCTGACATTGTGCATTCTGGTTGGTCTCTTGACGTCGTTCTACGTCCGGTGTTCGGACGGCGTTATGTGTTCGGTCTCCGCATAGAATAATTTCTCCATACTACAACATCAAAATTACATCCGATATAATGGAAAGACTTGAACATTCATGTATGATATAATAACTCAAGTAATAAAGATTTGTTGGTATAAGAGTTAAAAGCAAACCTTTACAGATGGTGTTAATAATCTATAAGCTGAACCAATGGAATTTGCTGGTACTTTCAAAGCTTCTTCACTATCGTCGCATTCTTTTTCTTCATCCTCATCTTGATTTTCTTTCGAACTGGACAATAATGATTGGCGAAGTCCACTTTCTAATTCAGCACTTTCGTTGCCTCCTGATTTTTAAGATAAAATTATTTTGTTAAGTTATAACAATTTATCAAATTACTTAAAAGAAGTTTTAAAGAAGAAATATTTCTTTGATATAGAGTAAAATTTATTTTCATTAATATTTCCTCAAAATACAAAAACTTCATTTGCTTCTCTTTTCTTTGAATTAAATTTTATAAAAATCAAGAATTTACTTAAAATCTTGGAAGACTTTATATTTATACAAAGTCTAATCACTAACAAATAATGCTTTCATTTATATTATAGATTTGATGCACTTGAGAAAATCATAAAAACGATCTTGGTAAATTAAGAAAGCACATTTACTCTAAGAGAGGTTTGAGCAACGTTTGAAAACTAAAAACTCAAAAATAGTAGCCCATCTCCACAATGAAGCTATAAAGACAGCAAGAATGTAAATAACTTCGTTATAAGCACAAATGTGAATAACAGTTATCTATGAAGCTATTAACAAAGTTAACAAAAACCTTTTTACTTTAACTTTTTTTTAACCCAAGAAGCTTTAACTAAAACACCACTGAATGATAGCGCTGATCATCAAAAAGAGAATTTCCACTATTGAAAAGTGGCCAGTCGCTATCCATGATAACATGAAGTGTGAGTACCATTTTTTTTTTTAGTTCTCAAGAATAGTAGAGACTTTCTTATTTCTTTCCATGCATAATGCAAGTTCAATTTAAGTTGCATATGACTAACAGAGAAGTAACTATGTCTAACAAAAGTATTCAATAGATTTGATCTGATATGAGAGCAAAACTTTGAGTTTAGTATCATATCACAGAACCTACTTTTTGTTCAGGAACTATATATCCTTAAGACCTCTGTTTGAACATTGATAATATTATTGCCTCTTATAATTCTATGAAATTTTATTGAATTTGGATCAACCCAATAAACCCATGAGCACCTTTATATTTTGAAACACACAGTAAAACAATCACTTCGAAGGTATAATTATGAAATAAAGAAAATCAGTGAAGTTGTCAAAAATACAGAAGATTCAGCTTACCGGCATTAAGATTTTGATAGTTTCCCTCGACAACTTGGGATGGCTCTTTAAATGAAAACCATAACCATAGCATATACAAAAGCCAAGCGATTGCCATAACCCATCCTGGTAATGTATTTTGATTGATTGTGATAGCATAAATTTTAAATTTCATTTGGAGCAAACCAGCAAGTGCAGGGCCACAAGCCATTCCAAGAGCACTTGCACTAACAAAACCGGCAGAAGCCTTCATGCGAATCTTAAAAGGTACACAATCACTGATGTATCTACGATTAACTGCCCTAGCAGAGCCCAACCTATACATATAATTGATAAAAACATTATATTAAAAGAGATCTATAAATAACTTAAATTGAAGAACCATAAATAAAAAGATAAGTTTACACCCAATCCAAAGAAAATTTTGTATCACTGCCAAATAAGCAATACTATATCATCAATTAAAATAGTGTTCACAGGACAATATAGAATTAAGGAATCACAAAATTTAAAGCTTTGTAACATAAGAGAATCCTAGAATAACTTTCTTCCTAAATCATGTGCATAATCAATATAGTTTTTCTATTGATATACCATCAAAAATCATTTTGACTGAGCACGAATCATAATGCATGTTTGAAATGAAAACTTTCAAAATTAAATTTAGGATAATCCAAACTTCGATTTCAGCAAATTTATACTCAAACTGTGCATCTCAATGAGACAAACCTAACAACACCAAAAGTGGTCCAATCCAAGTTTGATTGAGCTCAACCAAAGTACTTGAGCATAATTAAAACTTGAAGATATTAATTAGATGACCAAATCATATAAAAAACTTGCAAGCTTATAGCCATATCAAGTGTCTTTACGAGAAGAATCCAACTAGCCCAAGATCGCTTAATTCTGACATCATTAAGGCACTTAAATGCTAAAGGAGCAATCAACGATTAAGGGAATCAATATGGGTTGTCCAATGTAGTGCTCCCGAATTTTTTCTATATTTATATTATTTGATACTCTTAAAAATATATAAATAGGCTTCCACTCTCTACATGAAAGGGATTGGGGGCTTGGATTTGGGCTTGAGATTTAAAAAAGCTCAAAGGCTCTAAGAATTTTAGAGCTACACTTGAGCAACATCGCCAAACTATAATCCACTCGTCGTCAGACCACCACCTTACTGATGTCGTCGAAACATCAACCGATTAACACCGTTGGACCAACACTTGACCTTCACCATTGGGTAATCATTTGACTGCCGCCTTTGGAGCACCCCCAGATTGTTGTTGTGAAATTACCACCCAAATGTCACCGTAGATGTGGCTCTTTAAATAAAAGAAGCTAAATTCTTAAACACCGAGGCACCTTTGGTGTATTGGTTGAAATTTCATTAAGAAACCCCACAATTAAGCATGCTCATCCCTGCGAAATCCTAGGAAGAGTGACCTCCTGGAAAGTTACACTAACATGATAAAACTATGAGGCCTTTAGGCCAGAGCAGACAATATTTCGATAATTAAGAGTTTGAACTGATACAAATGATATCAGAGCAATACGCTATGCGTCATTATAGGTCCAAATCACTACCGTCTTCGCCATAACATAGATATGGTGTAAATCCTTAAGAAATTGACACCTGTTGGTACAAGTGAGAATTTTGGGACGGTTAGGTGTCCGTTTTGCAAATAAATTCCACTAAATTTTTTTAAACAAAATGAGCTAATTTATGGATATTTTTCTATAATTTTTGAAATCCCAAAAAAGATTTATATGAATTTTATACTAAAAATTAATAAAATTATATAATAAAATTATTATTATATTATAGTTTATTTATAGATATCTTAAGCCATTATCTATAAACTATTAAATTCATTAAATCCCTTTTTTTATTCTTAAATTCCGCTAATAGAGAAGAAAATAGAGGAGAGAGAAAATAAAACATAAGATTTGGAGACCGTGGAGCGATTTTTATTAGTCGACCTTGTTGGGAGATTTGCTCGTCTCATTGTAAGAAACTAATATTTTATTTCTGATTTTAATAATTTGCTATTTTTAACATTTTCTGAACAAACTTGTATTTCTGTTTCCGAAAAACGAGGATAATATTATATTGATAAAATTTTCATTGTGTAACTTTTTATATGAACATCGAGGCACCTTTTGGTGTAATGATTAACATTCCATTAAGAAACTCTACAGTTAAGCATGCTCATCCTAGAGAAATTCTAGGATGTGTGACCTAGGAAGTTAGCACCAATAGGATAAAACTGTGCGACCCTTAATCACTGGCTGACCACTATCGTCTGACTATGCTTGTTTTACCATCATCACTCGACTATAATCATCTGATATCTATCGCTTGACTATGGTCCCCTGACCACCGTCACCCAACTACAGTCCTCTGTCGCATAATCTTCTTATCGTTATTGCTTGGTTACATTGACATCCGTTTACTTCATCACCTACCATTATGAATAATACCAATGCGTGCTATTATTTATAATATCAATGCATGTCATTGACACCAACTCTGAATCTCAAAATCAACGTTGAATCTATGCTGGACTTCTTGGTCTTTGGTTTCCTATTCTCAAAGGAATAAGACTAAACAAATAAACATACGTTCTCTTAAAAATAGCTTCCATGACATAGGCTCTTCCAACTTTAACTGCGTAGTATATTGTACATTGTATAGTTACTACATTGAATCAATGTCTTACATTAAGGAATGACATCATTTGTAACTGATTATAACCACTAGTACAATCATTTTAGCTGGCATAACAAACTCTAATGCCTTATAATTCTTGAACTCCGCTCTTATTTCTATGTGTGCTAGAACATCATACAAATGTCGAGAAAAGTAACTCTCTATCTCTCTACCGCTACGAATGTTCAACATCTATGATTAATGCATGTTGTGATATTTGAATTAAAACATTACTCTTTACATTGTCATTTAATTGTGTCCATTGAAGTTGCAGGGAAAAAGTAAATATTGATAAAAAAGTGTAATAGATTTTGAAGAGCAATTTATTTACTTATCTCCCAATAGTACTCTTTTAAAAAATAAATTAGGAATAATGCAGCTTATTTCCAATATCTAGGCCAAGTTTCCATTAGAAATAATTTAACATCATTAAAAAACACTCATGTAACTTGTTCATCATTTTTTCATCTCGTAGTTAATTATGTACCATCACAAATTTGTTGAAGAATTCATTTACGTTTCAGATATAAAGCAATTGAGCAGAAAATATCGATGCTAGAGATAAAGAAAAGCCCTGTATCAATAACAATATTTATTAAAATGTCGGCACAATCATGCAACAAAAAAATTCACATATTGATATGAGACTCGTACAAAATATCCCACTTTAATGGCATATTAGAAAAGCTTTACTTACCCACATAAAAGGCGACCGAATAAAAGAACCACCAGAGAATTGAAATCATAAGCCAATGCATACAACGTGTTGCCTATTAGAAGCATGACGCTGCTAAAAAGAAGAGGTTTGTAGTATGATCTATTGGACCATGCACTAAAATAAACAGAAGAAAATACTTGCGCAACAGCCATGGACCCAATAATTACTCCGCAGACTGTTGCTGCAGCTCCAAGGCTTAATGAATAATCATCTGCTGTGGGAACAATAATATACGTATTGACCATGTATAAAAATGTGTTTGCCAGATTCAGTAGAAGTGAAATAAAATGATATCTTTCATCATCAACATGGTCTTCTTCAGCACTTGGTATATCATCTGGAATGATAAGAGCACGTTTTCCCAAAAATTGGAGGAAGTTTGTTGAATGGGTCAGTTTGTCCACGGATGCATTTATCAAGTCTATAACTGGGTCCTATACAAAACATATTATTGGAATAAGCTTAACTGGACAACAAATATTATTGCGAAAAGAGTTATTCCAAAGAAAAAACCCGGTTTAAATAACATAAAAATAAAGAAAACCTTCAAAACAATTGATGGATCATCATAAATAGACATATAGCTGCCTTGTTGATCTTGAACATCTGTAAGATTGCGAGATAAAGCTCCTACAACTGCGCCTATACCCTGATTGTTATAAAACATGTATTAGGAATGACAACTATAATACTAAAAATATATAATAAATATGTCAAAAGCAAGTCATCAATAGGGAAATAATTAAATATGAAAAGGAATACTATCAACTTCCTTATGCAGGGTAAACAGCGGAATTCTTGGAGAAAATTGAAATAAATGATTTAAAAAACATAGCAAACAATGAATTCACAAATTATGGATGCTGATTACTTGAAGCCTCAGAAGCACTAAAACCTCAAAGCATAAAACAAAGAAGCCAATGCAAGGGCTGCAGCGATTTTTTATTAACTCCTCTTAACAAGGTTTTTATAAAGAATATAAAGCAATTTATAAAAATAGCCCAACAACTAAAAGTCCAAATTACCCCAAAGGCTTATAACATTCTATTAATCATGAAAATAATAAATAATATTAAAAAAATTGCTAACTCTGAATAAATTAAAACGTAAATACATAAATCTGATATATCTAGATCATGATTAATTGCACAATAGATGACAGTTGCATTATTCCTCCAAGAACGAAATAAATATCTTTTGGACAATAAGAGCGATTGAATCTCTCTAAAAGATCAAAAAAGCAGAATGCACTCTATCAGAAGAAGCCTGAAATTTCTTAAAGCTCAACGGCAAATGCCACCCGTAGAAGCATCCGAAACAGGAACATCTTAACCTTGTTGTAGAGCAAGATCAAATTCAAGTCTTGATGCAATGTCTTTAAGATGGACTCTGCTTCATGAATATCAAAGAACTTGAAGGAAAAAGAAATTGTTGTGTTTTCTTCTCTTTTTTTTTTCTTTTCTTGTCTATTTGCTTTCCTATATGCTTCCGGTTTTTTCTTTTAAATGCAAAATATCTCGCTACAAGAAACCAAAGGAAGACTAGCTTAGCTTGCATGTGATAAATCTGAAGGGAATTAAACACTCCTTAAAAGAACAATTTTTATCCTTTAAGATGAGTACATTAACAACTTAAAGATTTGAGGATTGTCAAACAATTTGAAGGAAAAAGATCTTGTCTTGTTTTCTCTCTCTCTCTCTCTTTTTCTTTTCTATTTATTTTACTGTGTGTTGTTATGTGTGGAACCTGAATGTGTTGATCAATTGGGTTGTTCTGTTATCTCAGACCTCAGTCGCTCTTGCTTTCTTAAGAAATAGTTAAATTAAATGAAAAAGTGTTAAAACATAAATAAAACGGTAGAAACCGAAATTGATTTTTCCCGTTTCTTTGAAATCTTTGAAACTGGATTTTCTTTTTCTGGTTTCTAAGAAACCGGAATTGTTATTTCCTGTTTTACTTATTCTTAAATTTTAAGTCCCGTACGCTCACACTTGTAATAAAAATTATTAAAATGCTCATTTATAAAAATTTTCCAATTCCAAGATGATTTCCTATAGGAATCATTGTGAAATTTCATGCAAGAAAATTGGGGCTAATTAAAATCATACATTCCCCCATTGAGACAAATGCTTATAAGCTGGATATTCAAAAAGTTATGCCATTAGTCTAGTTTTTAATGTATTTGATTTCACTTTATTTCATGATATGGCAACTAATTCCTTGAATTTTTCACTTTTTTTATCTCATTATGAATTCACATCTAAGTATGTAACATTTGCAAGATAAGTTTACGTATCTTGTTCCTAAAGCAATTCTAAGTTATATTGCAATAATTGGTTTATGTTGTTTCGTTCCCATAAAATCTTAAATTTGGCTCTTATAACGGGTTGTGATATCCATTAAATCCTATGCCCAAGTTGGGTTTTTGTAGAGGGTTGCTATATACAGAGAGAGAGAGAGAGAGAGAGAGAGAGAGAGAGAGAGAGAGAGAGAGAGAGAGAGAGAGAGAGAGAGAGAAATTGATGCATCAATTTTGCATTGATGCCAAATTGATGCATGATATGTAGCTGAATTGTAAAATTAATATAAAATGCAAAGAAACAAATAAAAATAAGTTATCAGACAACAAATCTTCAAGATGTGAATGTTAAATCCCAAACTGTTGATACTTCAAATAAGAAAACTTAGAACCCAAAACAAAGATTGCAGAAAATTTTGATTGACTTTTTATAATTGTTGACCTATGAAGTTTAAACAAAAAAAATCAATCAAATCCCTTACCTGCCTCCCCACGTCGCACGATCCAGCGCCGCTCGTCGCACGTCGAAGCCATACCGAGCGTCGCGTCTCGCACGTCGCTCACACGACTCACTCGAGTGCTCGAGGCAGCGAGGCCTTCGGCCTCTGCTTTTCTCACGCGCAAGCTCTCTCTCTCGATCTCCCTTTCTCCCGCAAGCTCTCTCCCTCTCCCGATCTTCTCCCTCCGACGTCGCTGCTGTTCGACACTGCCATCGACGACCTTCCCTTCCTGTTGAGTCGGAAGTCACGACATTTTGTTCGGAAGTAACTACGGGCGCTCGCTTGCTGGGACGGTAACTCTCTCCCTTGCGCACGCTTCTTCAGCTCCTCCGTGACTGTTAGACGAGGCTCCTTCGACGACGTTCCCTGGCGGTCGGATCGGAAGAACCAACAGGAGCTCGTCGCCTCTCCCGATCGAACCCCGATCCGAGCTCCTCTACCTCCTCCGACTCTGTCCCTGTTGCCCGACCCTGTTGCCCGACCCTGCTCCTTGACGACTTTCCATCCCGGTCGGATCGGAAGTTATACGTTTTGATCAGAAGCAACACAAGAGCTCTCTGACTGTGAGGGTAACTTTCTCCCTTTAACGGCCTTCTTCGGCCAAATTAAAAAAAAAAAGATTTTTTATTTATTTATTATAATAATTATTAATTATTATTTTTAATTATTATTTAATTATAGATATAATTAATAAATTAATTATAATTAATTAATAATTAGTTATTAATTATAAATTATAATTATCTAATTAATTATAATTAATCTTGATTAGTTATAATTAGTCATTAGTTAATTATAATTATAATTAATTTACTAATTATAATTAATAAATAATTAATAGTTAATTATAAATTATAATTAATTAATAATTAGCTATAATTAATGTTAATTATAATTAATAATAAAAAATAAATATAATACTTGCTCCTCTTACCTTGGTTTTCGTACCCTCCTACCTCGACTCCGAGCCCCCCATCGTCGACGACTCGCCGATCCGCCGGCCGCCAAAGGTATAATTTCTGGAACCTTTGTTTGCTCTCTTACCTCGGCATGCGTGTCGAGTCGGTGGTCTGCCTATACACGCTTTTCTCTAGCGTGGTGGGAGGGGCAACCGGCGCGACACCCACGACAAGGTAGGCGAGCGGCCCTCGGTTCCAAACCTTTTCTCGGTGTTCGTGGCACACCGGAAAACCGCCTATACACGCTTTTCTCTAGCGTGGTGGGATGGGAACCCGGTGTGACATCTATGATGAGACCGGGATGTTTATAAGTAACCCCGCTTGCGGGAAAACAACTGCTTCTCTCTTGCAACAGGTGCCGAAGACCCATACACGACTTTCTCTGGCGTGGTGGAGACAAAGACTTTACACGGCCGCGGTGTCCTCGTAAGAGGGCACCTACCGTACACGCTTTTCTCTAGCGTGGCGGGAGGCCCAGTTTTCCGTTGTTTTTCCCCTAAACGGGTGTGGGCTCCGAAAATTCGGCCCCGGCCTCCGCTCGCTCTTCTTATTCGGCGAGGGAGTTTTAACTGAATAAGTTCCGAGGTAAATTTTGGAAGGCAGATGGGTTTGCAGATAAGACACTACCCAGAGATTTCGCCCTCATTTTGTGAGGACTTTATGATCTGAGTTCTGGTTTCCTATAGGCGCAAGCCCCTATAGTTAATTACCCCTCCCGATCACGAGAGAGAACTTTCGATTAAGGCTAGTCGTCAATCATATACATATAGAGATACGTGTTATCTGGCATATAGTAGCAACATGGGTATGGATTTGAAAATTTGGAGAATTTGAATGTTCATATTTTTGGAATTTGGGTTGGAAGATTTGAGAAATTTGATATTTAAAACTGAAATTTTCACCATCTGGAACTTAAAGCGGATGGTGGGGGAATGGATGATAGACCCGATCAAGATCCCATGGTTCCGTCGTCCCGGGCCATCATGGTCCCTGGTCTACTTAGTCAGAGGAGGTAGTCGACCCAACCTGACAGAAGGATCCTTGTCGGCAGCCATGGGTTGCTTCGTCCAAGGGGGACCTTGTAGACCGGGGTTGAATGTTTGTCTAAGGGGACAAATTTGAATCCACCTTAGCTGACAGAGGGCTTTATGCCCTATCGATCATATCCTATTGATTCATATCTCAAGGATTTAACGCCATTAAGGAACGTATTGGCTCTGGCCATAACCGTTATCTGTGGTGCCATTTGGCGGCAAAACCACTCGGTTCAGAGGGCCCCGGGTCATAACCGTTTACCTGCGGTGCCATTTGACGGCGAAACTGCCGATTAGAGGACACGTACCACGCCCTTACTGGCAAGAGGTTGTTTGAGAATGGATCCTAGTGATATTTTCGACTAGGCATTTCGCTCTTTGTGAGCTAGAGTTTTTTTGAATTTGACCACCTCGGCAAACTGTTGCGGAGGGCGGATGGATTTTGCTTTAAGTGCGTTGATGGATTTATTTCAAATTTAAATATCTTGGAATTTTGGGATTGATTTTGGATTTTTGGAGTATGGATTTTGTGTGGATACTTGAGTGGAATTTGAAATATTTGTGGACCCCTCCGGTTGAGATCTTCGTTCAACACGGCCATCATCGGGGTGTTTAGGGGTTATTTCTTTTTATGGATTGAACCTTGTCAACTCTGTCGGACTGTTGACAGAGGATCGAGTTTCGTAGGCTTTATGCCCTTTGATAGTGAATTCTTTTGATTTTAGGCATTGAAGGCCTAATATGAATGTATTAAAATAAATAGTCTGGTCGCTACGGCCACATATTTATTTGTTGGTTCGAATCTTGTCGACTCCTATTAATCCGTATAGGAGGATCGGATTCGAGCCTGAATTCACTTGTCAACCCGCGCAGCATCCCTAGACGTCATCACGTGTGTACCAATAACACGCTTGCCGGGGCCCATGCGGGTTAAGATTGTTTTTACCCCTTTTAGTGTACCTATGTGTATACAAACTACAGTGCACTTGTGCGGGGGTATTTTTGGAATAGACGCCTTCTGTCTGCTTGTACGAATGTTGCAGATCCGATGGCGTGGCGTAGATCGTAGACGCCTTCTGTCTGCTTGTATATGTGTTGCAGATCCGGTGGCGATTTGGTCTTGATGTTGACCCCCTCCCCCTTTCTCAATCACCGGGGAAGGATTTTCTGGATTCTGGAGTCAAAGAATGCTAATTTGGGAAGAACTTTCTTTTTAGGATCTTCAATGTGGCAGACTTGTTATTTCTGGTATTTGTGGGTACCAGAGCTGTTTTCTTCTTGAGTATAGAACTAAGAAGAGAATTTGGAACACCAGGAAGTTTGATTCTAATTTGTTCAAACATGTCATCTCTTCTGTCAGGGGGTGTCCTTTTTTTTGTACATCGGGTTGCCTTTGTACCTGGCATACTTGAAGATCTTGATCACCATTGTCGTAGGTGATATCTGTACTCGTGTCCACAGTGATTCGTTGTTCTTTCAATACACTGTTGTTATCCACAAGAATCCCTTTGCAGGGAACTGTCGTTGTAGGTAATATCCGTACTTGTGTCCACAGTGATTCGTTGTGCCTATGAGGTACTCACTGTTGTTATCCACAAGCTGGTTGTATCCATTTACGAGGACTCGTTGCGTCCTCCACGAGCTCCTGGAACTGTTCGTAGGAGACCCATTGTTTCCTACATTATGCCCACCTATCACCAATCTTAGGTAGTTTAATGTCTGAATTTGTTTATAGAGGACGGGTCCTTCCATTATTGGTCTCCCATATTGCCTTCTCAATCAACAGGCATTGTAGGGATTGTTGTAGGAGTTCGTGCATCCAGGTCTTGTAGTTTGAGTTTCCTTGTGTATGATCCAAATTTCGATCTTTGCATGTGTTTGGATCCAAATTCAATTTCATTCAGACTTGAATTCATCAAGTTTACAAGTCCCCGCTTGATGTCGTATAGCCTGAGTTCGAGTTAAGTTTCATTTAGACTTGAATTCCAACTCAGTATGAGTCTCCCACATTCATTCAGGTCTCCTATCATCCTACTGAATTCATCCGGATTTTAATCAAATGCTTGCAAATCTGAATTTCACTTGGCATTGTACAGTTCAAGTTCAAATGCATGTTCTTGTTGTCCACATCTTGTTCTAGTTTTGAATTCAGAGTACAAGTTCAAGTCTTTGTCCAGGATCTTCTGAAGTCCTTGCAAGTTCAAATGCATGTTCATATTGATTTGAGTTTGATCTTGTTTCATTTGATTTTGACCCTTAGAAATCATTTGGATTTTGGTTCTGATTTAGGTCCACAAGTCCTCTGTTCTTCGTACAGGTCCTCTACTCATTTTAGTTCGAGTTCTGTACATTTTTGTTCAAGTACAGGTCTTTTATATTTTTGCTCAGCTGAAGTCTTCAAATTGTTTAAGTCTCGTGTACTTCAGTGAAAATTTCGGCAGCACCCCGGCATATCCCCCATTTGGGGGAAAATTGGGGAGCTGGGCCTTCCCACCACGCTACTAGAGCGTGTATGGTAGGTGTCCTTGGACACCGCGGCCGTACAAAATTTCATCCCACCACGCTACAAGAGCGTGTATGGGGCCTTCAGCAGTACCCGTACAGTAGAACAGCAGTAGCGTACCAGAACAGCAGTGACTCTCCCCACCACGCTACAAGAGCGTGTATAGGGCTCTCCCGCCTCGTCGTATGCTTCGCACCGGGCTCCCTCCTACCGTGCTACAAGAGCGCGTATAGGTGGTTCTCCGGTCCGCTGCAAACGTCGAGAATGGGATTTGGAACATTATACCTTTGCATAGCAGTCGTCGGCGGTGTCGGTGTCGAGGTCGAGGTCGAGGTCCGTCCCCACCACGCTACAAGAGCGTGTATAGGGCTCTCCCACCTCGTCGTATGCTTCGCACCGGGCTCCTTCCCACCGTGCTACAAGAGCGCGTATAGGTGGTTCCCCGATCCGCTGCAAACGTCGAGGATGGGATTAAGTTAGAAATGTATACCTTGAAGTCCGGCGGGGAGGAGTCGTCGGTGAGGTCGAGTACACGACGATCGAGGCAAAGAAAGAATGAGCATGCTTCTTCTCTTTTTTATATTAATTATAACTAATATTAATTAATTCTAATTAATTAATAAATTATTTTTTAATTAATTATTCATAATTAATTATAATTAATTAAGATAATTAATTAAATTCATTAAAACTAATTAAACTTGTTAGTTATAATTAATTATAACTAATTAGCATTAATTAATTTTAATAACTTCTAATTAATTAATAATAATTAACAATAACTAATTTCATAAATTATAAGTAATTATAATTAATTCTAATTAAATTATTATAATTAATTTAATTAATTATAATAATTTAGTTAAATTAATTATAATATTTATAATTAATTAAAAATAATAATTATAATTAATTAAAATTAATTAAGATACATTATAATTAAATAAATTTAATATATATTTTTATAAAAATCCTCGGTACAGTGGATTTATGGGATTTTGGCCGAAGAAGCTAGCAAAGGGAGAAAGTTACCCGCACGGCCAGCGAGCTCCTCTTCTTGCACCCGATCAGAATGTTGTAACTTCCGCTACAACAGGAAGGGAAAGTCGCAGAAGGAGCTAAGTCGATCGGCCACAAGGAGCCTTCACAGCCGTAAGCTCCTGAGTCGCTTCCGATCAAAATGCGGTAACTTCCGATCTAAATGTCGTAACTTCCGGCCGAATAGGAAGGGAACGTCGTCGAGCAGGTGAAGTCGAGCAACAGCGAAGAGGCCGGAGAAGCGCACGACCGAGAGAAAGTTATCTTCGCAGCGAGCGGCTCCTGTCGTGCTTCCGACCAAAGTGACGTAACTTCCGATCCGTTAGGAAGGGAGGAAGTTACCTCCCCAGCTGCGAGCTCCTGTCTTGCTTCCGACCCGACCAAAGGGGAAAGTCGTCGAGGCGAGTCGATCAGCGGCGAAGGATTCGGAGAAGCAGCGACAGAGAGGGAATGAGCAGGATAGGGAAATCGAGAGAAAAATGAGGGAAAAGAGCCTTCGGCCTCTTTTCCTTGGCTCTTTAACGACACGAGGTCGTGCGTCGAGATCGTGGGAGAAGAGACATCGACGTGCGAAATGTGGCGGCGACGTGCGGGCAGGTACGAAATTTTTTTTTTGTTTTCTTTGTTTTGTTTTATACGGCGGCAGGTTAACAACGGGGGAGACGCCGGGAGGCTGCCGAAATTTCGGGTGAAATATTACTCTACTCGGGACCTGTTTTGAACTCAAAAGAACGAATATTGGGGCTCAAATGAACAGTAGACTTGTGGACCGTCAAACTTGATTGAACATGTGCAGAGGACCTAAACAAAATTCAAATGACTTTTAAAGATCGAAACTCAAATGAGATAAAATCAAAGTTGAAATCAAACTTGAACCAAACTCAAGTCAACTTGGACATTCAATTGAATTTGCAAGATCTCAAAAGACTCTTGAGTAATCATTTGAACATACATTCGGACTCAAATTCAAATTAACTAAGTGTGGAATACACTACAAATCGAACAAGACTTGGATTTTAGGGGACTTGAACAAAATCTTGAATCTTCAAGAACACGAAGGGACTCAGTCTTGCATCTGGTCCAAACAAAGCACTTGAACTCGCACTTGAACTCAGGCTATACGACATCAGGTGAGGACTTGTGAACTTGATGAATTCAAGTTTGAATGAGACTTAACCCAGACTCAAACATATTCAAAGAACATAACTCGGACCATACACGAGGAAATTCAAATTACAAGAGCACTCGTACGGTCAAAAGTGACACAAAGCACGTTACAAGACCTCAATGTATGAACTCCTACAACAATCCCTACAAACGCCTGTTGATTGAGATGGCGATGCGGGAGACCAATGATGGAGGATCCACCTTCCTACAAACAAATGCAACCCAACAACAACCACCAGAGATTGGTGAAAGGTGGTTTCAATGCAAAAGCAAGGGCTCTCCTACAAATACCTTCAGGAAGTCGTAGTGAGTACAACGGTCCCCTACAAATGGCTACAAACGACTTGTGGATAACAACAGTGTATACATCTAAGCACAACGAACCACTGTGGACACAAGTACATCTCCTACGATGATCCCTACGAGATCAAACAAGTACAATCAAACCACCCGAGATTGGTGAAAGGGTGGATATGATGCAGAAGCAATGGGTCTTTTACAAACACTTCTAGGAGGTTGTGGCGGACGCAACGAGTCCTCGTAAATGGATACAACCAGCTTGTGGATAACAACTGTGTATTGAAAGTACAATGAATCACTGTGGACACAAGTACGAATATCACCTACGACAGTGGTGATCAAGAGCTTCAAGTACACCGGGTACATAAGAAACACGATGTACGAAAAAGGACACATCCCCTGATAGAAGGGAGGAAATGTTTGAACAAATTAGAATCAAACTTTCTAGTGTTTCAAAGTCTCTTCTTAGTTATATACTCGAGAAGAAAACAGTTCTGATGTCTACGAATGCCGAAAATGACGGTCTACTACACCAAAGATCTTGAAGGGAGTTCTCCCCAAATCAGCAGTCCTTGACTCCCAAATCCAGAAAATCCTTCCGCGGTGATTGAGAAAGGGGAAGTCAACATCAAGACACTACGCCACCGGATCTGCAACACATATATAAGCAGACAGAAGGCGTCTACGATCTACAACTCAACGCCACCGGATCTGCAACATCTATGAAAGCAGACAGAAGGCGTTCATAGTCTACAAATCCAAAATGCCACCGGATCTGCAACACATATACAAGCAGACAGAAGGCGTCTACGATCTACAATCCAAAACGCCACCGGATCTGCAACACATATACAAGCAGACAGAAGGCGTCTACGATCCACAACTCAACGCCACCGGATCTGCAACACTCCTAGCAGACAGAAGGCGTCAATAAGATCTGAAATAAATACCCCTGCACGTACACTATAAATTGTATACACATAGGTACACCAAAGAGGTATATAAAAATCACCCGCATGGGCCCCGGCGAGCGTGTTATTGGTATACACGTGACGTCTAGGGATGCTGCGCGGGTTATTAAATTTAAACCCGATCCTCCTTAGCAGGTAAAAGGAGTCGACAGGGTTTAATTACAAAACGCTCCCAATCACCCGCATGGGCCCCGACGAGCGTGTTATTGGTACACACGTGACGCTTAGGGATGCTGCGCGGGTTGGCAAGTGAATTCAAGTTCGAATCCGATCCTTCTATACGGATCAATAGAAGTCGACAAGATTCGAACTACCTAACAAAATACACGGTTGTAGCGACCGGTGTATTTGTCTAAATACATTCTTTTTAGGCATTCAAAGCCTAAAATCAAGAGAATTCACTAAATCAAAGGCATGAAGCCTATGGAAACCCGATCCTTGAGCAACAACTTGCTCGAGTTGACAGGGTTCAATCAACTAAAGTGGAAATGACCCCAAACACCCCGATGATGGCCGTGTTGAATGCAGATCTCAACTGGAGGGGTTTCTAAATATTTTAAAATGTCTCATTTCCAAATAATTCAAAGCTCCACCCAAAATACCCATAAAAAATCCAAAACCTAAAAATTCAATCAATCCCAAAATCCCAAAAATATTTAAATATGAAATCAATCCATCAACAAACTTAAAGCAAATTCCGTTCGCCCTCCGCAACAGTTTGCCGAGGCGGACAAATTCAAATAAACTCTAGCTCACAAAGAGCGAAATGCATAGTTGAAAATATCACTAGGATCCATTCTCAAACAATCTCATGCCAGTAAGGACGTGATACGTGTCCTCTAACCGGCGGTCTGCCGCTAAATGGCCACCGCAGGATAAACGGTTACGACGACCCGGGGCCCTCTGAACCGCGTGGTTTCGCCGCCAAATGGCACCACGATATACCGGTTATGGCCAGAGCCAATACGCTCCTTATTGGCATCAAATCCTTGAGATATGAATCAATAGGATATGATCGATAGGGCACAAAGCCCTCTGTTAGCTAAGGTGGATTTAAATTTGTCCCCTTAGGCAAACATTCAACCCCGGTCTACAAGGTCCCCTTGGACGAAGCAACCCATGGCTGCCGACAAGGATCCTTCTGTCAGGTTGGGTCGACTACCTCCTCTGACTAAGTAGACCAGGGACCACGATGGCCCGGGACGACGGAACCATGGGATCTTGATCGGGACCATCATCCATTCCCCCACCATCCGCTTTAAGTGCTAGATGGTGAAATTTCTATTTTTAAATATAAAATTTTCCCAAATCCAAACCCAAATTCCAAACTTCCAATCCTCGATACCTAAACCCATGCTGCTACTATATGTCAGATAACACGTATATTCTACGTATCTGATTGACGACTAGCCTTAATCGAAAGTTCTCTCTCGTGATCGGGAGGAGTAATTAACTATAGGGGCTTGCGCCTATAGGAAACCAGAACTCAGATCATAAAGTCCTCACAAAATGAGGGCGAAATCTCTGGGTAGTGTCTTATCTACAAACCCATCTGCCTTCCAAAATTTACCCCGGAACTTAGTTCGTTAAAACTCCCTCGCCGAAAGCGAAAAGCGCGAGCGGAGGCCGGGGCCGAATTTTCGGAGCCCACAATAATACGATTTTTAAAATGAATATGGTCATTCGTAGATTTATCCTAATAATTACATGTCCGCACTACCCCTTACAAGGTAATCATCATGAAAATATAAACTAACATAAAAATTATATGGATCAATCATCAATAGAACGAAACATGGCACTCCATAATTGTCCTTAAAATCACCTTTCTTCTAAGTAATTTCCTAGTGCGAAGTAAATATGGCTAAACAATACCAAATATAAGTAAAAGAAAACTTCCATGGAGAATCATTAACCATTTTACATTGTAATTAACCTAATGAGACAAAAGATTAAGGGGCGCCATATAATCATTAACCGTCAAGTTTTAAAGTATGGATTCATTTGACATGCTATTAAACAACCTCGGAGTTAAGGAAGAAGTTTGATTATTGACATACCACTTGTTTGAAAACCTGCTGCAGCTGAGAATAAGGATGATTTGATCTGGTGGTCACATAGTAGTTTGTGAATGTATATCCCATGCGTTTGTCAAACTTCTTTAAAATTTTACGAATGCCTGTAGCATTCGTATCAAGAAACTTAAGCAACTTTAAAAGATCTTGCCCAACTGCTCTATAAGCTTCTCGTAATTCACTTATTTGAGATAGCACTGGTTGTTCTAACATAGCTATGCGTTTCTCACCCAGTGCTTGAATTCTACTTGCAAGAATCCCTTGTTCTTCTAGAAGAAAAAGGACAATTTTTTCAATCTGTGCAAAAGAAAACAATAAATTTAAAATATGATAATGCATTTATACAAAAGAAATAAAACTAGAAGATACACTAACTACTAAAATGAGAACAAATATTTTAACAAAAAGGTGAACATACATTCAACTTTCAAGTTCAAAACAATGACTTTGGACATAAATCTTTTGATACAGTGCAGAACTTTAAATAGGACAGCTCCACAAATGCCTAAATGGTCATATAGATCAATTACAAATAGTAAATTAGACCAAAACATAATTGAATCAAACTAATTTTGAAATATTTTTAGGCCAATTTCAATTTACGCTGAATGTCTATTTCAATCAGGTGAACACATTGTATTTATAATTGCGTCCTCTCGCCTTCCACACATAGAGCTATATACATAGTCCCCACCTAATAATTTCTCCAGTGTGTGAAACAAGTTGAGAAATAAATAGCCAATCTTTTCCAACCAATGATCCAAAAAGAGCTATCATTTGAAAATGCTAAAAATGTTAGAAAGAGTTGCAATTATGACCATGGCTGCCACCTCAGCTACCACACCGATGAGAACTACAAACACCCCTTATTTTGGTGGCAAGGGTAGCATGATATGATCAAAAGGTGGAGCAGGTAACTCAATGAATCAGATAACTTCGGAGAGAGCAATGGAGATATATGAGACAATAGGACCTAAAATTAATTGAGCTTGAATATATAGTAGGGATGGAAGGAACTTGATAATGAGAAAGTCTTCATTCTATTTTCCAAGTAGTTTGATTAGCAAGATGGTTAAAATTGAAGAAGTCTATCCCATTTTTCTATGAACTTGTTTTAGTACTCCTAAACAGATTTGTCATCCCATAGCAAAGAGAATACTTCAAAATAAATAGTGTATATCCAAGAGATCTTGCCATCTTAAAAGTAAGTAGAGCTGAGAAGTCCCACATCCCTTGATCAGCTCCCTGGAATATATCAATGGATGCAATAGTAGGTTCAAGGTTGTTAAGCAACCACATAAGAACTACATGATTAAAAGCTAGACATTTACTATATTTGGCAATATCTATCAGTTCAGAAGGGTGGGAGTCAAAATGATTGAGTTTGTCAAGAGATGAAGGCTGCACATGGCTGACATCAAAGAGGAGTAGGCATGGACAGGGATGTTTTGAAAAGATTGCATCATATGACCAAGAAGAGGGGGAGATGGAGGCTATGGCTAGTATCAGCCTAACTCTTTTATCATGTTAATGGAGAATAATATTATTTTGTGTATCATAAAATAGACAACTCTTATATTTATAATAGGGAATACATCAAATTAATGAATCCCACTCACCAAATATGTATTATTTAAAAAAAAAAAGCATTTTCCTAAGCCAAAATATTAAATTAATAAAATGTGGTAAATTCAAACGCATAAACAAGGAAAATAAATGGGACAATAATTACTACATTAATACGTGCTTCTCATAATGGATGTGTTTACTACCATGAAAGTTTGATTGAATATTAAAACTAGAAGCAACAAACTTGTATCCCTACCTGATCATCAAGCACTCTTGAGAACTCTTTCAGGACTTGCCTTTTATCGTTTCCACCTTGCTGAGATTGTTGAACGTATTGTTTGACTCTTTTCTTCATTAGCTTGTAATTAATATAGTATCTAGAAGAATGAAAAAACAATGAATCCATAATAGTAGCAAGTACTTTATAGTAAGGAAAAAAATTGAAGCAATAAAAATGAGTTTAAGACCCAAATTGCATGGAAATTAGGCTTTTGATGGAACAAAGAATAAGATTATACAAAATATCGCAGTAATTGATAATGCATCATTTCATAAAAGTAAAACATATCATATTGATGTGATCCATGGTGGAGTTACACAAGATTAAAAGGAAGATTTAAACACTTGCTCAACCAATTATATAATCATGTTTCAAATTAAATTTGGCTACAAGAATTCGTAGTGTTTAACTTGTTTAGGCCAAAGAATCACAACGAGATAACCAAACTATTTAAGCAAAAAAACAAAGGAAAACATAACGTTAAAAACTAGTGAGTGGAATCCGACAACTAATACGGAGTTGTTCACCTTGATGCCTCTTCTCTCTTTCCTACGAAACTAGGTTGAGCGGCGGAAGATCGTCCAAACTAGTAGCGAGGTTGCCACGAGGAGGGAGGAGCCAAGGACCGTCGTTGTTGAGAAGGATCTCGGAGGTGGCACGGGAGGACGACCTTTAATGATCCACGTGTAGACGTAGAAGTGGTCGTAGATGGAATCCACTAACGTTGGTAGAATCCGATCCAAATATTCTTCGACGGTATCGTCGAAGTCAAAGCCTACGTCGAAAAATGGTGATCTGAGGATGTTAACTCGTCCTTGGTTGTCATACTCAAACCCGAAGTTCCACTCGGGTTCCTCCATGCATTCTTGAAGGTGAGAATGGGTGGTCGCCGCAAGAGACTCTCCAATAGGAGGGAGAGAGGGGCGGCGGGTAGGAGATAGGATGGGGAGGCCGGCGGTAGAGAGAGGGAGAGGAGTTGATTTGCTTTGGAAGACTGAAAATAATTTCAGTTTAAGGGGGATTGAGAGGGAAAATTGGAGATTTGATTTCTCCAACTAATGACAATTAAGGCATTAAAGGAATTTTAATTGATTGGAGCAATACAGGGAGCCGGCGGTAGAGAGAGGTGGGGGTGGGATTTGGAAACTGAAATTACTTTCAGTTTAGGTGTAATTGGAGGGAAACGAAATTTGGACTTGAATAATATTTCAAATTAGGGGGAGATTTAAATACCAAATTAATGGAATTCAACCCAGGAGGGGTAGGCCGGCGGCACTGCTAGGTAGAGAGAGGGAATTCGGTGGAGAGGGGAGAGGGTTTCCAAAAATAAAAGATGATTAGGAAAATCTGGAATTAAATCCAAACCAATTTAATTTCAATTTGGATCTATTAAAAAACTTTCCATAAATAAAATTTCTAAATTAGGAAAGAAATTGAAATTTGAAATTCAAATTTCAATGAAAGGTTGGAGAGGGAGAGGTGGCGGAGGTGATGGAAGAAGAAAGGGAGGCCGGCGGCAAGGAGGCCGGTCGGTGAGGCTATGGGAGCCGGCGGGTGGATCTAGGGACGGCGGCAACAGGAGCTTGACTTCTTGCTTTCTTTTCTCTACTTGAGGTATTTGGTATATGTCAAGGTGCCGCCAAAATCATTGACATATGAGAGACAACGTTTAGAACATATCTGCAATGTAAGAGATGTGATCAAGGGGCATCTATTTTTCTTTTTTTTTTCTTTTTTAACTAATGTATCAGAATTGACACCTCACTTCTATAAATTAGAGTTGCACCTCACGAAGAAATCAGCAGGAAGGAATGATAAATAGGTTTAACCCAGAAGGGGTAGGTCGGCGGCACTGCTAGGTAGAGAGAGGGAATTCGGTGGAGAGGGGAGAGGGTTTCCAAAAATAAAAGATAACTAGGAAAATCTGGAATTAAATCCAAACCAATTTAATTTCAATTTGGATATATTCAAAAACTTTCCATAAATAGAATTTCTAAATTATGAAAGAAATTGAAATTTGAAATTCAAATTTCAATGAAAGGTTGGAGAGGGAGAGGTGGTGGAAGAAGAAAGGGAGGCCGGCGGCAAGGAGGCCGGCCGGTGAGGCTATGGGAGCCGGCAGGTGGATCTAGGGACCGCGGCAACAGGAGCTTGGCTTCTTGCTTTCTTTTCTCTACTTGGGGTATTTGGTGGCGGAGAGACAAAGGACTAGGAATTTCAAACCTTGATCGATTTCTACGAGTGAACTCACAAAGAGATCACGAAGAACTCACTAAGAGATCTCTACGACATTGAACTCACAAAGAGAACAAAGCATAAGAAAATTTCATTCAATGCTTCAATAGCTCATACATGATACAAGGGGCCATATAAATAGGCTCCAAATAAAAGCAAATGCAAAAGTCTATAATGCCCCTCGGGCTACAAGATAAAACTAATACCCACAAGGGTAAAATGAGAAAAAGACTGAAAAGCAACAAGTAATGTAAGAACTGTGTCTACAACAAATCATCAGTAGTAAAGGCTATCCATCATAGCCGTCGATCTCCGGTGTCGTCTCTGATAGACGCGCCGTAACCTCCTGTCGATGCCCCCATCACATATCCAGATGAAAAAAAAAATTAATTGGATAGAAGTATAAGAATCACAATGGTATATGTCAAGGTGCCGCCAAAATCATTGACATATGAGAGACAAGGTTTAGAACATATCTGCAATGTAAGAGATGTGATCAAGGGGCATCTATTTTTCTTTCTTTTTTCTTTTTTAACTAATGTATCAGAATTGACACCTCACTTCTATAAATTAGAGTTGCACCTCACGAAGAAATCAGCAGGAAGGAATGATAAATAAGGATTTATAAAGCTAACTATAATGCTGACTTGCTGTTTGGAACAATTGAGTAACCAGCTTGAGTTGGATAGGAAAAAAACTACATGGTTTAATAATTATATCTCTAGTTCATGGTATAATATAGCTACTAAACTGTTTCAAATGTAAAATAAAAAGGCGTAGCTAATGCACAAAGCTCCCGCCAATGCGGACTTCGAGGAGAAGATGATACACAAAAGGATTCAAATCTCTCATGTTGAAATTCGCGACACAGCTATGAAATCAATGGTATGGAAATCCTTCCATATCCAATTCAGCCTTATTTTGAAAAACTTTTATTGGTTTTGATTAGGAGAGCATTGATTAGGAGATCAAATTGATTAGATTTTCATAACTAATTAGGGGTGTCAAT